>CP139508.1:158561091-159023591 GCA_021014915.2 Artemisia tridentata subsp. tridentata
CGAGACATGCTACCCGTACACTACTATATTTGGATTTATTTGACTTTTCGTTTGGTTATTGTTTGAGTTACGGATTGGTTTAGCGTTTAGGGTTTAGAGTTTAGGGTTTAGGGTTTAGGGTTTAGGATTTATATAAATACTCGTTATATTATAAATAACTCGTTAAATTGATTTTCAATAAAGTCTTTTGACTTGGAAACGTTCGATAAATGAAAGGGTCATGGCAAAATGTTGGTATTTCCAAAGATTATTTTGTCGTAAGTCCAAACTTCTTTTAAATCATAAAACGAGTATACCTTGTACTAATAAATGGGATTATGGGAAAATACCGACGATTACCAATCGACTCATCTTATTTGATATGTTTGTTGTTAGTTATCTCTTTGACTTGTTTTTGTCATCTCGTCTCGACTCGAGTTATCGTCAATACTCTTCTCGACTATTCGGTTATTCGTTTTTTTGGAGTGACTACTCGTGAGTCCGTGTTCTCTACCGTTAAACGAATGATGATACCAAATCCTTTTAAAAGGCTAAAACTATGGGCTGAAATCGCGGTACATATATACTATTTTTTAACCCATTACTACATAAGTTTATCTATGCATTTACATTATGTGCAACTAATTAACAACATTGTGTTAATCTTTGCAGCGATATTTTGATGTTGACGTGACATTCAGAAAATTGGTAATGAATCGTCTTGGTAAACTGCTAAGGAATTTCAGAACAAAGCTCAGAGAAGAATACATTTTGCCCCACCTAAATACACCTTCCAAACTGAATGAAGTCCCGGCCAAGTATAGTCGATTTGTGAAATCAGAAGACTGGGTCGAGTTTGTAAACCACACGACCACCGATGCATACAAGGTTTTAATTAGTCATCTTTATTTAAGTCTATATGTCATTTCATAATTTTCAGCTTGCAGCATTACCGCATGTAAACGCCTTATGATTTTGTGTTTTTAGGAGATATCTGATAAAGCTAAAATGTCGCGTTCCAAAAATATTTATCAGCATAAAATGGGACGAGGTGGATATGTTTATGTGAAAGAGAAAATGGTAAGATTACATGTGTATGCATCCTCATATTTTTGTTTATCTTGTTTTAACTTTACATGTGTATGCATTTGATGTTTATTAGATCGAAAATAAAGAGATTGAAGCAGATGAAGAACCCCCGCGTGGTATAATGTGGTTGAAAGGAAGGGTAAACAACGACGGCGAATTTCCAGATGATGAGATTACATCAGTGGGAGATAAACTTGTAAGTTTGACTGCAAATTCTATTATTATGCTTATATACCAGCAGCATTAATTGTGTACTAGCAGTAGTAACTTGTATACCAGCAGTATTAACTGCGTTCTAACAGAAGTAACTGTGTACTAGCAATAGTAAACAATAGGCATATTTTTCATTGAAGTTCATGAGCTGCACTAACTCCAGCTGTGTAGCATTGACACAAATATGAGCATCAGTTACTCTAACAGCATCAAGAAGACTTTTAATCCCAACATTTCCTATATTTTTTGTGCAGAAAGAATCTGATGACCAGATCAAGGAATTATCGAATGAGATTACAGAAACAAAGAGAATACTTACTCAACTGATGGCACAGTTGAGTCAACAAGGGGTGCAGTTAAATTTGTCATCTCAATTTCCAGTAGCCTCAGATGTAAGCCAACAAGGGTCTACAGATTCCCAATCGCAAGGAAATGTGTCTCCAACACAAGGAGTACCAACAGTATGTATTTCAACATGTTTCTTGTTATTCTTTTGTTTATATAATGTAACGTGTTTTATATATACATATAGGAACCTACTAAAACTGTTGGTACTAAAAAAAGCCTAAGTCACGACAAAACGGGCCTCTAGATTTCCAATCGGAACAAAATGTGACTCCAACACAAGCACTGCCAACAGTATGTATTTCAATATGTTTCTTTTTATTCTTTTGTTTAAATAATTTCTGATATGTACATGCAAAAATTCTTTTTTTAGCCATTTAAGTGCAAACTGTGGCACTTAAAGAAATCAAATATCGTTGTGTTGGGTACATACATGTGTTTTTTCAACCTACATATATATAATTCCTGATATATAATTCAATGTTTGATACAAGCATCTTTTGTTACTACAGGTTACACCAGCAACTACGATGCAAAAGAAAAGTGACAACAAATGCGGACCAACAGCACCATCGAAGCGCAAAACTAATGTCTCTATTGAAGCCCTAAAGCAAGCTAGGCCGGCGAAGAGTCAAAAGTATTTAAATTATGGTACTTGAGAATTTGATTATGTACGACATTACAATTTTATATTCTATTCAGTTATATACATTCGAGTTTTATTCAATTTAAAATTTCTTTTTGTTTTTGGTTTTGTTATATATATATATATACTCATTCCAGCAGCACTAGCATAGTACGAGCAGTAGTAACTCTGCTTCAGCAGGACTAACTTAGTACTAGTAGCAACAACTCTGCTCCAACAGTACTAACTTAGTAATAGCAGTTGTAACATGTGACTAAAAGATGCAGTCACATAATACGGTTATGCTTATCAACATTATTGGTCACTCTTTGTTTAATTCGTTGTGTGACTAAATATTACAAAATGCCACACAAACTAAAAATTCATGTGACCATTGGATGATCATTAGTCACAAAAAATACACATTTCTTCACTTTAAATAGCATATGGTCACACTTATTAACACGTTTGGCCACTTTATGCTTAATTTTATGTGACTAAATACACATAACAAACATACTTTGTGTGACTAAATATTACAAAAGGCCACACAAACATAAAATTCAAGTGGCCATTGGATGATCAATAGTCACACAAAATGCACATTTCTTCACTTTAAACAGCATATTGTCACACTTATTAACACTTTTGGCCACTTTTTGCTTAATTGTATGTGACTAAATACCCAAAACAAACATGCATTGTGTGACTAAATATTACAAAAGGCCACACAAACATAAAATTCAAGTGGCCATTGGAAGATCAATAGTCACACAAAATGCACATTTCTTCACTTTAAACAGCATATGGTCACACTTATTAACACTTTTGGCCACTTTTTGCTTAATTGTATGTGACTAAATACCCAAAACAAACATGCTTTGTGTGACTAAATATTACAAAAGGCCACACAAACATAAAATTCAAGTGGCCATTGGATGATCAATAGTCACAAAAATACACATTTCTTCAATTTAAACAGCATATGGTCACACTTATTAACACTTTTGGCCAGTTTTTGCTTAATTGTATGTGTCTAAATACCCAAAACGAACATGCTTTGTGTGACTAAATATTACAAAAGGCCACACAAACATAAAATTGAAGTAGCCATTGGATGATCAATAGTCACACAAAATACACATTTCTTCACTTTAAACAGCATATGGTCACACTTATTAGCACTTTTGGCTACTTTTTGCTTAATTGTATGTGATTAAATACCTAAAACAAACATGCTTTGTGTGACTAAATATTACAAAAGGCCACAAAAACATAAAATTCAAGTGGCCATTGGATGATCAATAGTCACACAAAATACACATTTCTTCACTTTAAACAGCATATGGTCACACTTATTAACACTTTTGGCCACTTTTTGCTTAATTGTATGTGACTAAATACCCAAAACAAACATGCTTTGTGTGACTAAATATTACAAAAGGCCACACAAACATAAAATTCAAGTGGCCATTGGATGAACAATAGTCACACAAAATACACATTTCTTCACTTTAAACAACATATGGACACACTTATTAACACTTTTGGCCACTGTTTTTTAAATTGTATGTGACTAACTCCAAAAAAACAACACATTTATTATATATTCATTTGGCCATAGGACGGGAAATTGTCACAAAAAATACACATTTACTTGAATAAATCATCTCAAATGTCACATATATTATATATTTATGTGGCCAAAGGATGAACAATAGTTACTCTCAAAAAATATTTGTGTGACTATAAAGTGTTTACGGTCACACAAAACTGATAAATCCAACAAAACTTGTGCCTAATTTGTCACACATATTCGGGTTCTGGTTACTCTTTTTCAATGAAAACAGCCACAAACTAAACAATGTGACCGTATGCTACCTACGGTGGCGCGACCTTTCGTCACACACACCCAAAAAAATGTGTGTGACTATATGCATATCATCACACATTTTTGGTGTGACAAAAGCCACTTTCTGTACCAGTGATATGAACTGTTTAGAGGTAGAACACCTGCTTTAGGTTTTTTAAGACCATTTGGGTGTCATGTCACTATTCTCAATACCTTAGACCATATGGTAAAATTTGATGGTAAATCAGATGAGGGTTTCTTGGTTGGGTACTCATTGAATAGCAAAGCCTTTAGGGTATACAACACAAGAACCAGGAAAGTAGAGGAAAACCTGCATATTCAGTTTCTAGAGAATAAGTCTAATGTTGCAGGTGAAGGTCCAAAATGGCTATTTGATCTTGATACTCTAACCCAATCAATGAACTATGTACCAGTTGTTGCAGGAACATTTTCTAATGATTTTACAGGTTCAAAAGATGGTGTTGCAACAGATGAACCAAGCTTGGAAAAGGAGAAAGATCTAGATCATATACTGATGCCTATTTGGAATAGTGTTGATTCATCTTCAAAGGAAAAGATCACGAGCTCCCCAAGCTCTGAACCTTCTAATGCTAATAAGAAGGGTTATGAAGATGGAAACAATGAAAGTGGTGTTGAAGAACCAGAGAATCATGAAAATAGTACAAATGGAGATTGTACTACTGAGCCTCATGTTAGTACTGCTGGGCAAAAAGTTCATACTGCTGGCCCATCAGTTACTACTGCTGATGATTTCTCAGAAGATGAAGTGGATATAAGCAATATGCCACTCACTTATCAAGTTCCTACAACTCCACACACAAGAATTCACAAATATCACTCCTTGGAGAAGGTGATTGGAGACATTCAGTCTGGTGTAAAGACAAGAAGGCAGACTATGAATTCAGATCAACAAGGCCTTACAATACTCAAGCTGGGTGGAAGCCATGCAAGAGGAACTTCTAAAGTTCAAAATTCAAAAGGTCTGGGTACTGGTTGATTTACCCAAGGGTATGAGGGTTATTGGTACTAAATGGATATTCAAAAACAAGTAAGATGAGAGGGGGATAGTGATCAGAAATAAGGCAAGACTTGTAGCCCAGGGGTATACACAAGAAGAAGGAATAGACTATGAAGAGGTTTTTGCACCTGTAGCTAGGATTGAAGCCATAAGATTATTCTTAGCTTATGCTTCTTTCATGGGATTTATGGTTTACCAGATGGATGTTTCTCTACCTCCAGGTTTTGTAGATCCTGAACATCCAGACAAGGTGTACAAGGTGGTGAAAGCTCTTTATGGATTGCATCAAGCTCCTAGAGCTTGGTATGGAACATTGGCTACTTATCTTTTAGAGAATGGGTTCCAAAGAGGCAAGATTGATCAGACTCTATTTATCAAGAAGAACAAGGGAGATATCTTGCTAGTACAGGTCTATGTGGATGATATCATATTTGGATCCACAAAGAAGGAGATGTGCATAGAATTTGAGAAACTTATGCATGATAAGTTTCAAATGAGTTCCATGGGTGAACTTACCTTCTTTTTAGGGTTGCAAGTGAAGCAATCAGCTGATGGCATATTTATCAGCCAAGATAAATATGTAACTGAGATATTAAGGAAGTTTTAGTTTACTGATGCTAAAGTGGCAAGCACACCTGTTGATCCAGAGAAACCTTTGCTTGAAAATCCAGATGGAGAAAGTGTTGATGTACACACCTACAGGTCAATCATTGGGTCCTTGATGTATCTTACTTCATCAAGACCAGATATTATGTTTGCTGTGTGTGCAGGAGCAAGGTTTCAAGTAAATCCCAAGGCTTTACATTTAGTTGCTGTGAAGAGGATCTTTAGGTACCTCGAGGGTCAACCTAAGTTGGGTCTATGGTATCCTAGGGAGTCTCCTTTTGATTTGCTGGCATACTCAGACAGTGACTATGTTGGTGCTAGTTTGGATAGGAAATCACCAACAGGTGGTTGTCAGTTTCTAGGTTGCAGACTTATATCATGGCAATGCAAGAAGCATACAATTGTAGCAACTTCTACAACTGAAGCTGAGTATGTGGCTGCTGCAAGTTGTTCTGATCAAGTTCTATGGATTCAGAATCAGATGCTTGACTATGGGTATAATTTTATGAATACCATGATATACATTGACAATAGCAGTACAATATGCATTATTAAAAATCCAGTGCAACACTCTAAAACAAAACACATAGAAATTAGACATCATTTTATAAGAGAGTGCAATGAGAAAAAGTTAGTTCAGGTTGTTAAAATTCATACTGATCAAAATTTTGCAGATCTTCTCACTAAAGCTTTTGATGTTGGAAGGTTTCAATACTTGGTAGCAAGTATTGGAATGCTTAATCCTTAAAGTTTTTAATCTGTGTGTTTTTATACATAAAATTAGATTTGTACTGCTAGTTATGTCAATTCGTACTACTGTGTATAGTTTGTACTGATAGTTCAAATTAGGACTGTTATGTTTAAACTGTTAGTCATAGTTTATAGTGCTGTGTATAGTTTGTACTGCTAGTTTAAATTAGGACTGTTATGTTTGAATTGTTAGTCAAAGTTTGAACTAGTGCATTGTGTGTGTTAGTCTTAGTTAAAGTGAGTGTCATTCTTTGATTAGAAACTCGTGACTTGTATTTATCATTTAACGTTTGTACATGGTTTAAGTATGATGTAAAAACTATATGTTATTCTTGTCTTATCAAAAACTCTATCCTATCCCACATCGGTCTAAATGAAAAACCTTGTAAGGGTTCCTTATCTATAAAAGGAACCCATGACCTCCCATATGAGGTGTGGAAAACTAGGGGTAAGGTTCTAGGTTTCCTCCATTTCTTGTATCTCAAATTCTTCATTATCTTCATCAAATATTATCTTTTTTCTTCTACTTCTCATCTCAATCTCTTCTTTAATCTTTTATGTGTGAAATGATATGTTATTAAGGGTCCTACAATTGGAATCAAGAGCCACAAGATGATTTAGAAGTGTTCGTTTTTTAAAAATCTTGTCTTTATAAATTTTAGCTTATCTTCGTGCTTATTTCGAGTCATTTTCGTAGCTTATTTTTGCTTATTAGGCTTTTTTTCAAGCTTATTTTTCTTTACAGCTAGTACTTTTTGTCAAAAAACGCAATTGTTTAGTCCAAATATATAGATTTGAACGTAATTTTGTCCAAAAAGCAAGTTTTTTAAGGTCCTTACCAGATTATTACGAGCTTATTTCTGCTTATTTAGTCAAAACTGTTGGTTTTTTCGAGCTCAACTTAGGCTTATTTCAGTCTATAGCATATTCATAAACGTATAACACACTTAAGATGGTGATTTGGCCGATTATCTTTAGAGAGAGAAAGAGAGAATGAGGTTGGGAACATAGTGAGAGAAAGATGAGAGTCTATTAGATTGAAAATGAAGAGAAGTTCCAACCCTTCCCATGTGTGGGAAGGGGTATTTATACTATAAGCTTAGACGCCCCGTGTGGGCTGTGGAGTGAGCTGATATTGGGTAAAGACTCGACCCAACTCCACGAATACTATAATAACTAAACTAATACTAATAATCCTACGAGCTACTTAATGCTAATAAATACTCGGGGTGACCGAGTCTTTCACTTGAATATTTATATTCCTAACAATCTCCCCCTAAAGGAGGTCACCCCGAAAATTACACTTTGAATTCTAGCATTCTATTACATAGATTAGAGTTCCTAGCTCGTAGTCTTTGATTTTTCAAAGTCTTTAATCTTTGTACTTTCAGCAGTGAACCTTTGATAACTGTTCTTTTATCTTGGATGAACTTTGAGGATTCTTTGAGGTTATCATCCAATATACGTCTTCAAGTCATCTTGTTACAGTATTGTTTCCATGTGATGTTGTGATATTTGAACCGACATGCTTACACTTTTCTGGATCATGATTTTCAGCATCAGAGTTGCGGAAGCAGTGTTGAAAGTCTTTCAATGATCATGATTTCTTTGATTAATATTGTGAAGTGTGAGCATAGGGTGAAGAATCGGCATCTTTTCGGCAATCATCTGCAATCGCCAGGGATTCCTGCATATGACAGTGAGCAATAAAATGTCCGGTACTTATAGGTTCGGAGTTTGAGATTGTTAACAGCATAGTTTGAAAACTTTCTCTAATCCTTAACAAGGCGGTTCCTAAATTGGATACCCCCGAGAGGGCTTACAAGATCTACCGAAGTACATCAACGATTAGGTGAGTCGCTGGAGTTCACTCCACGATTGTAGACCGTTTGAAACTGTCGCGACCACTAAGCGTAATCCACAAGGAATTACCGAAGTGACCTGCTTTCTGGGCTGTTTGATGTTGACCCTAGCAGTAATTTCCATTCAATCACTGAGAATTACATTTGTAAATTCCCTCATAAATGTTCTGGCAGATTGCTAAGATCTACGTAGGACTCATAAGTTTATGACTGGTGTCCTTAATGTTGAACAACCAGTGTAGAAGTAACATTTGTTCCTATGAGATCTTATGATGCATCTCATGGCTCTAGACTCGATAAGTGCATTTTTGGTAGTCGGAGACTGGAGCGGTGTCTCCTGTTTCAATATCAACATAACTCGTAACGAGCGGTCGATAGATTATGCAGGGTTCCCCGTGAGAATGAAACAAGTCCTTTTAAGAGAACTTGAGTGGCTAGAAGGTTTAGTGCAGTGCGTCACTGGGTCCATGACCTCTTGTCTTCAATACCGGTGTTACCTTAGTAACCACCAGTAGTATATGAATTGAACCCGATTTCTGCCCTAAGGTTGAATAATTGGAGGGCTATTTCTTTTCACCCTTTCTCATAACATTTCTTTTTAATTCTTCAACCCCTTCTTTCTCCTTTATCATATTACTCCTTTTTTCATAATCATACCTAAGGACTTTCTAGTACTAACTATTAGGTATTGTCCTTGGGTAAATCCCTCCGGCTCTGGCGGATCATAGGACGGTTTTCCTAACCTTAGTCACCTTATAACACCATGACTATCCATTTATTTGAAAAAATCTCTCAAAGTGTTTATGATTAAGAAACACATTTTGCTAACACTTTGAGAGTTTTGAACTTTTTAAATGCTCCCCTTAATCATGTGCTCAGATGTTTTATTATAAATTTGCACATGTTGAGTAGAGCTTGCACTTTTTGAATTGATCCACTTTCAGTGAACATGACCGATTCGAGACACGCTTACATCACTAGTTAGACTAGCTTGAAATTATTACCCGGCCTGGTCAAGTCCACAGAAAGTTTCTCGAAACGGTACACTCTACTCAGACAAGTCCTCTTCGAGACACGCTTACATCACTGGTTAGACCAGCTTGAAATTATTACCCGGCCAGGACAAGTCCATTCGATCAATGACAGTTTTTGTTTCGTCAATTCATTGGTGAAGTCTGAGTCGCGCTCACATGAGATGCCACCAGAGATGCCACATTCTTTTTGTCACCACAAACCATTTGCACCCCCTCAATATGTGCATGGATACAAAAGATCACATTTTTAGCAGATTGCATATTTAAATCACATTCTCTCCCCCGACCAGAAATTTCAAACCTTTTGAGATTTTGTGATCCCAATTGATTTAAACATGTTTAGAAAATATGGGAGAAAATGTGGTCAGGTTTAATATGTGCTGATAATGGAACATACTGATGCTCCCCCTCAATCAATGAGGGAGAATGTTAGTGTCAGGTATGATGAGTTTGAAAGATATTTGAATAAAAAAATCATACACTGACACATAGCAACAAGTTTCATTAAATTCACTGCTTATTATGTACAAAGTAACTTGTTTTTGAAATCATCACTCTCCCCCTTAATCGATGACCCGTCTTCTATTTAAATAATTGTAGTCATTGATTGAGTGATAGATTTTTTATGAAAAGTTCAATTATGATAGATATTCAAAAATCATGGTACCACCAAGTTTAGCACAAATACTTTCCTGAAGAATCATAGATGGAAAAGTATATGTGTTGTAAAGAAGACTTCTCTTCTTATACGAGAAATGATGCACTGAAACGTATATCAAATCAAAGAAACATGGATGTAAAGTAATCCATGCCCGGGTGAACTTCACCCAGTAGGAGGAACAACCGTCTTTTTGGCGACGAGCTATCCGCGTAATTAGGAACGGGTTACAGTCTGAAGTAACTGCAAGCCGACAAGACATGTTTTAACCATTTATTTTAATTTCTGCTCGAGCTTCATTTAAAGTCCCGTGTCATTATTTAATGACATTTCTAGGACCGTAAATGTTATCGATAAACAGAAGACATGCCTAGAGGAACTATTTTTGGTATTTTTGTGTTTTTCCGATTTTTATGGTTTTTATAGGTTTTATATTTTTCTATTTTTCTTTTTGGTTTGAAATATATACAAGGATATATGAAGCAAATCCATTACTCCTCATTCTCTTCTTGAAGACTCTTGAGGGTTTCTGGCGTCAAACTTTTCATGCCAAATCGCGGGAGAATAAATTGGAACCGTTCTCTCGGGAGTGTCTTAGTGAAGATATCAGCCAACTGAAACTCAGTCCTCACGAAGTAATGTTCAACAACCCCTTTCTCAACCTGTTCCCTTATAAAGTGATGTCGGATATTGATGTGTTTTCATCAGGAGTGTTGGACATTGTCGCAGCAAAGAGCTATAGCACTTTTGTTGTCACAATACAGAGGAATCTTGTTGTATGCATAGCCATAGTCCGATACTTGAGATCTCATCCATAGGATTTAAGCACAACACGCAGACATAACAATGTATTCAGCCTCTGTGGAAGAAATAGATGTACTCATTTGCCTCTTAGATGGCCAACTTACTAATTTTCCCCCAGAAACTGAGCACCTCCTGACGTACTTAGACGAGTATCTTGACACCCAGCATTGTCTGCATCTGCATAGGCCGTGAGTGCCATGGCAGTGTCTTTAGGATACCTGAGACCCATGTGAATAGTCCCTTGAAGTTATCTAAAGACCCGGTTTACCACTTCCAGATGCTTTTTGGTGGGCTTAGACTGGTACTGAGCACGCATGCATACTGCGAACAAGAGGTCTATCCTACTAGCGGTGAGATACATTAGGGATCCAATCATACTTCGAAACTTGGTTTGATCAATAGGGATCCCAGAGAGATCTTCATCCAACTTCGATTTCTCAACCATAGGAGTGTCAACAGGATCACTTGAATCACATCCAAATTTCGTCAATATTTCATTTGCATATTTGGATTGATTAATGAAGATGTCTCCGGGACTTTGAGAGATTTGCAAACCTAAGAAGAACGACATTTTTCCCATCATAGAAATTTAGAACTTAGAACTCATTTCTTTAGAAAACCGATCACATTCCATAGGATCAGAGGAGGCAAAGATGATGTCATCTACGTAGATCTGAACATGAAGTAGTTGTTTTCTCGTTTTCCTAGTGAATAGCATAGGATCAACAACACCTTTGGAGAATCTGTTTGCCAGAAGAAACTTAGAAAAGGTATCATACCACGCCCTAGGTGCCTGCTTTAAGCCATAGAGGGCCTTCTTTAAGCGATAGACGTGAGTAGGATGATCCGGGTCTACAAATACTTCAGGTTGACTGAAATAGACTTCCTCTTTCAAATCACCATTTAAGAATGCTGTCTTGACATCCATTTGATAGACTGTCATATTCTGACTTGCAGCATTAGCGAGAAAGATTCTTATGGCTTCAGTTCGACCAACCGGAGAAGATGATTCTTCGAAGTCTATGCCATCTTCTTGTCGATGCCCCTTTCCAACAAGCCATGCCTTATTTTTCAAAACATCACCTTGCTCATCGAGTTTCACTTTGAAGATACACTTTAGAGCGATAATCATTGCACAATCTGGAGGAGGCACTAATTCCCATACTTCAAGTCAATCAAACTCATGAATTTCTTCTTGCATTGCAGTAAACCAGCAGTCCTTAGAAAAAGCATCTTTGAAGTCTTTGGGTTCGACTTTGGGTAGTACAGAATTAATGAAGCCCCACAATGCATCAGTGGCAAGTTGCTTTCGTGTGGATACCGGACGAGAAGGATTTTCAATGATGTTGTCAATCGGATGATCATTGGTCCATTTTCTGAGATGATCATGTGGTTGAGGGTAGTGAACTGATGTTGCCGTGTTAGGATCCCCTGAAGAAGATGTCTCTGTAGAAGATTCAGGAGCAAATATATTCTCGAATGGAACATCATCTACTGGAGCAAAAGGATTCACTTCAAAAGAATTACCTACTGCAGAGCCTTGCTGTACCGAAGGAGATTGAATATTTGATGATGATGGTGAGTGACTGGCAAATGGTGCATCTTGACTGACTGAGACAGATACAGATGGACCCTCTGAATTTTGTGGAATTGGAGCATCAACAACTGGAGGTACAGGTGGAGCTTCAATTGTAGTATCAACCGTTGGTGGCTCAAAGTATTCATCAAACATCGGATCAAACAAATTCTTCAACTCTTCACTGGTAGGGGGTACATAAGGAACTGCAGGAGTGAGATGCTGTACAAGACCTGAATTACTTGGTCCAAGAGACAAAAGATTAGGAGCGGGTCCAGAACTTGTGTGTTCAGAAGTCGTTTGCTCAGTCAGCTCATCAAATGTCACGTGAATGGTTTCCATAATTTGTCGGGTTCGCTTTTTGTAGATTCGGTATCCCTTGCGATCTGGGGCATATCCAACGAAGAATCCTATGTCTGCTTTAGCCTTTAGTTTTCCCAGATCCTGACTGTCGTTTGTTGGGTAGCATAGAGCACCGAACACTCGTAGAAAGGAAAGATCTGGTTTCTTTCCATGTATCAGCTCATAAGGAGTTTTGTTGTGAAGAGTATGAATCAAGGATCGGTTTTGAGTGTAACACGCTGTGGCAATAGCTTCTGCCCAAAGAAACATCGGTGCCTTGGAAAATATCAACATGGTTCGTGTAGCTTCCACAAGAGTACGATTTCGTCTTTCAACAATGCTGTTCTGCTGAGGAGTACGTGGAACACTTTTCTTGTGAGTTATGCCAATACTTTCATAAAATTGAATGAGTTATTTGTTCACAAACTCAGTTCTATTGTCCGTACGGATGATTCTGACAGTTTTGTTAAGTCTCACTTGTAGCTGTTTGATAAGTGTTGTGATGACGTCTGGAGTTTCATCCTTGGTTCTCAAAAACTTCACCCATGTAAATTGAGAGTAGTCATCGACCACCACAAGAACATATTTCTTCCCATTTATACTCTGCACTCTCATTGGACCGCATAGATCCATGTGAAGGGTGTAAAGAACTTCCATTATGGTGTTGATAGTTTTGGGTTTGTGAGTATGCTTCTTGCTTTTGCCCAGTTGACAAGCAGAACAAAGATGATCCTTTTCAAACTTTAATCT
Organism: Artemisia tridentata subsp. tridentata; assembly: GCA_021014915.2. Lineage (NCBI taxonomy): Eukaryota > Viridiplantae > Streptophyta > Magnoliopsida > Asterales > Asteraceae > Artemisia > Artemisia tridentata. The sequence continues at coordinate 158,574,616 of CP139508.1, forward strand.
GGGCATACCTCGAACAAGATCCTTGCGAGTAAGTTCATTTATGGTGCCGAAGTTTAAGTGATTTAAACGATGGTGCCAAAGCCATGATTTGTTCTTTGAGGCCTTTGACAGCAAGCAAATAGGAGAGGACCGCATCATGTCTTCAGTAGAGATGGTGTATAGATTAGTACCACGACTGCTTTTAAGGAGATCAATACCATCCAATTCTCTGACGAAACATGTGTGTTTTTTGAAAGCAACTTCAAGATCGGAATCACAAAATTGACCAACAGAGAACAAATTATGCCTAAGTCCTTCCACGTAGTATATCCTGGAAATTACACTGTCACCAAACACATAATCTTCATAACCCATAATCGCCCCAAAATGGTCGTTCCCGAACCTAACTGTCCCGATAAACTTTTTCATGAAATTATTGAGCCGTGAGTAATCCCTGGTCATATTTTTTGAGCAGCCTAAGTCCAAATACCAAAGGACGATTTGTACGACCTGCATTTGAAAACAGACAATGATGGATAACTGAAAAAGGTGGATCCCTACGTGCAACTGGGGTCCGTTTGGTTAGCACAAACAAATTCTGGAACTACAGGAATCATAGATGCCATGGAATTCACAGTGGAAACTTCACTAGTAGATGCAATGGACCTAGTTACAGGGCATTGTTTCTCTAACGGGAAAATTCTACCAGTTGGCTTCCATTCCTTAACAATCACTACTTTATGATTAGTCATTCTAGTTAAGGGGCACATATTTCCTAAAGTGAATTTTCTTTCAGTGGGCTTCCTTTGATAACCAACATTTTTAAACAGATTTCCTGTTGCTTTCCAAATCTGCTTACTCAATTCAGGTTTCCTAACATTCTTAACTGGGGATTGTTTAGGAGACATCAAGAATGACACAACACAATCATCATGATTACCAGAAATTAAACATTCGTTACGTGTTTTACAGAAAGCATTAGAATTCGAATTAATTATAGTACGCTTATAGCTAATACTAGAATCAACACGATTCTTTTTGACCAAATCAAACTTATTGTTACTAAGGTGGACTTCTACTTTCTTCTCATGAGCACTCTTAGCTAGCGCAATCCTATCTTTCTTTGTATTGCGACTAGGCTTTGACCCGCTAGCTTTAGCGACACTGTTTACTCCTGTATAAGCAATGATGGGAACATTAGTTTGTTTCACTGCCATTTGTTTTTCTGGTTTTGATGTGCTGGGTTCAGATGTTTTTAGTGGTACATCAAAGGTAACATGCTTGTTCTTAGTCATTGAGGAAGATGCAATAAACCTTTCTCGCTTGTTATCAATCTTAGGACATGTGCCAATGACGTATTCTAAGAGTTCCTGAGATCGTTTAGTGAAGAAGCAAGCATCTACAACTGCACTATCCAGTGGTTTCTCTATCCTGTCCTCTTCTACGGTCTCACGAAGAATGTCAAGACTATCCTTAAGATGAGTGAGATAAACTTGATAAGCCGACCTATTGTTTCTAAGAGGAAGCGGGATAGACACAGCATTAATTGCATATTTTCTACAAGCAGAAACCTTTGGAACAACATTTTCACTAGTGATGATTGGCATTTTCCCTTTCACCTGAGTTTTTAGATTTTCAATCTCATTTAGCAAAGAAGTTATCTTTTCATTGTGATTGTTACGTGTGACTTTAATCGAGTCATATAACTCTTTGTAATGTTGTTTGATTTTTGAATTTTTAGTTTGAAAACACTCATTTTCATATTGTAATTTATTGATGGTGTCTTGATAGTGAAAATTCTGAGAATCTGAAGACGATGGTTTATGGGTGCCAATCACATCACTCTTATTTGATTTTAATTGGGCAATTTGGGCCCTCAATTTTCGAATCGTGTTAGTGTAAGCTTGAATTTTTTCATCTCGTTTGCTTAATTCAAAATATGCATCAAATTCAGGAGCATCCAAAGATGTCTTGGCATTTGAGATTTTAACTCTTTCTTCTAAATGTTGATATTTTAATTGCAAATTAAGATTATCAACCTCTTGTTTTGAAAAATGCCTGACCATGTTATCATGGTCATTGTTTTGGATTTTCTCATGCAATTTTACATTCTCCCCCTCAAGCTCAACAACACGATTATGGGAAACATTCAATGCAATAGACAACTCATGAAATTGATAAGCAGTTAATGCAGCATCAGTAGCAGCGTAAAACACATCATGTGCAACACATCTAGCAATCAAATTCTCATTGGTGATGAGAATGTTCTTTCTCTCAATCTCACGAATCTTAAGTTCTATCGCATTTTAGGACACCTCGTTTTCCATATCTTTAAATACCTCTTTCATCTCTTTTACTTCAGTTTTAAGGGTTTTTTGCATGCCCTCAAAATGTTACTTGAGGAGTTTAAAGAATGGAATAACCTCAGTTAAGTAGCACTCTTTTCTTAGTTCAAAACCCCTTTCCCCTTCAGTAATTCCCATTGGCGTAATTCTCTTCTTACATGTTTTATCAAAATCAGCCAATAGTTGACTAAGAACATATATGCTAATTAGAGTTTTACATTCTGTGGGAAGAGTTAAAGGAACTAAGTGTCTGGGTGTATTGGGTGGGTACACCGTTGCAGCCGCTATTTTTCTAAGGGGTGGAGTTTTGGCTTTAAGTTCATCGGCCTTTCTCTTTTCTACGTCCAAAGACCAAAATATTTGTTCTGGCGTCAACTTAGTTTGAGGTGCAAAAACAGTCAATCGGTTCTCCTCATAGTAATCATGGGGTTTGATTATGACTCGATTTGCTATACATTTGGGATCCTTCATTTTTTCAGCCATTCTTTCTCTACTTATTACTTCTACCTCATTATTCTTTCTCTACTTATGCTTTTGAATCATTTGAGCAGTTTGTCTGGTCTGGTCTTGTGTGTACAACTTGTTTTCAATCTTGTTCTTTAACGTTTTAAGTCTGGAAAAATCATTTAAGAGTTTTGTTTCTTTTTCTTTGAAATCATGTTTTAGTGTAATTACACTTTCTTGGATCTCCTGTTTTTGTTTAACAGTTTGATCAAGTTGTTTTCGTAAAGAATATAACTCCTTTTTCAATGTTTCTTCCCTTAAATTACGTTCAGTTATGAATGTACGCATTTGACTATCCATTTTCTACTCACGTTCAGTTAGCTCAAATTTTGCACGTTGTTCATATATGGCCACATGATCTTTATAGATGTTAAGTCTAGTGGTCAAGGTGTCATCGGGGATAAACACGGTGTTCTCATGCAACTCACAAGCATTATCTACAACATAAGCATTATCTACAACAGAAGATGCACTACTTGGTACATCAGACACGTTGTTGTGATTCACATATTGTTCACATGGAATAACATTACTATTTCCCATATCAACAGTATCTGATTCAACAACATCTGTCTGTTGTACTTTGTTAGGAATCTTCTGTTCATCTACCATGTTATATGTGTCATAAAGCTTTAGTACCTCAGATATGATAGATGCATTGGAAGGGACAGCTTTTTGTGATGAAGAGACTGCAGAAGACAGATTAGCCATGAATATGGTTTGAGCAGTGGGTTCATCATCAACGTGTGAGTCAAAAGCATCGCAGTCATCAGCTTGGAAGATATTGGGATCATTCAGTGCCAAGTCCTGAACTGGTTGATCATCCACATCAGCATCAAACATGTTCCCCTTATCACCAGCAAGGAACAGTAACTCTTATTCGTTCAAAGCTGCTCCATTCTCTTGAGCTTGCATCAACAACATCTTATCCTTGATGTATTCAGAGTTCTGTAGATGCTTTGGTTGAGTGCAGTTCCTTGCTATGTGTCCTAGCACTGGTACAAAAAGTGGCTTTCGTCACACCAAAAATGTGTGACGATATGCATATAGTCACACACATTTTTTTGGGTGTGTGTGACAACAGGTCGCGCCACCGTAGGTAGCATATGGTCACATTGTTTAGTTTGTGGCCGTTTTCATAGAAAAAGAGTGATAAAAACCCGAATGTGTGTGACAAATTAGGCACAAGTTTTGTTGGATTTATTTGTATGTGTGACTATTTCCCATCCTATGGCTACATGAATATATAATAAATTTGACGTTTGTGATGATTTAGTCACACAACATGTGTTGTTTTTTTCGAGTTCATCACATACAATTTAAAAAACAGTGGCCATATGCTGTTTATAGTGAAGAAATGTGTATTTTGTGTGACTATTGATCATCCAATGGTCACATGAATTTTTAGTTTGTGTGGCCTTTTGTAATATTTAGTCACACAAAGCATGTTTGTTTTGGGTATTTAGTCACATACAATTAAGCATAAAGTGGCCAAAAGTGTTAATAAGTGTGACCATATGCTGTTTAAAGTGAAGAAATGTGTATTTTGTGTGACTATTGATCATCCAATGGTCACATGAAATTTTAGTTTGTGTGACATTTTGTAATATTTAGTCACACAAAGCATGTTTGTTTTGGGTATTTAGTCACATACAATTAAGCATAAAGTGACCAAAAGTGTTAATAAGTGTGACCATATGCTGTTTAAAGTGAAGAAATGTGTATTTTGTGTGACTATTGATCATCCAATGGTCACATGAATTTTTAGTTTGTGTGGCCTTTTGTAATATTTAGTCACACAAAGCATGTTTGTTTTGGGTATTTAGTCACAAACAATTAAGCATAAAGTGGCCAAAAGTGTTAATAAGTATGACCATATGTTGTTTAAAGTGAAGAAATGTGTATTTTGCGTGACTATTGTTCATCCAATGGTCATATGAATTTTTAGTTTGTGTGGCCTTTTGTAATATTTAGTCACACATCGAATTAAACAAAGAGTGACCAATAATGTTGATAAGCGTGACCATATTATGTGACTGCATCTTTTAGTCGCAGGGTTAGTACTGGTATTACTAAGTTACTACTGTTAGAGCAGAGTTGCTACTGCTAGTACTAAGTTAGTCCTGCTGAAGCAGAGTTACTACTGCTAGTACTATGCTAGTGCTGCTGGAATGAGTATATATATATATATATATATATAAAACATTATTAAAAACCACAAGAAATTTCAAATTGAATTAAACTCGAATGTATATAACTGAACAGAATATACAATTGTAATGTCGTACTTAATTAATCAAATTCTCAAGTAGTACCATAATCTAAAGACTTTTGAATCTTCAGCAGCTTAGCAACTGCTTGTTGCTTTAAGTCGTTAACAGATACATATTTTTTCTTCGATGGTACCGGTTGTACACATTTAGTCACAGGGTTTGTTGGTGTAACCTGTTGTAAACAAAAGACGCTTCTATCAAAAATTGAATTAAATATGAAGAATTATATATATGTAGGTTGAAAAAACACATGTATGTACCTCCTCTTCAAGAATAACTTGATCCTTTGGCCATGCAACGAAACCACGTACACCCTCCTTAACTGTTTTTAACCCAATATTTGCTACGTCCGGTATGCATGCTGCATCAACTATCGATGAATCAATTGACACTCTGTAGCAATCATTTGGGAGTGGTCGGTTATGCAGCATTTGCTTTCCACGAGACTGGTATATGATACCCAAAGCAACGATATTTGTTTTCTTTACGTGCCACAGTTTGCACTTAAACGTCTACAAAAAAAGAATTTTTGCATATATATATATCAGAAATTATTTAAACAAAAGAATAAGAAGAAACATGTTGAAATACGTATTGTTGGCAATGCTTGTGTTAGAGACACATTTTGTTGCGATTGGGAATCCGGAGACCCGTTTGGTCGCTTCTTAGGCTTTGTGTTGGGTCCGACAGTTTTAGCAAGTTCTTATATATATATATATATATATATAAAACACTTTACATTATTTAAACAAAAGAGTAACAAGAAACATGTTGAAATACATACTGTTGGCAGTGCTTGTATTGGAGACGACACATTTTGTTGCGATTGGGAATCTGGAGACGCGTTTCATCGTGACTTAGGGTTTTGCTTAGGCTTGATAGTTTTAGCAGGTTCCTATACGTATATATAAAACACGGTACATTAGTCGATCATGTATGTAAAATTCAAAAATCAAAGGGGGATGTTTTATTACTTACCATTGTTTCCGTTACCTTTTCATAAGTTTCAAGGCCATTGGACTTCTCCTGAATTCTCGCATCTTTAGCACTTACAACATCACTTGTCTGAGTGTCGTCCACCTCATTACCGCTGCTCTCTATATTGTCAATTGCCATTGGAGTCACCTGCAATATAAATTAAGAAATACATTGACTCATCAGTTTATGTTCAATGCCTGGTATCATTAGCATCAGTGGTGTTAGCATTAGAAAATGAAATTGTTAACAACATAAAAAATGGCTTACATCTGAGGCTATTGGCAATGGATCAGATGGCAAAGTTATATTGATCCCTTGTTTATTCAACTGTGTCATCAGTAGAGCAAGCACTTTATTTGTCTGTTCCACCTCACCGGATAATTTCTTGACCTGCACATCTTTTTTGGTCATCTCGATGGACAATTTCTTGACCAATTTATCTTTTCTTCATGCTCGCGTCTCTCATTATCCAGTTGACTTTAAAGTAACTCAAGTCTTTCATCGGCTTCTTGTTTTCTTCGAGGAAGGCCAAAATACTTCTTGTATGTTACTCCACCTCCCACTCCTCTGGCATAACCGCCTTTTTCCTTACCAAAGACAACTGTCATGGCATCAGTGCCATTATCAACACTCAAGGTTCCTTCCTTGATCTGGTCATCAACTGCTTTCTGCACAAAAAAATAGGAAATGTTGGGATTAAAAGTCTTCTTGATGCTGTTAGAGTAACTGCTGCTCATATTTGTGTCAATGCTGCTCAGCTGGAGTTAGTGCTGCTTATGAACTTCAATGAAAAATATACTACTGCTAGTACACAATTACTCCTGTTAGTACGCAGTTAATACTGCTGATTACTACTGCTAGTACACAGTTAATGATGCTTCTATATAAACATAATAATAGAATTTGCAGTCAAACTTACAAGTTTATCTCCCATTGATCTAATATCATCATATGGGTATTCGCCGTCTTTGTTTACCCTTCCTTTCAACCACATTACATCACGCGGGGGTTCTTCATCCGCTTCAATCTCTTTATTTTGGATCTAATAAACATCAAATGCATACACATGTAAAGTTAAACCAAGACAAACGAAAATATGAGGATGCTTACACATGTACAGTTAAACCAAGATAATCGAAAATATGAGGGTATTAAATGCAAATGTGCAAATTGGGCTATGTAAACAGATTCATTTCTCATACTGATCATCTCTCAATTTGTAAAACAAACATTATGTAATCTTACCATTTTCTCTTTGACATAAACATATCCACCTCGTCCCATTTTATGATGATAAATATTTTGGGAACGCGCCATTTTAGCTTTATCAGATTTCTCCTAAAAGCACAAAATCATAAGGCGTTTAGATGCGGTAATGCTGCAAACTGTAAATTATGAAGTGACATATAGACTTAAATAAAGATGAATAATTAAAACCTTGTATGCATCGGTGGTCGTGTAGTTTACAAACTCGACCCAGTCTGCTGAATCCATAATTGCACTATACTTGCCCTGGACATCAGTCAGTTTGGAAGGTGTATTTAGGTTGGGCAAAATGTATTTGCATTTGAGCTTCATTCTGTAATTTATTAGCAGTTGACCAAGACGAGTAATTATCAATTTTCTGTATGTCACGTCAACATCAAAAAATTTTTGCAAAGATTAACACAATGTTGTTAATTAGTTGCACATAATGTAACTGCATATATAAACTTATGTAGTACTGCGTTACAAAATAGTATATATGTACCGTGATTTCAGGCCATAGTTTATCTCTTGATTCTTTATTCACCTTCTTCCAGAAAGAATCTTCACACCTATGTGCTCACGAACCACATCTCCTAAAAAACTCACAAACACTGCTCTGTGTTCCCCTGATACCCTACTGAATGCATCGAAGGTTACCTTGAGCTTTATTCCACCAGGTTGGCCATACTTCGCGCGTAACTTTATTAGCCTGGTTGAGCCCCTCTCTGGTAGGTTGGTTCCAGGCGCATCTATATCTTCATAATCAGAATACTTTTCGGATTCGTATTCTAAGATGTTATCTTCAAGTACAATATCATCAAGAGGAAGCAAAGTATGATTCTCAACAATGGGTTCAATTTCCTTGACTTTTGAGCAACAGAGGGTAAAAAAAATGATTATGGCTTAGCTTGGAGAGTAATGGTGATAGAAGATTTGATTTTTGTGTTTTCTTTGCAGTCTTTTTTTTAAGGAGAGAAAAGAGGGTATACCAAGAATATGAATCGTTATTCTTGGTAACTGCTTCTCATTAGGTGATTCAAAAAATTTCGATCAAAAATTTAGCACCAAGTTGTAAGTTGAAATTAACAATTGAATTATTTGAAAATTTTGCCTTTGAACCTGTTAATTAAAGCATAGACTTGCATAAATCAAAATTTTGGCTCCAAATGTTATATATCATTATCTTAATAATCGCAAATGTACCACACTGTGCTGCCATCACATCATCAGTACAAACTGCTACCCATTTAACAAACCAAAATACTTACATAATTACCAGTTATTGTACCGTTACTAATTACATATACAAAACACAAATTGCTACAATTTTTTTTTGAACATTGAAGACTTTTTATTAAGTAATATATTGAAATCCAAAACCAGCAAGTTGTTGGGGAATACAGAAAGGAGAATATTTATAACATAATACAATACATACATAAGGGAAAATCAGTATCCAAATTACATGTCAGAATTGAACCAAATACCATTTACAAAACACAAAAGCTGTTAATGTATATCCTAAATGCCTAAACCATCTTAGTCTTGCCTTTCGCATGGCTGCTAGAAGGTGCTCCAAAACCTATAGGATTCTTCTTACACGGCATTCCTAAGACAATATCCTGAGTAAATTTCTTTTTGTGTGCCTTTTCAACTGGTATTTAAACTTGAACAGGGAGAGTCAGGATAGGAGCTTGAGATGGGAGTTCCTCTAGAGGTTCAATGGTTTGGATAGGTTCCACTTCCCAAGTATCAGTACTTGCATTAGAATGTTGCTCTGGATAATACCAAGCAAGGTTGCCAGGAAGGATGTTGAGAGCACCGTCATTTGATTCTGAACTACTTGAATCAGAAGAAATTTGTACGACATCTACAAATAACAACTGTTAGATCAGTTTTATTGATTCAAATGTTCAACTATATCACAATCAAAGAAAAACCTTTTGATGGTTTACCATTGTAGAAGAATCCATTGTGTTCTCATATTTGGTCCTCTTTTGTGGTATCCCAAACAATGAAGCAATGTTGCACAAACTAGGCTACATTTCAAGCCTCATTGTTGGCCAACTAGGCTGCAATTGAAGTCTCAATTGGACCTCTCAGTGTACTCACAACCATTGGACCTCTCAGGGTACTCACAAACAGTTCAAAAGTCTGTATTTGTAGTCTCAATGGACATCTTAGTGTACTCTAATAGGCTACATTTGGACCTCTCATTGGTGGCCAAGCACAAATAAGTCTGCTAGGTACTCTCATTACTGGCCAATCATAAACTAGGCACATTCCAATGCTCTCATTGATTTAGACCTCTCAGTGTACTCACAAACAGGCAACAAAAAATACTCAGACACAAAACACTTAATTAGACATAGCATAACAACCATTATGTATATGAAAATCAGAGTATGGAAAACAAAAAAAACAAAGCATAAATTAGACATAGCATAACAACCATTATAAAATACAAAACAACCCCATTTTATAATAGAATTGTTAGGAATATAAATATTCATATGAAGACTCGGTCACCCCGAGTACGGTGTAGCATTAAGTAGCTCGTAAGATTATTAGTAATAGTTTAGTTACTATAGTATTCGTGGAGTGGGTCGGGTCTTTACCCACTGTCAGCTCACTTCACAACCCAAGTGGGGCGCCTCATGTATGCCTATATATAGCCCTTCCCACACAAGGGAAGGGTTGGACCTTCTCATAGTTTAAATCTAATATTATATCTTTTCTCTCAAGGTTCCCAACTTCTCATCTTTTCTTTCTCTCTTATTCGGCCACAAATCAAAAATAACACACGAGTTATAAGTTCTATTTAGTTACAATTGGTATCAAGAGCCAAGGCTAGGTTCAAGTGATTGTATGTGTTCGGATTTGTGGTTCATCTTTTAAGTTTTTTTTTGTTTTTGTTTGGTTCGACTTAAAACGCAAGAAAACATCATGTTTGACCATTGTTGGTGTTTAGATTTGTTAAAAGCTTGTACTTTCTTTTTTAAGATTGTTGTATAAGCTTAGTTTAGTGGTTGGATAGCTTGATCCATTCGTTTATTAGGTGTTTGTGCAGATTCGTGTGGGTTTTGTGACTTTTTCTTCGTTGCGATTTGAGTCTCGATAAGACTTTCATTGTTGCGATTTGTGTTAGTTAAGGATACTGGTTGTTGCGATTTGGTGTGCATCGGGTTTGCGATTTGGCGTTTTACTCAAAAAGGGAAAAAAGGACAAAATCGCAAGAAAAGGACGTTTTGTCCGGTTGTGAGTTGCGGTTTGACAGTTGCGATTTGGTCTTGTTGCGATTTGATCTTGATGCGATTTGGGTATTTTTGGTTGCGATTTGACTCTTGCGACTTGGGCAGTTCTAATTACGATTTGATAGCTGCGATTTGGGTCTTTCTGGTTGCGATTTGTACCTGCGATTTGAGGTTTAGACTTACTGCCATTTGATCTTTGCGGTTTGAGTCACTGTTGGTTAATTGCGATTTGATTAATTGCGAATTGACAAGTTGCGATTTGACTGATAGCGATTTTACCTGTTGCGATTTGACGTTGCAAGTTGACACTTGCGATTTGACTTATTGCGATTTGGTTAATTGCGATTTGACTTGTTACGATTTGACAAACTGTGACTTGACTTGTTGCTATTTGATCAGTTGAGATTTGACTTCTGTGACTTGAATTTTGAAGATCAGTATTGCAATTTACTCTTGGTTATTCTTGTTGATTTTACGGTTCCTTTTGTTGATTTTAGAAAATCCCGCGAAAGATTTGATTTCTCGGTTTAAATCGCAAGAGTTGTAAAATCCCGTCTACATCATGACAGGCACTGCATCTGATGACATTCAAGTTGCCGGGTCCGATACCCGCCCTCCTATGCTTGATAGGACGGATTATGAATCATGGGCATAAAGAATACGGCTTTACTGCTTGGGAAAAGAGAATGGATTTAATATTCTTAAATCCATTGATGAAGGACCTTTTCAGATGGGCTCCACTAGAGATGCTGTCACTACCGGTGAGGATGGAACTGTCACTTTTGGAATTGACAGGCTACGTACTTACAACAATCTTAATGAGGAGGAAAAGAAGCGTTATGATGCGGACATTAGAGCGTCTAACATTGTGATTCAAGGACTTCCCAAAGATGTTTAAAAGCTTATCAACTTCAACACTGAAGCCAAAGCTGTTTGGGACAATGTGAAAATGCTTCTTGCTGGATCTGAAATGACCAAAGAAGATCGTGAGTCTCAGTTGTGTGATGAGTTTGAGCATTTCAAGATGAATCCTGGTGAGAACATTACTGACTATTATGTGAGATTTCACAAGCTTGTGAATGACATGAGGATCATCAGGATGACAATGCCAAACATCCAACTCAACTCTAAGTTTGTGAACAACATGTTACCTGAGTGGGATAGATTTGTTACAGCCGTGAAGCTCAACAAAGGACTGAGAGACACAAATTATGAATAGCTGTATGCTTACTTACAACAACATGAAAAGCATGCTGTCTATGATCGTCAACTGAGGGAAAAACTCAATCCAACAACATCTAATGATTCTCTTGCCTTTGTCTCAAATGTTCAGCCGTTCAATCAATCCTCACTTGATCAAGTTTATCACCAGCCCTTTTCATCACAGAATCAGAATCAGACTTCATTTGGCCAATCATCGTTGCACCCACCATCAGCTGTGAACCCCCAACTGGATTCTGGATATTCTCATACTGACAAGATGATTGATAATCTATCGAACCAAGTTTCTTTACTTGTCCAACATTTCAGAGCAACACTTCCTCAAACCAACAACCAACTTCGAACTTCATCAAACCCACGCAATCAAACAACTATGGAGGATCGAAGGGTTGCGGTACAGAATGTTCAAGGAAGGCAGAATGTGAATCAACGGAACGTTGGTCGGGGTAATGTGCAAAATAGAGTTCGGAATGCCAATCTGGGATAGGGAAGGCAACCCAAGTGCTACAACTGTGGTGGACTTGGACATATAGCAAGGAACTGCACTCAACCAAAGCGTCCACAGAACTCTGACTACTTCAAAGATAAGATGCTGTTAATGCAAGCTCAAGAGAATGGAGCAGCTTTGGATGAAGAGGAGCTATTGTTTCTTGCTGGTGATGGGGGGAACACGTTTGATGCTGATGTGGATGATCAACCAGTTCAAGACTTGGCACTTAATGCTCCCAACATCTTCCAAGCTGATGACTGCGATGCTTTTTTACTCAGATGTTGATGATGAACCCACTGCTCAAACTATCTTCATGGCTAATCTGTCTTCTGTTGTCTCATCACCTCAACAAGCTAGTCCTTCCAATGCATCTATCATATCTGAGGTACTAAAGCTTTATGACACATATAACGTGGTAGATGAACAGAAGATTCCCAACAAAGTACAACAGACAGATGTTGTTGAACCAGATACTGTTGATATGGGAAATAGTAATATTATTCCATATGAACAATATGTGAATCACAACAACGTGTCTGATGTACCAAATTGTGCATCTTCTGTTATAAATGATGCTTATGAGTTGCATTAAAGCACAGTGTTTATTCCTGATGACACCCTGACCACTAGACTTAACATCTATAAAGATCAGGTGGCCATATATGAACAACGTGCCAAATTTGAGCTAACTGAATGTGAGCAGAAAATGGATAGTCAAATGCGTACACACATAACAGAACGTAAATTAAGGGAAGAAACATTTAAAAAGGAGTTACATTCTTTGCGAAAACAACTTGATCAAACTGTTAAACAAAAACAGGAGATCCAGGAAAGTGTAATTACACTAAAACATGATTTCAAAGAAAAAGAATCAAAAATCTTAAATGATTTCTCTAGACTTAAAACTTTAAAGAATATGATTGAAAACAAGTTGTACACACAAGACCAAACCAGAAAAACTGCTCAAATGATTCAAAAGCATAAAAAGTTGTGTGACAAACATAGTGAACATAATGTTGGTGAACCTAAATTAGCTTTTCTTAGGAGTGCTAAAGTAGCCTAACCTGCATTACATGATGGAAATGAACTGCTTAAGCCTGGTCATGCCCCTTCCCCCTCAATGTGTCATCATTTGAAGAGAGTAATGAGATAGAAGTAAGAAATAGAGAGAGATTGGCTGAAAAAATGAAGGATCCCAAATGTATAGCCAATCGAATCATAATCAAACCCCATGATTACTATGAGGAAAATCGATTGACTATTTTTGCACCTCAAACTAAGTTGTCGTCTGAACAAGTATTTTGGTCTTTGGACGTAGAAAAGAGAAAGGCCGAAGAACTTAAGGCCAAAACTCCATCCCTTAGAAAAATTGCGGCTGCAACGGTGTATCCTCCCAATACACCCAAGCACTTAGTTCCTTTGAGTCTTCCCACAGAATGTAAAACTCTAATTAGCATATACGTTCTTTGTCAACTATTTGCTGATTTTAATAAAACATGTAAGAAGAGAATTACGCCAACGAGAATTACTGAAGGGGAAAGGGGTTTTGACCAAACAAAATGGTGCTACTTAACTGAGGTTATTCCATTTTTTAAACTTCTTAAATAACATTTTGATGGTATGCAAAAAACCCTTGAAACTAAATTGAAATAGATGAAAGGAGTGTTTAAAGATATGGAAAACGAGGTATCCCAACATGTGATAGAACTTAAGAGCCGTGAGATTGAGAGAAAGAACATTCTCATCACCAATGAGAATTTGATTGCTAGATGTATTGCTCAAGACGTATTTTATACTGCTACTGATTCTACATTAACTGCTTGTCAATTTCATGAGTTGTCTATTGCATTGAATGTTACCTAGAATCTTGTTGTTGAGTTTGAGGGGGAGAATTTGAAATTGAATGAGAAATTTCAAAATGATGACCATGATAACATGGTTAGGCGTTTTTCAAAACTAGAGGTTGATAATCTTAATTTGCAATTAAAGTATCAACATTTAGAAGAAAGAATTAAATTTTCAAATGCCAAGACATCTTTGGATGCTCCTGAATTTGATGCATATTTTGAATTAAGCAAACAAGATGAAAAAAATTCAAGCTCACACTAACACGATTAGAAAATTGAGGGCTCAAATTTCCCAATTAAAATCGAATAAGAATGATGTGATTGACACCCATAAACCATCGTCTTCAAATTCTCAGAATTTTCACTATCAAGACACCATCAATAAATTACAATATGAAAATGAGTGTTTTCAAGATGAAAATTCCAAAATCAAACAACATTACAAAGAGTTATATGACTCGATTAAAGTCACACGTAACAATCACAATGAAAAGATAACTTCTTTGCTAAATGAGATTGAGAATCTAAAGACTGAGGTGAAAGGGAAAATGCCAATTATCACTAGTTATAATGTTGTTCCAAAGGTTTCTTCTTGTAGAAAATATGCAATTGATGTTGTGACTATCCTACTTCCTCTTAGAAACAATAGGTCAGCTCATCAAGTTTATCTCACTCATCTTAAGAATAGTCTTGACATTCTTCGTGAGACCATAGAAGAGGATAGGATAGAGAAACCATAAGATAGTGCAGTTGTAGATGCATGCTTCCACACTAAACAATCTCAGAACTCTTAGAATATGTTATGGGCACATGTCCTAAGATTAATAACAAGCGAGATAGGTTTATTGCATCTTCATCAATGACTAAGAACAAACATGTTACCTTTGATGTACCACTGAAAACATCTGAACCCAGCACATCAAAACCGGAAAAACAAATGGCACTGAAACAAACTAATGTTCCCATCATTGCTTCTACAAGAGTGAATAGTGACACTAAAGGTAGCGGTTCAAAGCCTAGTCGCAATACAAGGAAAGATAGGAGTGCACCGGCTAAGAGTGCTCATGAGAAGATAGTAGAAGCCCACCCTAGGAACAATAAGTTTGCTTTGATAAAACGAATCGTGTTGATTCTAGTATTAGCTTTAAGCGTACTATAATTAATTCGAATTCTAATGCTGTTTGCAAAGCATGTAATGAATGTTTAATTTCTGGTAATCATGATGATTGTGTTGTGTCATTTTTGATGTCTCCCAAACTATCCCCAGTTAAGAATGTTAGGAAAACTGAACTGAGTAAGCAAATTTGGAAAGCAACAGGAAAGATGTTTGCCAATGTTGTTTATCAATGGAAGCCCATTGGAAGAAAATTCACTTTAGGAGATCGGTGCCCCTTAACTAGAATGACTAATCATAAGGTAGTGAATGTTAAGGAATAGAAGCCAACTGGTCGAATTTTACCTTTAGTGAAACAATGCCCAGCAACTAGATCAATTGCATCTACTAGTGAAGTTTCCACTATGAATACCATAGCATCTATAATTCCTGTAGTTCCAGAATTTGTGTGTGCTACCCAAACGGACCCAAATTGCACGTGGGGATACACCTTTTCCAGTTATCCATCGTTGATTGTTTTCAATTGCAGGTAGTACAAATCGTCCTTTGGTATTTGGACTTAGGCTGCTCAAAAAATTTGATCGGGTATCGCTCAAAGCTCAAGAATTTCGTGAAAAAGTTTATCGGGACAGTTAGATTCGGGAACGACCATTTTGGGGCAATTGTGGGTTATGGAGATTATGTGTTTGGCGACAGTGTAATTTCCCGGGTATACTACGTGGAAGGACTAGGGCACAATTTGTTTTCTGTTGGTCAATATTGTGATTCCGATCTTGAAATTGCTTTCAGAAAACACACATGTTTCGTCAGAGAGTTGGATGGTATTGATCTTCTTAAAGGAAGTCGAGGCACCAATCTATACACCATCTCTATTGAAGAAATGATGAAGTCCTCTCCTATTTGCTTGCTTTCAAAGGCCTCAAAGAACAAATCTTGGCTCTGGCACCGTCGTTTAAATCACTTAAACTTCGGCACCATAAATGACGTTTCTCGCAAGGATCTTGTATGAGGCATGCCCAGATTAAAGTTTGAGAAAGATCATCTCTGTTCTGCCTGTCAACTGGGCAAAAGCAAGAAACAAACCCACAAACCCAAAACTGTCAACACCATTATGGAAGCTCTTCACACCCTTCACATGGATCTGTGCAGACCAATGAGAGTTCAGAGTATTAATGGGAAGAAATATATTCTTGTAGTGGTCGACGACTACTCTCGGTTTACATGGGTAAAGTTTTTGAGAACCAAGGACGAAACTCCATTGGTTATCATCAAACTTATCAAACAGCTGCAAGTGAGACTCATAAAAACTGTCAGAATCATCCGTACAGAAAATGGAATTGAGTTTGTTAACCAACAACTCAGTCAATTTTATGAAAGTATTGGTATAACTCACCAGAAAAGTGTTCCACGCACTCCTCAGCAGAACGACGTTATTGAAAGAAGAAACCGTACTCTTGTGGAAGCTGCACGAACAATGCTGATATTTTCCAAGGCGCCGATGTTTCTTTGGGTATTTCAAACTTACTTTTCAGTTGTCACACATTTCAAATTCATATGTGGCTAAAATTTCAACAAAAACTAGTAGTCACGTTTAAATAATGTGTGACGAACTTGAGTATATGATTTAGCCACATACACAATTACTTTGTGTGACCCTACATGGATTTTTTTCACACTTTTCAATTGTGTGACATATATTTGTCACATATGTATATATATATAGTGCGACTAATGTTTCAAACTTATTTGTATCCGTCACACGTCCCAAATTATAAGTGACTAAAAAATCAAAATTTTTTTTACCAGATACGGATAGTCACGAAAATATTCAAATGTGTGGCTGTAGCCTCAGATGTAATTCCGAAATGGTCACACAAGTCGGATCAAGTGTGGCTGTTTATTTTATTCTGGTACATTTAGTCACACAAATAAGTTATTGTGTGGCCGTTCAAAATGCCACATGTGTGACCGTAGGCCAAATCTGTACTAGTGTAGTCCACCACAGTTGTAACACTTGGTTTGCCTTCCCTGTCCCTGATTAGCATTCCCAACTCTGTTCTGTATATTACCCCAAGCAACATTCCTTTGATTCACATTCTTGATTACGTAGGTTTGATGAAGTTCGAAGTTGGTTGTTGGTTTGAGGAAGTGTTGCTCTGAAATGTTGGACAAGTAAAGAAACTTGGTTGGATAGATTATCAATCATCTTGTCAGTATGAGAATATCCAGAATCCAGTTGGGGGTTCACAGCTGATGGTGGGTGTAATGATGATTGAGCAAATGATGTCTGATTCTGTGATAAAGAAGGATGGTGATACACTTGATCAAGTGAGGATTGATTGAACGGCTAAACATTTGAGACAAATGCAAGTGGAATGAATGAAGAATCTCATCAGCTACGCCTTCAGAAGCAGCTCTTTCCCTTGTACTGCTAGTAGGAGTCTCATAACTACTAGAATTAATCCTGCCAGACTTAACTCTAGTAGTCCTGCTTTTGCCTTGAGAGACAAAGGCAACAATTGAGGAACTGGAAGATGCTTTAGAATATCCCTTGACTTCCTGTTCAAAAACCCTAAGGTTATTGTACATGTCATCAGTTGTCATGCTGTCCACTTCATCCGTTATCTTCATAGTCATAGAAACACTTGACCATTCTGATGGGAGTGCTCTGAGGAATTTAAGGTTGGCATCTTCCTCTGATACTGGAGCACCAAGAGATTCCAATTGTGCCAGAAGGAGTTGAAATCTATCATAGCCCTTTTCCAGTCCTTCTGTAATAGATATGATGAAAGTCTCAAATTGTTGCTTGAGAACAGACTTCTGCATTCTCTTTGAGTTTGCATTCCCACCAAAACGCTTCTTGATTGCTTGCCAAATTTCTTTGGCATCGGTCATGTTATGAAACGTTCTCAAATGCTCTTTGGGGAGAGCCATCATCAGCACAGTTCTTGCATTTTTCTCCATTTCAACAGCCCGTATCTCTTCTGCAGATACTAGTGGTAAGACTCTAACCGATCCATCTGCTCCAACTGAGACCCTTTTCTTTGAATTGCCTTTCTGAATAACCTTCCAAATTTCACTATCAGTGTATTCCAAGTAATGTTCCATCTCCATAGCCCATATATCGTACTCATCTCTTTTCAGGAGTACCCTTGTTCAACTAGGGAACAAAGTGAGTTTTTCATTTCCATTTTAAAGATCAAATTTGCATTTTATAGCCTTAATCTTGCATAATCTGTTTTAGCTTATCATTGTGTTTATTTCCTGTTCTAATTAGCTTGCATCTTCCTAATATAGCTTAATTAGTCTAGTTGCATCATTAGTTTAGCTTTTGTCACTTAAATCTAGTGAAAACTAAAAATCAGATAGGTTATAAGGGGTGTTTGGATTAGGCTGCTTTGCTTTGCTCAAATTCTGTTTCAGGGGTCTTAGATAGTTAATTTAGTGCATATTAGGTCCATATAGATTAGTTAAACCATAATATCCATAGGTCTTTCACTAAAAAGTCAAAATTGGCATAAATTCTTACTTGTCTGCTCAGAACAGTTGGTATAAGTTTCAATATCATCAAAATAGGTTCAATATTAATTTAACTAGCTTAATTAGGTCTAAACTTAGCTTATTTTATCATTCTCAGTCATTTAGAGGAAATTAAAGTTCAAAAAAGTCAAAATTATGGTTTTTCTAAAAAGTCAGGTTTTGGTTAGTTTCTGTCTGCACATGTTTGTTCTTGGGGCATTTTGAAGCATCATAAGGTTTTGAAAGTGTTTGAAAATGGTTTTTTGGATAGTCTAGTAGCTAATCTTCATAAGTCAACTGAGTTTTTGCAATTTGAAACTAGTTTGAGTGCTAAAAAATAAGTTGGAATAACCTTATAAAGCCCCTTTTCTGCCCTGCTCCATAGTAGACCACAGAAGCCTTTGGGCTTATTTGATCTTATGAGTGCTTATTCACTTTTGTTCTAGATAGTTGCTATTGGATTTTTGCCTCTTCCACATTTTAGTCCCTACTTTAGTTTTCTTTAAAGCTTAAAAATAAGCTAAAAAGCAGCTGATAAGATAAATGCTTACTGTTGATCAATATGCATTTACCTGATTTGGCCCCTTTTTTCAGCTCATTTATAAGCTCTAAATAAGCTTATTAAGGACTTAAATTTGGGCTTCTTGTTATTTGGCTTTTGAGCTTTGATAATTTTCACTTGTTGTGTATTTTGAAGCTTATCATTTAGCTTTTTATTAAGCTCAAAATCCCCTCAGTTCGGCACTTTTAATTGCTTATCAGTGACCCTAGTTGCCTTCTAAGAGTAATAATTGCTTATTGGTTCTCTTTTTTAGCTTATTCTGTTTTTGTTGGTTCCATTGGTTTAAGCATTAGATACTTAGCTTATTTTCAGTATTCTCCTTAGCTTATTCTAGCTTGTCAGCCCCTTAGTTCATATAGCTTTAGCTTTTCCGTTTTTTCCCCACTGATCAATCAGTTGAGCTTATTTCTGAGCTTAACTGTGGTTGATAAAAAAGTTGACTTCACAAAAGTTGCTACTTTTTAGCTTATAAAAAAGTTTGTTTTTAAAATTTTTCACAAAAAAAAATAATTTTTGCAAAAACGTACCAAGGGATTCGAACCCTGGTCCCTTAACTCATACACAACAAACCACACACAAACCATCCGCCCTTGGGTATTTTTCAGTTATCCTTTGCAACCTTTTTTATTTAACCAAGCTTTTCCACTTTAGCTTATTTTCTCAGTTTGCTTATTAACTGCTTATTCTGAAAAGCAGTTAGCCCATTCTTATTTTTCTTAGATTCTGATTAGCATTAAGTAGTTTTCTGGAATTTTTCATATTTTTCCATTTCCATTTAGTATTTTTAATTCATTTTTCTTTTTAAATTAGTTTTTAATTCGTAGTAAATTAAACGAAAGTTAAAAACTTAAAATTCTTTTTTCTAAAATTTTCTTTTATTAATTAGAAGTTAGGAAAAATCGATTTGAACTTGTAGGGTTAATTTTTAAAGGTTTTAGTTTTTAGACTCGTTTTTTGGAATTCCCGATTTGCGTTTTTAGTGTAAATTGATTTATGCTTTATTTTTCTTTGTAAATTTGCTTTCCATATCTCATTAGAATAATAAAAGCAAAAAAAAATCCAAATCCACTCTTCAAGCACTTTAATTCTAAACCGATAACGAAATCCTCGATTCACACCTCGCTGGGACACGACCCGGGTAATCACTTGCCCGGTATCACTCATATCGTATTCACGGGTTTTGTAAGTTAACTTTTTTCCAAAAAGGTTGATTTGTCATTCCCGCGTATCACGCATATCCGTCTGATATTATATATATACTTTAGCTTGGATCATGGAAAAACCTGATGAACCAGTTCCTGAACCTGAGGCTACCAATATCACTGAAGATATTCCTCTCCAAAGCTTCATGCCAGGAACCTCAACTTCTTCAGCAATTGTTGTTGCTACCACTCCCATTCAAACTGAAGCAACAACAACTGTAGAGTTCCCTGAAGCCTCCTTCAGCACACCCCCTCCCACTGACAAAGGGAAGAGAATCATGGAGACTGAAGATTCTTCTCCCAAACTCGTAAAGGCACCAAGAGAAGTGCATCCTGACCCTGATGCACTAGTGAATATGGAAATCATCTTAGATGATGGGAGAAGATTCAAAGGAACCAGTGAAGAAGTGGCCGCAATTTTGGATGAAGAGGAAAGGCTCAAGGCTGAAAGACTCAGTAGGCTAGTGATTGTTGAAGTGGCTAAGGAAGTCATTAGGGAAACTGATCAGAATATCAGGGGAGAACAATTCCTCAAACTTCAGGCTGACCGAATCAAAGAACATAATCTTAAGGTCAAGCTAAACACTGAAAGGAAGAGGAAGAACTATGAGAGTTACGTCTGGGCCATGACAAAGACAAAGGGTGAAGGTCCCATTACTGACATGACCATTCATGACAACACTGATCCCATAGCCATCACAGTTCATAGAGGGCCAAGGAAGTCTGAGAAGAACTAACCTTTCAAGTTCTCAGAATATGGGATCAAAGAATGGGACATGATGTGGCCCATCCTGATGAAGAAGCAGAACAGGTGTGTTCTTGACCTTCTGGCTGCCCTGAGTAACAAATATGAGGAACTGAAAAAGGTGGCCAAGAGCTTAGGGATCGATCATCAGAAAGCACTTGCTTCTCAGGGACTGACAATCCATGAACCAACTCAGAAGATAGGGAATAAGAGGAAATTTATAGGCCAAGAACCTGAACAATTTATAGCTGCTCTTCACTGCAACAGGATTCTTCCTAAAGGGTCAAGTTCTATTACAACAAAGTAATCAAGCATCCTAAGTTTGGTATCTTATTTATTGATGAGTTTGGTCAACAGGCCTTCCAAAGAGTCAGTGATATACATCTGGTGGAAACAACAACTCTCCTGGCTTACAAGCTGATGGAAATCCATGTCATGAGTCCTGAAAATGAGGAGTTTGTAAGACTGATGGACAAGATGATGAATGAAAGACCTGACAAACAGGTGTTGATTTCAAAGAAAGCTAAATTGGACCTCATGGGAATCAAGGAAGCCTGAGTACTTTTCCCTGAGTATTATGTTTCGATGATAGGACTGTTGTAATGATATGAATAAAATGATGGCCTACGTTTTGTTATATCAATGTCCTTTAATTGCTTTCTAGTATATTAAGTGTAAGAAGAAGCCCATTTGCTCACTTACACTGATCAAAACACTTAGTCTTAATTTATATCCAAATAAGGGGAGATTGTCGGGTCCATTCAGTACCCAAGCATCCTGAAACAAGGATTTGAATACAAATTAGCTCAAGTGTCATAACCGTGAACGCTCTCAGGTCACTGAGTGAACAGTCACTTAGTGATTTATCTTCAGGATGCTTAGGACGAGTCTAAGAATAAGGATTCACCAATCAGTGAGGCGGAACTCCCTGAATGCACCTAAGCCAAACAAGAAGATAATGGGTTCAGTGAGTGATGACAATAACTCACTGAACCCCAGTCTCCTCAACAACTATGAAGAATGAAGAATGAAGACTGAAGAACAGAGACTGAAGAACCTGAAGTCTGAAAGAAAGGCGGGACAAGGCGGGAAGAGTTTGAAAAGATAAGGAGAAGTCCTTATCAGGCCAAAGTCAAACTTTCCCTGAAAGGCTTAAGAACAAGAACAGTGTCATCACTGTTACTCAGAAAGCACAATTGTCTTATACACAAAATAGGTTCTTGTAACAGGGACAAAATACATCAGTATTTTGTCCTAATTAGCTTAGGTCATTCTTTTGTCTTTTAAGTCACGGGTGCTCTTTTACACTTGTGAATAAATAAGGGAGAAAATGTGGACAAGTTTGTGCAATTAATTATTAGACATTCACAAACCACATTTCTCCCCCAAAGAGCAACCTAGTCCCTGAGATAGCTCAGTGGTTCCTTATAGTTTCCACTTAAGCTTAGCTTAAGTTTAGTATGGAGAATACCATACTTTGTCATTTCAATCCCATGTCTTTTTTCCATAAACACTTGGGTATAGATTCTTTTGATTAACTTCTAATAAGAATTTAAACATTGAAAAACTTGCTTTTGTCATTTACGTTTTACTTATTCTGCTTAGTTAATCAATACATTACTTAGTCATGGAACATAATTAGCTTAACTTTGTAGTTAATTCTAATTGTGTAACGGGAATAACAGTTTGCTGTATGTGCATGTGCAAGGTTTCAATTCACACCTAAGGTTTCACACTTACATGCTATGAAAAGGATCTTTAGGTATCTAAAAAGCCAACCCAAATTAGGTCTTTGGTATCCTAGAGAATCCCCGTTTAATATGGTGGCTTATAGTAATAGTGACTATGCTGGTGCAAGATTAGATAGGAAATCAACAACAGGTGGTTGTCAATTCCTAGGAAACAGGTTGATATCATGGCAGTGTAAAAAGCAAACTGTGGTGGCTAATTCGACAACTGAGGCTGAATATGTGGCTGCTGCTAGTTGTTGTGAACAAGTACACTGGATTAAGAATCAAATCCTGGACTATGGGTATAATTTTATGCACACCATGTGTTGATATAAATAATGCCTAAACACGTTATTAATATTTTTCGATATCTCTACGTTTTGATAATCACAAAATGTAAAATCATTAATCGGAAAATTATGACGTAAACAAGTATTTAGTTGTAAATATCTATTTCTACAACTCAAATCACTTAAGGTATGAATGAACTAATGCTTAATGCATTATATGATCAAAGGAACATTTTCTTAATAACTAGATTTTTTATAAAACATCAAAAACATTTTATATATTTTTGAAAAACATTTTTGGCATTAAATAAAAATGTTTAATCTTTTATAAAAATATGAATTCAAATTTTTAGCCAAAATCAGTTAAAATGTTCCAGAAAAACCTTCCCCACAAAAGGACAAAATTGGCCAACGGACAGAAGGGGCGGCCCCCTTAATTTTACTAGGCGGCCCCCTTAATTATTAAGGGGACCGCCCCCTATTTAAGGGGACCGCCCCCGCTCCAGTAGACTTCCAGCTGTCCAAATTTTCTCCTATAAATACCAGTCTTCTCCTGGAATTTTACTCACCTTTTGCACCCCAAACTTTCTGATCTAAATCTTGTAAATACTTTCTAATAATCCTTTGATCATATAATCTTAAGCTTTGGTTTCCAAGTGACCCAAGCTTCCCTCATTCAAGTGCAAAAGAAGAATACTTCTATCAATCAAGATTAGAAGTATTACAACTTAGTATCTTCTTGTTACTTAAGTTGTTAGTTTAACAAAGTTTGTAAATCATTCATTCATTTGTGTAAGGTGTGTATAGTAGATTTGTGTTGTATGTAAGTAGTGAAGAAGTTGTATAAGTAGTTGTGGTATAGAAGTTGTGAAGACATAGTGTAGAAGTTGTGAAGCCGCGGAGTAGAAGTCGTGAAGCCGTAGCTTTGAAGTCGTGAAGCCGTAGCATAGAGGTCGTGTAGCGGTCGTGTTGAAGCCTTGAAGTCTTAGTCGTGAAGTCCTATATTGAAGTCGTGAAGCCGTAGCATAGAGGTCATGTAGCGGTCGTGTTGAAGCCTTGAAGTCTTAGTCGTGAAGTCCTAGTGTTGAAGTCGTGAAGCCGTAGCATAGAGGTTGTGTAGCGGTCGTGTTGAAGTCGTGAAGTCTTAGTCGTGAAGACATAGTGTTGAAGTCGTGAAGCCGTAGCATAGAGGTTGTGTAGCGGTCGTGTTGAAGTGTAAAGCAGTCGTGAAGCCGTTGTGAAGTAGTCGTGAATTAGTCGTGAAGAAGTTGTGTTGTGAAGTCGTGAGATTGGTTCTAGCTACGATTAGAACTCGACATTTAGCTTTGTGTCGTTAAGCCGGTGTAAGCCAAAGTCGTGTAAGGTTTTCTCTGCCATAAGGGAGCTTATTGAAGTTGTGAAGAAAACTCTCGAGCTCGGTGCTCGGGGAGTGGAGTAGGGCAAGGAAGGTTTCCTTGTAGCCGAACCACTATAAATCTCTCGTGTCTCGGTTAGATCTTTCGATACCTTATTTACTTCTTTATTTATATCGTTATTACATTCATACACATAGGATTATATAACTGCTAGTATTTATTAGAGATCGACTTCACATAAAGATCAAATTGAAAATCCATTCAAGAAACCAAAACATTTACAATCAATTTAAAAGAATACATATATAACTAACAATAAGATTTAAGTTTTAACAAACTTGAATCTAAGTTTTTAAAAGTAAACAAAGTTTTTATAATAAATTAAAAAGACATAAAACTATTCAACCCCCCTTCTAGTTTTCCACAATTGGTATCAGGAGCCACGTCAATCAAGATTTTTAAAATATACTGTATTTTAAAACTTGAAACGATCTATGGAATCTAAAAAAAATTTAGAAGGGGAATTTTTGCAAACACCACCACTATTTGAAAACTATACTTTTCTTGAATGGAAAAATAAATTTGAAAATTATGTGAAATCAATTGATCTCGATCTTTGGCATGTCATTTCGATTGGTGATTTTCAACCAACAAAAACAAATTTTGAAAGTCTAACAAAACCGGATTTTGAAACTCAAAATGATTATTTAAAAACAAAGAATAATGAAGCTAAAATAATTATTTACAAAACCTTGCCGAAAGTTGAAAATGAAAAATTATCTTTCTGCAAAACGGCAAATGATATTTGAAAAAATCTCTTAAACATTCATCATGAAAAATGTCAAGCCAAAGATGAGGATTTCAATCTTGTACATGAATTAGTTATTTTAGAAAAATTAATAGATAAACACTTAGATAAAATAGATACATGTGCTACTAGTTCAAATGTTGTTAATGAAGGTATTGACGACGAAGGCTACATGGATCAACTCCAAAATGAACTTAATCCAATGTCATGGAGTGACACAGACAAAGGAGAAGATCATCATCCGATATGTGACGAATGCAAACTAGATAAAGCTCCAAATAAGGTACAATCCAAAACCGAACATTTTTGCTATGATCCATTCATTTTAGAATTTTCAAAACTAGAAAATGAGTTTAAACATTTTTGCAACATAGATCTAAAAACTATGTCTAAACATAAATCATCAAAAACTTTTGAAAATAATCTTGAAAAAGAAATAATTTTAGAAGATAAAATGTCTAGATTAGAAAGTAATATTGAAATTAATCTAGAATGCAAAATATGTCAAGATTATAAACTTGAAATTAAAAGATTAAATGAAAGAGCAAAAATATTAGCTAAATTTGAAGAAAGTTCCAAATCTCTTAAATTCTTACTAAGCTGTCAAAAGCCATTTAATGATAAAACCGGTTTAGGATTTAATTCGGATAACTCTTCAACAAGTAAATCAAAACAAATTATAATTAAAAAACCTAGTAGAGAAATTTAGATATTAGGCTATTTACTGTGATTATAATTTATAAGTCAAGAAATCCATTGTCTGTTCTTCATAACAAACTGTCAAGGAATTCTTGTACTTTTTGGTGACATCTTCTTCTCATGCATATAAATGCAATGGATGTCCCCAACTAACCATCTCGGACCCATGAGAATCTGGGTACCAAGTTGTTTTATTTGATTAGGTAATGAACGCAAAATGAAATGTAACTCAAATCTTGCGTAAACCTACTCATATTCAAAACACGCGCATGAAGACTTGTTTATCTACAAAAATGAGGTTGGAACGAAGTGGTACTCATCTATTATTCACTACCTCATATCATGAAGAAATACTGGACCTGAGATAAGTTTTTTTTTAAACTTTCCTGTGTAGTTACTTCTTGCATAAAGTTATGAAAATCACTGCCTTAAGATATGCTTAGTTTGATAAGTTGCTTTGCTCTCACACTACTAGTTATATTACTTGCTAATTAACTAGAAAACCTTAAGTTAATTCTCCTAGGCATTAAATAAAATGTTCTTTATCGAACATACAATATTTAGTCATCACTATCGTTTAAATCTCACAATTTATTGAAAAGGATAGCATGAGACAATAGCCTTAATCAATCAAGCATGAGATTTTGTTTTAAAACAACTTCTTTTAAAAATGAAAATCTTCATATTTTGGAAAATAATTTTTCAAAAAGATTATGTCACTTCTCTATTAAACATGTTTTTATCAAATCTAAAAAGTGTAACAACTTCTTTTTATTTCCTTATAAAAACATTTTGAAACAAATTCAAATCTACCTTGATGAAATAATTTGTCATAAAACCTACTTTCAAACATTGTTGAATAATGCCCAAAAACCTTACTCAAATCATGCTTGATCCAAGTCTAGAAATCCATGCTATCACAAAATTCCCATCACATAGACACTTGTTAGGATTAATTAACTAGCTTACTAATCGTCATAATAATGGCAGTATGAATTACTTGGTAATTATATGTTGTTTTCTTGTTTATATATACATATATGCTTCTTGGTAAATGAATAGGTTGCATGATAATTAAAATTGCTTAATTGAATGTGCTTAGCATACATAAGTTATTAAACTTTAAATTGCCTCAAAAAGAAATTGGACTTGCTTGAAGCTAAACTCAAAAACACAACCTTTTCTACAAATTTCTGCCAAAAACCCATTTTCAGAAATCTGGAAGTCAGCAGATGGGCGGCCCCCTTAAATACCGAGGCGGCCCCCTTAATTATTAAGGGGACCGACCCCTATTTAAGGGGACCGGCCATCTGGAGACCCGGTTTACTGTTTCCTTTTTCAATTTCCAACTCATTTTATTCCATACTTCCCAAAATTCACAAACACACTTTGTCATAAACCACCCACCAAAATTTACCTTCCTAAAACACATCATTCCTTCACTATAAATGCACCTTCCAATCATAAATGCCCATTCACATCATCCACTCAAACATGTCATCCTCCAACTACCCAAAATCAAAACCTTCAAGAGTTGCCAAAATCTCGGTGAGACCAATTTGGAGAAGGAAGCTTGAAACTTGCCATAACCCAACTAATGATGTTGTTCAAAGACATAACCAATCATCCACTCCTAACCCTTCATCTCCCTATGATCATTCCCAAAACCTCAATCCAAACCTCATCCACACTCAACCCACCTATTCATCAAAAACACTCACCACTCTTGGAACATCCACTTCATCCACATCACCATCTTCATCCACTCATGATTACCCAAGTTCACAAACATCTCCACCACCAAGAGTGTCACCACCACCTCCTACCTATTCACATGCTACTCCTATGTTGCATGTGCAAACATCCATCCCTCAAAACAACAACACTTTACCACCAACACCTTTATCCGAACACTTGAAGTTCATTGAGGAACTCAAGGATGCTCATGAGCTTAGTGCTCTTCTTGCCCTACACCTAGCCCAAAGAAACCTTGATCAACCTCCATCTAGCTCTCCCACATCACCCCACAACCAAAACCAAGTTGAGAAACATGTCAACAATTGTCCTTGTTGCATCTTTCTTCAACAACAAACCATTGCTCTTAATGAGCACTTTACTTGGATTGAGTATCTTCTCACTAGATCCAATCCAATATCCCCAATTGAACAACATCAAAACCTTCATCCATCATGGTCCACTCCAAGCTCTCCACCTCAAATGTCTCCACCATCACCATCCACAACCTCCACACATCCAAACATATACCTTCATTGATTCCATTCACTCACCCTTTCATTTGTCCCTCATTTCAAAAACCACCTTCATTATCAAGCAAGTCAAATGGATTTCTTAGGCAAATTAGAATTCTCTAACAAATGTATGCTTTAAGCACTATGTACATTGTAACAATGATTATGTTTGTCACATAATCATTTTTAATTAATGAATGTTTGTTTCTTTCTTTCCTATATATGTTTGCTATGAATGTGTTGTTTCCTTTCTTGTTTAATTAAGATATATGCTTATGACATGCTTATAATATGATTTTAGTAGTTTACATATAACCATTTTTCTTTTTGTTATTATTTAATCATTCTTAATATACATAATCCAAATGGAACTTGCTGCAAAAACACCCTAAAAATGACCTTTTTCTGAAATTTTTCAAATTTGGTCGCCTGGGAAATCACCAGATGGCGGCGCCCCCTTAATTCCTTAGGCGGTCCCCTTAATTTTAAGGGGGCCGGCCAACAATTAAGGGGACCGGCCATCTGGACAGTAAATTTTACTGTTTCCTTTTGCATCTTGTGACCACTTTTACCTAGCCCCAGCTACCATTACCCTTAATGCACGAGCTGGACTTGGAATATTACCACAAAACCTCCATAATTTGCCTAAATCAACCACATTTTCACAATATAAATACCCTCCTTACAATTACCTTTCACCTCATTAACCATCACCTTCATCAAACACCCATTTTCATCCACCATATTGTCACCAAAATCATCCACCTCTAAAACTCCAAGAAAGCAAAGACTTGTCATCACACCACCAAAACAACTCTTCATTGACCTCACCCAAGATGACATCAAAACTCCATCACCACCACCTCAAAATTCATCCCCAAGTGCACCTAATGCACCATCAAAAACACCCTCTACCCATGGAGCTTCATCTTCCTCCATTCCATCCACTTCATCCATCAATGACTACATCCATACTCACCTAACATCATCACCAAAAATATCATCACCACCATACACTCAAGAACCTCCATCCACTCAACTTGCCATTTCCTTATCACCCATTACACCACTTGATTCTCACTTTTCACCTCCACCAAACCCACAACCATTTTTTCCCATTCCTTGGCCACTACTTGAAACCCATGGTGACACTTGTCTTGGTTGCATCCATAACCGGACCATAATCTTTGGTCTTAGAGATGAGATATTCTTTAGGTTTTCATCACTTGAAAACATACTTACCAACCAACCTCAACCACCACCACCACCATCCTCACCCACTACACAACCACCATTGTCACCCAAGTAAGCACATGCAATGCTTACTCAATAATAAATTTTCCACCCATTTTGTAAGCAAGCTCCATGAAAGATTATGTTGTCTAGGATGATTATGTAGTTGGACTTATTAGCTAGTGTAGGAATGCTTGTACTCATGTATGGTTGTGTAATTATACACAACATTTATTTTTATGAATGTCTTTATTTTTTCATACATGCTCATTATTTGTGCTATATATATATGCTTGTGCTTCTAACATTTTTCTCGCAAGCGTTCCATAGCTCGTTTCTTTGGTGCCCCCAAACGAGGGGGAGTACACATCAAGGGGGAGTTTTCGTCCCGACATATTTGATTCTAAAAATTGTCGGCTTAACCTTTTTGATTCTACAAAAAGGGGGAGAAATAGATGTAAACTCACTAAATACTTGTCTAAAAACTAATTTTTAGATTTAATGAGTTTAGATTTTGTAATCATCAAAAAGGGGGAGATTGTTGATATAAATAATGCCTAAACACGTTATTAATATTTTTCGATATCTCTACGTTTTGATAATCACAAAATGTAAAATCATTAATCGGAAAATTATGACGTAAACAAGTATTTAGTTGTAAATATCTATTTCTACAACTCAAATCACTTAAGGTATGAATGAACTAATGCTTAATGCATTATATGATCAAAGGAACATTTTCTTAATAACTAGATTTTTTATAAAACATCAAAAACATTTTATATATTTTTGAAAAACATTTTTGGCATTAAATAAAAATGTTTAATCTTTTATAAAAATATGAATTCAAATTTTTAGCCAAAATCAGTTAAAATGTTCTAGAAAAACCTTCCCCACAAAAGGACAAAATTGGCCAACGGACAGAAGGGGCGGCCCCCTTAATTATTAAGGGGACCGCCCCCTATTTAAGGGGACCGCCCCTGCTCCAGTAGACTTCCAGCTGTCCAAATTTTCTCCTATAAATACCAGTCTTCTCTTGGAATTTTACTCACCTTTTGCACCCCAAACTTTCTGATCTAAATCTTGTAAATACTTTCTAATAATCCTTTGATCATATAATCTTAAGCTTTGGTTTCCAAGTGATCCAAGCTTCCATCATTCAAGTGCAAAAGAAGAATACTTCTATCAATCAAGATTAGAAGTATTACAACTTAGTATCTTCTTGTTACTTAAGTTGTTAGTTTAACAAAGTTTATAAATCATTCATTCATTTGTGTAAGGTGTGTATAGTAGATTTGTGTTGTATGTAAGTAGTGAAGAAGTTGTATAAGTAGTTGTGGTATAGAAGTTGTGAAGACATAGTGTAGAAGTTGTGAAGCCACGGAGTAGAAGTCGTGAAGCCGTAGCTTTGAAGTCGTGAAGCCGTAGCATAGAGGTCGTGTAGCGGTCGTGTTGAAGCCTTGAAGTCTTAGTCGTGAAGTCCTAATATTGAAGTCGTGAAGCCGTAGCATAGAGGTCGTGTAGCGGTCGTGTTGAAGCCATTGAAGTCTTAGTCGTGAAGTCCTAGTGTTGAAGTCGTGAAGCCGTAGCATAGAGGTTGTGTAGCGGTCGTGTTGAAGTCGTGAAGTCTTAGTCGTGAAGACATAGTGTTGAAGTCGTGAAGCCGTAGCATAGAGGTTGTGTAGCGGTCGTGTTGAAGTGTAAAGCAGTCGTGAAGCCGTTGTGAAGTAGTCGTGAATTAGTCGTGAAGAAGTTGTGTTGTGAAGTCGTGAGATTGGTTCTAGCTACGATTAGAACTCGACATTTAGCTTTGTGTCGTTAAGCCGGTGTAAGCCAAAGTCGTGTAAGGTTTTCTCCGGCATAAGGGAGCTTACTGAAGTTGTGAAGAAAACTCTCGAGCTCGGTGCTCGGGGAGTGCAGTAGGGCAAGGAAGGTGTCCTTGTAGCCGAACCACTATAAATCTCTCGTGTCTCGGTTAGATCTTTCCATACCTTATTTACTTCTTTATTTATATCGTTATTACATTCATACACATAGGATTATATAACTGCTAGTATTTATTAGAGATCGACTTCACATAAAGATCAAATTGAAAATCCATTCAAGAAACCAAAACATTTACAATCAATTTAAAAGAATACATATATAACTAACAATAAGATTTAAGTTTTAACAAACTTGAATCTAAGTTTTTAAAAGTAAACAAAGTTTTTATAATAAATTAAAAAGACATAAAACTATTTAACCCCCCTTCTAGTTTTCCACACCATGATTTTCATTGACAATAATAGTACTATATGTATTATTAAAAATCCTGATTTGCATGTTAATACAAAACATATTGAGATTAGACATCATTTTATAAGAGACTGAAATGATAAAAAGTTAATTAAAGTTGTTAAAATTCACACAGATAACAATTGGGCTGACTTACTTACAAAAGGTCTTAATGTTGGAAGGTTTCAGTACTTGGTTGCATGTATTGGAATGCTAAATCCATAAAGTTTTAATCTCTTTGTGTCTTTGTAAAGTTTTGTAAACGATTAGTACTGTTATATGTTAATACTGCTAGTCTGATGGGTTAATACTGCTAGTGCAAATTAGTATTGCTAAGTTAAAACTGTTAGTCAAAATTGATACTGTTATATAGAAAATGCTCTTCATTGTGTTTTCTTGGTTTTGGACTAACATTTGCAGGTTAAGTGTTGGGAATTATATTTTCATAGATTTGATGATACAAAAACAAAGAAGAATGAAACATGAAGAATGCTGAAATGATAAGCAAAATATGCTAAATGGATGCTGCTAGTAATGTAAATGATTGCTGCTAGTTCAAATCAACCTGCTGATAGTATATTTCAAGGTACTGCTGGTTCAGAGCAAGGTACTGCTACTACAAGTGAAGGTACTGCTAGTACAAAAAGGTACTGCCAGAAGGTACGGGTAGAGAAAAGGTACTGCTAGTACAAACAAGGTACTGCTAGTACAAACAAGGTACTGCTAGTCTTACCAAGCTGCTGATCAGTGAGTCATCCTGCTGCTAGATGGATAAGAACGAAGAAGATATTATTTATATGAGTCATTCATATACTGAAAATAATATCTATATATTTGAGCAAGCAAAAAGATGACTAGGCTTATCAATTTGTAAATGATCTCCTTTATACTATAAAAGGGAGATCATACCCTTAGATAAAAGGTGTGTTTAATAGAGAGCAAAATAGTTCTTAGTATGCTAAGAAGTTAAACACCAAGTAAGAGTGTGTGTGGGAACATCAGACGAGGGGTCTGATGAACATTGGACATGGGGTCTAATGTTGTTTAGTTTGTTTAGCCTCAAGGATCTTTGATCCCTGATTAGAGTGTAATCGTACTACCATTGATCAAGTAGTATTGGGGCCAAGTTGGAATAACAAACGGTGAAAGTTTGACAAAACCTTGTTGTGATAGTATTGTATTCGTTCATTGAATATTCCGCCAATATTATCATTGTTCTTTAAACGTAGAAATCCTAGATAAAGGCTTAACAGCCTAGAGCCTATAAACGATCATGTAACTTGTTTTAGTACATGTAACAAGGTCTAAAACGAGTTTCCACATTAAGCAAGCAGTATTATTGGTATTGATGCTGTGTGAGTTGCTAAAGTATTGGAATGTTTGTCATGCTGTTGTTCCAAGATGGAGAATTTGATTCATGATAGAGGGGATTTGGGAATCACTTGACAAGGGTTTTACAACTGAGTTGTGAGGTTCTTTAAAATCTTTTTCTTGAAATCAACTTATGCCTATTAGGTGGTATTATTGAACATGAATTGATGGTCATAGTTAGTCTAAGGACATCTGGTATTGAGAATAGCGAGCAAAAGTGAATCTAATACATTTGTATTAGAGGTAACACCTGCCACGAGCTGGAAACCCTGTCAAGAAGGCTCTTTTAATGAGTATATCTGATCACAGGCAGTATTTATACTGAAAATTATTGGTTCTCAAACAACCAGAGGTTAAATGCAACCGAAATTGATAAAGTGTCTTCCTTTACACTTAATCCTTTCAAAATTTATGTGTGCGGTATTGTTTTGAAAGAAAATTTGAGTTAATACTGCTAAAAAAGTTTTTGCAAAAAGTTTGTACTGCTAGAGTAAAACTTAGTACTGCTGGGTAATCGTTAGTGCTGTTTGGCATAACAGTTTTTTTTATTACAGCCGTTGAGAGATTTTCGCTAAATTCCCTTGCTTATAGGTTTCCTAAATTGGATAAAGTCTTTGTGAAGGATTATACAAACACTTGGGATGTGAATCTTAATAATGTGTTTGAGATATTTATGAATGAATGTGCTTTAGTATGCAGAATCTACTATAACACACTTAAAAGAAACAAAAGGTGGTGAATATGTAAACGTGAGTTATAATGAACAATGAACACAACTTTAGTAACACAAAACGATTCAATATTATTGATGAAATAATACGGATGATCTAACTATCACCAGGATTACAAAGTAACCTTGAATCTTTGATTTGTTAAGGATTTGTGAATTAGTAACTAAGTTACTAGAGAGATGTTCTGTTTTGGATATTGCTAAGGTTATTGGTTGGACAAGAGATTCTACAAAGGTGGTGACTAAGGGATCCTTTTATAGGATAAGTACCCCTTATTACAAGTTTTCAAGTTGTTTAATATAATAAGATACTTGGACTTTTCTAGCCTACAATTAATTACAACTTCCAATGTAAACTACTCTGTATATTCTTCTGCACAACATAGAAGACTGAACTACTTCTACATAACGTATTACATTGTACAAAGACTAATAATACAACAAATATCTACAAATAAATATCTATCAACTTGATCATCAACTTGGCAGGACCTTCATTAACTAGCAGTACCTTCTCACCCAGAAGGTACTGTTAGTACATCTTCAACTTCTTCAAAATCAACTAGCAGGCTCAATACATCATCCAACAGGCTCTTTGACTTGAACATTTTATTCCCAACAATCCTCCCCTAAACTTGTTATTTCCTTTAAAATACACAAGTTTCTTATGAATAAAATACATACCTTGAGGATCTGAGGGAACTCTTCCAAAACCTTTACTCTCTGTTCTTCCTTTTTCTTTCACATTGCTCGAAAATGCTCATCAGCAAACTTTGAACAACTTCTGACTTTTCTTCATCTTTATCACATCTCAACCTCTTTGAAATCATGGTTGTAAGAACTTCATAGCTAAGTGGATACTCTTTCTCAGCCAACATAAAGAGTTCAATCCCACTTTGTGTAAAAAGATGATGAATACTGCTATGACTTAGAAATTCCCATGTGGTTGTAGAATCATGATATGGAAACTTCCAATGAACATCTTTTGGATTAGGATCATACATCCTATTGAACTCTACCCATAGTTCCTGTTCCTTAATATCAGTGCTAGAATTTGTGTCTAGCCTAATTTGAACTAGATTCCACAATGCTTCTAAGTCAGCTCTATCACATGCTCTAATCAGATTTTCAAAATTCTTGAAGATAGCAGTTTGTCCCCCAACCCTAGTTATTTTCCATGACTTTCCTGATCTATCATGGTGAATTTTCCAATCAATAATAGGGTGTCTAGACCTAATTGGATCAGCATGTATAATTGTTGGCAAAGTAATTAACATTTTACTTACTTTCTCTGAATCCAATTTTGCTTCTTTCTTCTGTTGAGCATCTTTCTTTTTCATTGAAGGCTTTGCATCAGATGGGATCTTGTAGTAAAGACTCTTGTAGGCATTTAGATAAAGGAAGTAGATTTCATCAGCAGATTTCTTCTTTAGTTGATATTCAGTCCAATTTGCTTGACTTCTTAGAAACCTTTTCATGAAAGTCACTTGATCTTTCTGAGATGAGCCCACCTTAAAACCTCTTTTCTGGCTTTCCTGCATCTTTTCAAAAATATCAGCCAGAGCTGCTTCTTTATACTTTTTGTTGATAAAAGATTCAAGCTCTGCTGTTTTCTCTTCAGTAGAAAGATTCTTGTCATCCATAATTATTGCTGCTTGACCTCTCACAATTGGATCATTAGCAATAATCCATTGCATCTGTGCATCAAAGGTTTCCTGAGCAATTTGAGTGTCAAGAAGCTTCAAATGCTTTTTGTACTTCTTCTTATTGAAGCCTTTTGGAGACTTCTTCATCTAAAGCCATCTGCACTTGCTCTGTTCTCTTCAACTTTTTGGGCTTTGGTTCATCTTCAACCATAATGCTCTTGCCCTTATCTTTTGGAGTTGGTTCTTGAGATGGAGCAGTAGATTGCTCATCAGCAATAAATAACCTCCCTTGAACAAACAAATCCCCTTGAGGCTCTAAGTCCCTCTTTCTTTTGTACACATGATCAACAGTACCTTTGTAGTCCATAGCCAAAAGCCTCTCAATCCTAGCAGGATCTTTTGAACTAGCAGGCTCTTGCTCTGCACCAGCAGGCTCTTCATCATAAACCTGAGTTCCTTCATGAAAATCAAATTGAGCCTCCTCTTCATCTTCTGATCTATCCATCCTCCCCTTTTTGGAAGAGTGACCCAACCTTTCAGCATCTGATCTTGGAGAACTAGATAGTACCAACTTTGAAGATCTTTTACCCTTCAGAATCTTCACTTCATTCTCCAATTTCTTAACCCTCTTAACTAACTTGATGTTGATCTAAGAAAATTTTGTGTTTTGACTTTTAAGAGTATCTTCCAAGAGCAGCACCTTCTCCTTGAGTTCTTTCACTGTCTGAGAATCCAGACCTGAATGTGGAGGAGATTGGGATGGTGATTCATGATTTGATGGTGTTGGTGGTGTTGCAGATGGTACTGGTGTAGGGATTGGTGATGTAAGATGAGTTGGTGAGATGTAACCAGGTGAAGAACTTGATGATGGTGATTCAGATGATGGTGTTGGTTCTTCAGCATGTTGTGGTAACATTTCAACAAAAAGTGGTATTTCTTCCCCATGGAAACCAATTTTCATGTTTGAAAACACCTTATGTGAAAGTTTTGGTGTTTCATAAAGTGAGTGTGGGGGAAGTAACAAATGTTTTGATTTTGTGATGATGCATTGAATAAATCTTGGATACATCAAAAACTTTGTTATGCTATCCACATTTTTAACCAATCCTTCAAAAATATGTTTGGAAAAATTGAATTTTCTGTTTGTTGCCAAGCAAATGAGAGCTGAAGCCATGTTGCCACTAAATTGCTCCCAAGAGGTTTTATTTTGGCTTAAACAATGAAGGATTGTATGGATCAAAAATCTCCATTGTGGAGTAAAATGCTTTTTAAGAAAGGTGAGTTTAGTAGAATCAGCATTATACCCCATTCTTTCCAAATTTTCAAAAATTTCAGTATCAGGCAATTGACTAATACCATCTGAATCATCCAAATGAAGATGTCTTCGAATGGATGACTCAGTAAGAGTCAAGGTTTTGCCATCCACTTTGGCCTTTATCCTTTGGTCTCCATTTTCAAAAGTTTCAACTTTAGCTGTTTTCCAAAATTGTAAAATTTGAGATTCATAAATAGTGGGATTTACAAGTAAAGCAAACCTGATGTAGGAATCATTTAAAAAGTCCACTATTTGATGAAAAGAGGCATTATCCTCAGACTTTTCCAAAAATGCTAACTGATTGTGACGTTTAACAAAAGTTAGAATAGCCATGGTGAAAATTAATGAATAACTTGATTAGGATGGTGGGATTTGATGGTGGTACTGGTAGAAGATGAAAGGTGAGTGTTAATTGTGATAAGGATTGATGAAAGATATTATGAGAGTTTTACTTTTAACCGACAATAAGAAAATGTATAATAAGTGAATGAAAAGGCGGTTAAAAAGATCTTTTATATGTGAAATATAATATAATATAACATCAGTAATTTACATAACTACCCCAACGGCTAATTTTAACTACCAGGCCCAACGGCTATAATTTTTATCTGACAGGCTCAACGGTTATCTAGCAGTACCATTTTACTCAAGCAGTACCAAAATTTGAACTACCAGTACCTTTGAAAGAAAATTTTTCTTGGCAGTCTCTTTAAAATTTTAGCAAAAATCCCTTATAGTTTTTAGCAAACTATCAGCTATCAACGGATTTGATTTGTCTTTACCAAAAGCCATTTTCTTATGGACTAGTTAACTATTTACTATAAAGTATGGTTAGTTAAATACCATATAGTTTTTTGGTAAACTATCAACCATCAACGGATTTGATGTGTCTTTACCAAAAGCCGTTTGCTTATGGACTAGCCAGCTCTTAAGTTTGTAAAACTTGGTGAACTGAATACCAATTCCATGTTGACCTAAAGATGGTGCAATTTCCTTGGATGGAGGAAATATAAGAGGCAATGATGCTGTGTATCTTGGATGCTTGGTTCAACAAGTGAAATCATCTATTAGCATGCCTTTGCATTGAAACTTTCCTTAGTTTGATCTAGATAGAACTTTCTCCTTTAGGAATGCTTCATCCCTTCTGAATATGTAATCTATTCTTTTCATTTTCAACCTCTACATCATCTTGTATGCTCTTGTCTTCTCCTTCCATATATTGGTTTTTCTTCCATTCTGGGCTATTATTTCTTCCCCTGAGATTGTTACCTCCCCTGAGATATAAATAACTTTTATTTCCCCCTTTGTTTGGAAGAGCTCTTGTTTTGTTATCAACCTGAAATTTGTTAGGTGCAAACCAAAAGAACAAAGTGCAAAGCACTTGTTTTTATAGCATTGTAAACATTTAATCATCAAGATGAACAAAACATAGCGCACTTTATACTAGCAGGACCAATTATGAACTGACAGTACCTTTTGACTAACTAGTAGTACCATGTTTAAAAGCCAATACCAGTTATTGTATGTACAAAGACACATGTTTTTCAAAGATTTATCATTCCAATACCTCCTACTAGGTATTTGAATCTACCTAAATCAAAAGCTTTGGGGAGAAGGTCTGCAAAATTCTTTTCAGAATCAATTTTGACAACTTGAATTAACCTTTTCTCATTGCAATCTCTTATGAAATGGTGTCTTATTTCAATGTGTTTTGTTTTTGAGTGTTGAACTGGATTTTTAATAATACAAATAGTACTGCTATTGTCAATGTAAATAATGGTGTTAAGAAAATTGTACCCATAGTCAAGCATTTGATTTTGGATCCAAAGAACTTGCCCACAACAACTTGCACCAGCAACATATTCTGCTTCAGTTGTAGAGTTGGCCACCATTGTTTGCTTCTTGCATTATCAAGATATGAGTTTGCAACCAAGAAATTGACATCCACCAGTTGTGGATTTTCTGTCTAGGGTTGCACCAGTATAGTCACTATCAGAATAAGCCACCAAGTCAAAAGATGATTCCCTTGGATACCATAGACCCAACCTAGGTTGACCCTTGAGATATCTAAAGATCCTTTTGACTACTGTGAGATGAGAAACTTTGGGATGTACTTGAAACCTTGCACATACACATACTGAGAACATGATATCTGGTCTTGATGATCTAAGGTACTTCAAGGACCCAATCATTGATCTATAATTGTGCAAATCCACATCTTCACCCTCAGCATCTTTTAGTAACCCCTTTTCTGAATCCATTGGTGTACTTGCAACCTTAGAATCAGCAAACTGAAATTTCCTTAGGATATCTGCTACATACTTATCTTGGCTGATAAATATGCCTTCATTTGATTGTTTTACTTGGAGACCCAAAAAGAAAGTAAGTTCCCCCATGGAACTCATTTCAAAGTTACTATGCATAAGTTTTTCAAACTCTACACACAAGTCTTGGTTTGTGGATCCAAATATAATGTCATCAACATAAATTTGCACCAGCAAGATGTCTTTCTTGGTTCTTTTGATGAACAAAGTTGGATCAATCTTGCCTCTTTGGAATCCATTTTCTAATAGATAGAAAGCCAATGTTTCATACCATGCCCTAGGAGCTTGGTGTAGACCATAAAGAGCCTTGGTAACCCTGTACACCTTGTCTGGATACTCTGCATCAATGAAGCCTGAAGGTTGAGAAACATACACTTCTTCTCTAATAGTACCATATAAGAAGGCACTCTTAACATCCATTTGATAAACAGTGAAGCCTATGAAAGAAGCATAGGCCAAGAATAGCCTAATTGCTTCAAGTCTTGCAACTGGAGCAAAAACCTCTTCATAATCCACCCCTTCTTCTTGAGTATATCCTTGGGCCACCAATCTTGCTTTGTTTCTGATCACTATCCCCCTTTCATCTTTCTTATTTCTGAACACCCATTTGGTTCCAATTTCCCAGTGACCTTTGGGCAAATCAACCAATTTCCAAACCTTTTGAAGCTTGAATTGAAGAAGTTCTTCTTGCATTGCTTCAACCCAACTTGCATCATCTAAGGCTTTGTTAATGTTTTTGGGTTCAACCTGTGAAAGAAAACATGAAAACAGGCATATGTTGGCAACTTCATGATTCTTTTCTTCGTAGATAGATGAGATAAACCCTTCTTGGTCTGAAGTCAAGACTTGAGATCTTGTTCTAACACCAGAATCAATGCTACCAATCACATCATCAGTGGAGTGATATTTGAGAATTTTTGTGTTGTGTGTTGTAGGAACTTCATAGGTAAATGGAAGATTGCCAATCCCCACATTTTCTGGTAAAGAATCATCTGATTGAACATTTAATGGTTCAGCAGTACCAATTTGTGAACTGGCAGTACCATCTGGTGAACTAGCAGTACCATTTTCATTTGCACTACTTTCTTGATTCTCTTGACCCTGAGTTCCATGATCATCTTCAGTACCTTCATTTGTTGTATTTGAAAGTTCTTCATGACTTGAAGATAAATCCAATCCTTTCCAAATTGGCATCCAGATGTAATCTTGATCTTTAGGTGTTTCAACATTGTCTTCAAAACCTGCATTATCATTAGTATTTGTACCTACAACAGGCACATAATTCATAGACTCTGAAAGCCTATCAATGTCAAACATCCAATCTGGCCCAATGCCTTTAACATTTGCTAGTTTCTCTTGAAACTCTATGTGCAAATTTTCTTCCACTAGCCTAGTGCAACTATTATACACTCTATAGGCCTTACTTTGCAAAGAATACCCTATCAAAAATCCTTCATCAGCTTTTCCTTCAAACTTTCCTAAATGATCTTTGGAATTGAGAATAGTGACATGACATCCAAAAGGTCTCATAAAACTTAAAGATGGTGTTCTACCAAAGAAAAGTTCATAAGGAGTCTTTTTATGTGGTTTAATCACAAGAACCCTGTTCTGTACATAACAAGCAGTACCTACTGCTTCAGCCCAAAATGAAATAGGCAACTTAGAGTCTACTAGCATTGTTCTAGCAGCCTCTATAAGTGTTCTATTTTTCCTTTCTGCTACTCCATTTTGCTGTGGGGTTCTTGCTACACTAAATTCTCTTTTTATTCCTTTTTCTTTGCAAAATTCATCCATAACTCTATTCTTGAATTCTGTCCCATTGTCACATCTAATTACTTTCACTTTCTTATCAGCTTGGTTTTCTACCTCAGTTATATAAGATTTAAGAATCTCACTAGTTTCATGCTTAGATCTTAAAAAGAAAACCCAAGAAAATCGGCTGTAATCATCAGTAATAACAAGACAATATTTTTTACCATTCAAGCTACTCACATTAGTAGGACAAAAAAGATCCATATGAAGCATGTATAAAGCTTGAGAAATTGAGTTATGGGTCTTGGGCTTACAAGAAGCTCTATGTTGTTTGCCTTTTTGACAATCAACACAGGTTTGGTCATTTTGAAAAATCATTTTGGGTAAACCTCTAACCAAATCATATTTTGCAATTGTGTTGATTCTTTTAAAGTTTACATGACCAAGCCTTCTATGCCAAAGCATAGATTCATCCAATGAGGCTTTTGCTACTAGACAAGTTAAACTCTCCTTAGGATCAATGTTCTTTAAATCAACACTGTACATATTGTTCCTCTTTGGGATTTTAAGAAGAATCTGACTTTCATCAGGCATTTTAAAATCAGAAGAAAGAACCATACATTCATTGACAGTAAAGAGAACATTGTTCTTTTTGTCACACATTTGTGAGACACTTAGGAGATTGAACTGAAGTTCTTTCACAAAGTACACATTTTCAAAATCTAATTTACTGGTTTTGATTGTACCTTTACCAGTAATCTTTCCTTTGATTCCTCCCCCAAAGGTAACATATCCTCCATCAAATGTTTTGAAGTCTGTGAGGTAAGACATGTTGCCTGTCATGTGCCTTGAACATCCACTATCTACATATCCTTGATCAGCAATATCATTTGAATGTTCCTGCACATGAATAAACATATTAGTTTCCTTGGGGTACCCAAGCCATAACTGACTTGGGTTTGCCTCTTGCATCAATGAAATCAAACCTCTTTAGGATTGTTGATGCACCTTTTGATTGGAGTGGTCTCCATATCCAACATGCTGAGGACTTAACAACATTTTCCCTTTTAATCCATTTTGTGGTCTTTGGTCTATCAGTACTAATTTTGGCAGTACCATTTGGTCTAGCAGGACCTTTTGGTCTAGCAGGATCTTTTGGTCTAGCAGGATCTTTTGGTTTTGGTCTCCAATCTTGTGTTTTAACCACAAATTTCTTTTCAATGGGACTTTTCACAACTCTTAGTGCATGTTTGAAAGTGTTTCTTGCACCCTTAGTAGTTGGTTTTGAATTAACAGGCTTATTTGGTCTAACAGTATGATTAACTTTTGGTGTGTTAGACTTCACAAAACTTTTTCTGGGGTTTGTTCCATTTGTTTTAGACCTTGATTTACTCCCAGAAACCCAATTGTTACAATAAGCATGAGTATGATTAAAACTACCACTGTAATAGCAAGCCTTATTGTACATAACAAAATCATCACCAAGTTGGTGTGACTTAAGATTGTTCCAATTTCTTTGGCTACCTCTAGGTTTGCTATTACACTTAGCACAACATTCAACTGTTTTCAGAACAGCTTTAGCCTTAGTCTTAATCTCTACTCTTTTAGGACTGACTGGTCCTATTTTGTTTCCTTTGATTGAAACAGTCTCTTCTTCATCATCATCAGATGTCCAATCTTCAATAATTGGAGCATCTGAGCTCTTATGAGTGAGCACCTTTTTGTTAGGGAGTGAAGCATTACTAGCACTCTTAAAAGGTTCACTTTTCTCTACAGGTTTCTCTAGTGATTTATTGGTGATTTCATGTAAACCTGATTCTGCAAGATCTAATCCTGGGGGACAAGGAATTCCTCTATAAGGAGGTGGACAAGTATTGTATCCAATCCCAGATTTGATTCTCTTGTTCATTTGATTTTCAACTATGCTTCTAGTACAGTCAGAAGCAGTTTCCAAAGTGGTAACAGTTAGTTGAATATTATCCTTTGCCAATGTCATTTTAGCACACTCAGTTCTTAACATATTTATTTCAGCATCTTTCAAAAATATTTCCCTGTTAAGAATGGCTTTAGTGTCAGAAAAAGTGAGTTCATTTTCCCTAAAATTGATTATCTGCTTCTCAAGTTTGGCCATACCACACTTATGATTAACTAGGTCTTGATGAGTTTTTCTTTCTTCTACTTTCAGTTCATCATAATGTTTTATAAAAGTTTGTAATTCTTCAAAAACTTTACAAGTATTAGAACATTTATTAATTTGTACCTCAGGAGTGGAGAAAGTCATTAAAGCCAATTCATCTGAAGTTGAATCCTCTTCACCCATAAAACTCCAATCAAAACCCATCCCATCAATAGCAACCATAGCTTTAGGCTCAGTGATTTCCACAGCCTTGCTCTTGTTCTCAAAGCTTCCTTTCTTCTCAAAGCTTCCTTTGTTCTTGTTCTCAAACCCTCTTCCCTTATCATCCTGCTTCTTTGGTCTTCTACACTCTCTTGAGTAGTGACCCTTCATGTGGCAGTTGTAACACTCCACTTTCGACTTGTCATATC
This sequence comes from Artemisia tridentata subsp. tridentata, assembly GCA_021014915.2. NCBI lineage: Eukaryota > Viridiplantae > Streptophyta > Magnoliopsida > Asterales > Asteraceae > Artemisia > Artemisia tridentata. The sequence continues at coordinate 158,618,223 of CP139508.1, forward strand.
CAGCAGGCTCATTACCATCTATGATAATCTTCTTTCCATTCCTCATCAGTAACTTCTTAGCCCTTATGCTCAGAAGTGAAAGTTTCCACTTTATGTCCATTTCTTCAAGATCATCATCATTGATCTCTTGAAGATCTTCAAAAGTCAATATGGACCCATTGTGTTGTGATGTCAGGAAGGCACAACCAATTGTTTCATCTAGAATTGTTTTGGTACTGCTAGAAGTACTGGCAGTACCAATATTTGTGTTGGCAGTACCTTCTTCTCTACCATCTTTTTCTTCATCTACAACTCTTGAGGTGCTTGGAGATGATACAAAAGCCATATTTCCTGAGCTTGAACCAGTAGTCTTCTTTACTTCATGCTCTACTATTTTGAAGTTGTTGTAGAGATCATTAAGACTCATCTGATCAATATCTGGTTTGTTTTTCCAGACAATGACATGCATGGACCATTCAGAGGGTAAACTCCTAAGAAATTTGGAGTTTAAGTCTTCTTGAGATATCATTACTTCATGAATGGCTAACTGACTTGAAAGCTTTTGTAGCCTATTGAACATGCTGTCCAAAGACTCATTTGTTGTAGCTGCAAAGTTTTCAAACTGATGTTTGAGGAGAGTTTTTTTAGTTTTCTTGGTGGCATCATTTCCACCAAATCTAGCCACAATAGCTTGAAAAAGGGTTTTAGCACATTTGTACTTGTTGAAGATCAAAAGCTGATCATTTGGAATAGTCATGAGAAGCATACTCCTGGATTTAAGACCATTTCTCTTTTGAATTCTTTCTTCTGCGCTTGTTGGGTTTACTTGCACATGTGTTACTAGTGCATCGTTTACTGTGGAGGTGGTGATTGTGGGTTTGAATGAATTTCCTTCTTCAATGATCTCTCAAAGTGCATAGTCTTGCACTTGAAAGTATTGCTCTACCCTCAGTCTCCACATATCAAACTCATTTTGTTTGAGTAATGGAAGTTTTGCAGCAACATTGGTTTGAATGTGTTCAACGTCCATTGTTCTTTTAAATCGTAAATATCAGCCTAGCTCTGAAACCACTTGTGAAGGATTATACAAACACTTGGGATGTGAATCTTAATAATGTGTTTGAGATATTTATGAATGAATGTGCTTTAGTATGCGGAATCTACTATAACATACTTAAAAGAAACAAAAGGTGGTGAATATGTAAACGTGAGTTATAATGAACAATGAACACAACTTTAGTAACACAAAACGATTCAATATTATTGATGAAATAATACGGATGATCTAACTATCACCAGGATTACAAAGTAACCTTGAATCTTTGATTTGTTAAGGATTTGTGAATTAGTAACTAAGTTACTAGAGGGATGTTCTGTTTTGGATATTGCTAAGGTTATTGGTTGGACAAGAGATTCTACAAAGGTGGTGACTAAGGGATCCTTTTATAGGATAAGTACCCCTTATTACAAGTTGTCAAGTTGTTTAATATAATAAGATACTTGGACTTTTCTAGCCTACAATTAATTACAACTTCCAATGTAAACTACTCTGTATATTCTTCTGCACAACATAGAAGACTGAACTACTTCTACATAACGTATTACATTGTACAAAGACTAATAATACAACAAATATCTACAAATAAATATCTATCAACTTGATCATCAACTTGGCAGGACCTTCATTAACTAGCAGTACCTTCTCACCCAGAAGGTACTGTTAGTACATCTTCAACTTCTTCAAAATCAACTAGCAGGCTCAATACATCATCCAGCAGGCTCTTTGACTTGAACATTTTATTCCCAACAGTCTTTATCTTACTTTAACTTATACAATTCATTCAAGATAGGGAAACAAAATCATCGGTAGGTCAAATTGAAACCATAAGCATTCTTTATAAAATATCAATTGCTTTTGCCAAACGCTCATACTTTCTTAATCAAACATTACCCAGCACTCTAAAAAACTTTTCTTGCTCATTATGGCTAATTTGGAATTTTGCGACAAGCACAACATGGTTGCATTCTTGGAGAAAATAGAGGGAAGTGATAGCTTTCATCAGATAGTAGATTTCCTAAATTCTAGCCACATCAGGTACGCTCTTACAATGAATTCTACTATCTTTGTCTCTCAAATCAAACACTTTTGGCAAACTGCTACTGCCAATACACTTGATAATGGAGACAAAGAGTTAATTGCAACTGTTGGGAATTAAACCAACTGTTAGGACTGCCAGGTATAAAGTTACAACTGCTAAAGATTAACACTAACAGTACTAAGTCAGTTAGTACTGCTAGTATAGATGTTTAGTACTGATTATGAGATGAAGACAGAAACGCGTGTGGATATATATAGAATAGATATTATGTATATCTTATAATTATAGAATGATACGAATATTAGTTTACTTGTAAAGGACTTCTTATGTTATAAAAGAAGATCCTAGGTTAGGGTTTCATAATCCCAGCAATAAGTATTATTGTGAAAGCTTCAAGGTTTTAAAACCCTAGTGATAATCTCAGATCACTCGTATTAATATTGAAGCTATTTGGTTTGTTAAACAATTGTGTTCATACTTTCACTGTTCCATACAATTCACCATACATATAATCTTCTAAGTGCTTTGTAGTAAATTCCACGTGCTACTTAGCGTATACTCAAAGTATCTCTAACACAAGGCGTGTTTTTAGATCCCAATGCTCAAACAAAACGAATATGATCTCTGGAGGCTCAGAATTGAGTAGCACTTCATGGTGCAAGATTATGCACTATGGGATATCATTCTCAATGGTGATTCTTTTAAACCAACAACTTCTGAAGAAACACTTGCTGATGGTTCCAAAACCACTAGGCTCAACACTGAACCAGTCACAAATGATGAGAGGATCAAGAAGAAGAATGATGTCAAAGCCAAGAGTTTGTTACTCATGGCAATTCCCAATGATCAGGTGTTGAACTTTATTCATTATGAGACTGCAAAGACACTTTTTGCAGCAATTATAGAAAGGTTTGGTGGCAATGAAGCCACTAAGAAGGCACAAAGAACACTACTGAAGCAGAGCTATGAGAATTTTAGTGCCACAGGCACTGAAACTCTTGATCAAATCTTTAACAGGCTACAGCAGATTGTGAGCCAACTTGCTGGTTTGAAGATAGTAATTCCACAAGATGACCTAAACTTAAAGTTTCTCAATAGTTTGTCTGCTGAATGGAACACCCATGTTGTTGTTTGGAGCAACATGCCTGAACTGGAGAAGATGATACTCAATGAGTTCTACCATAACCTTAAGATTGTTGAACAAAAGGTGAAAAAGACAGGAAGCACCAGTTCTATGTCTGGAAATATAGCATTTTTGTCATCCCCCAGCAATAGCAGTACTAAGGATGATCCGGATGTTTGTACTGTTAGCCCTAAAGTTAGTACTGCTAGTGTAAAAACTAGCACTGCTAGCTTGAGTGATGAAACTATCTATGCTTTTGTGTCAGAGCAATCAAATGGGTCTCAAATCTACAATGAAGACCTTCTTCAAATTCATGAAGATGACTTGGAAGCAATGGACTTGAAGAGGCAAATGGCATTGATAAACATTAGGGCAAAGAAGTACTTCCAAAGGACTGGAAACAAGCTTACTTTCAATGGAGGAGATGTTGTTGGCTATGACAAATCCAAGGTGGAATGTTATAATTGTCACAAGATGGGACATTTTGCTAGAGAATGTAGAAGCCCAAGACAACAGGACAACAAGGGTAAAGGGTATAAGAGTCAGCAGGGAAACAGGAGAATAGTAAATGTGGAAGAAACTTCTTCCAAGGCAATGGTAGCTGTTGATGGAGCTGGCTTTGACTGGAGCTTCATGGAAGAAGAGGCGGAACCAGCCAACTTGGGATTAATTGCCTTCTCTGACTCAGAGGTACATGAGGTTAAAAAGTGTTCTAATTCTTGTCCTGCTTTGAAAGAATATGAGTCTCTTAAGAAACAGTATGATAATCTTAGGACAAAATTTAATGAAGTAAACTGTAGTCTTTCAAATCATAAAAGAGGAATAGCTGTTTTAGAAGAGCAACTTACTTTTTATAGAAAGAATGAAGCAAACTTTAATGATGATATACCTGTCTTAAAAAGAGATTTGCAACTTAGAGATGACAAGATGAGTGGGCTTAAGTATGAACTAGAGAAACTTAAAAAAGAAAAGGAAAACATACAGTAAGTGTTGACACTCTTGAATATACATCAAAAGGAGTTCAGAAATTAATAGAGAGTCAAGTGGTTCATAAAGCAAAATCTGGTCTAGGATATAAGTCAGTTGCACCCCCCAATAAAGGAATGTTTGTACCTCCAGGAATTGAATTAGCTCATACTAGCTTAGAGGAGTTTAGGGATATTGAATTTCCTGGATATGGTCCTAAAACCAATGAGAGTCCTATGAAATTTGTTAAGGCTGAGGATTCTTTTGAGAGTGCTAGTGATGTATCTTTAGTTGAAGAAGTTGTGTCTGAGGATAAAGTGTCCTCTGGTAGGAACTCAGATGCTCCAACCATAGAGGATTGGACATCTGAAGATGAGGATGATCAGGTTAAGGTTAAACCTGATGTGGTTAAGTTAGAAGTAAAACATGTTCCTAAAGTGGTCAAAAATGAAAATATAAAACCAGTTAGGAATACTGTTAGATATGCTGAGATGTATAGGTCTACAAATAGATCTTCAGTTCCTAGGGGCAATCAAAGGAACAGGAATAACTTAAAATCTCAACAACTTGGTGATGAGTTTGTTATGCAGAATAAAGTATGTTTTGTTTGTGGTAATTTTGATCATTTGGCTGCATATTGTGACTCAAACCCATGGAAAAAGAAGGTTTTTGGGAATTCAAGGGTGTATGGGAATACAAATGCTAGGGTGAATCATAACAATACTAGATTGACTAACCCTAACGTAAATCATAAGATGACACCCAGAGCAGTCATGTTGAAGTCTGGCATTAAATCAGTTTCTACTGCTAGACCAAACAAGTGGTTTGATTACAAACAAACTGTTTCAAGTGCAAAACCATTTTCAAATCATTACAATCATGCACAAACAGTTAACAGACCCTTTTTCAAGAAGACACCTTTGTATAATAAAAAATGGATGCCTAATGTCAAACATGCTAAGCCAGCAGTTCCTACTACTAGGCCAGCAGTTTCTATTGCTAGGCCAACAATTCCTACTGCTAGGCATATGAATGTTGTTAAGGGTCAATGGGGCAATGATGTGAAGGCCTCAGCACGTTGGGTATGGAAACCTACCAAACCCAATGGTGCATCAATGACTTTTAATAGATATAATTATATTGATGCACAAGGCAGATACAAGTCAGTGATGGCTTGGGTCCCCAAAAGGAACTAAATCCTTTAATTTATGTGCAGGAACATCCAACAAATGATGGAGAAGATAGAGGATACTCAGATAGTGGATGTTCAAGGAACATGACTGGTAACATGTCATACCTTTCAGACTTTACACCTCTGGATTGAGGACTTGTTATCTTTGGAGGAGGAGTTGGTGGAAAGATTACTGGTAAAGGTATTATTAAAACTGGTAATCATGACTTTGAAAATCTGTATTTTATACTAGAGCTTAAGTACAACCTTTTTAGTGTGTCACAAATTTGTGACAAACAGAACAAGGTGTTATTTACTGACACTGATAGTCTTATTCTTTCTCCTGACTTTAAGCTACCTGATGAAAGTCAAGTATTGCGTAAAATCCCCAGAAAGGGTAACACATACAGTGTTGAGATGAATAAACTTGTTCCCAAACAAGGTCTTACTTGCCTTGTTGCAAAAGCCACATTGGATGGGTCAATATTGTGGCATAGAAGGCTTGGTCATGTAAATTTCAAAACCATTAATAAGATTGCTAAATATGGTTTGGTAAGAGGTTTACCCAATAAAATTTTTCAAAATGACCAAACCTGTGTTTCTTGCCTTAAGGGTAAACAACACAGAGCTTCTTGTAAGCCCAAGGTTCATAACTCTAATTCTCAAGCTTTATACATGCTTCACATGGACTTGTTTGGTCCTACTTCTGTTAATAGCTTGAATCATAAAAGATATTGTCTTGTCATTACTGATGATTATTCGAGGTTTACATGGGTTTTCTTTTTGAGAACTAAGGATGAAACTAGTGAGATCCTTAAGTCCTTTATAATTGAGGTAGAAAACCTAGCTGATAAGAAGGTAAAAATAATCAGATGTGATAATGGGACATAATTTAAAAACAGAGTTATGGATGAGTTTTGCAAAGAAAAGGGTATTAAAAGAGAATTTAGTGTAGCTAGAACCCCACAGCAAAATGGAGTAGCTGAAAGAAAGAATAGGACACTAATAGAGGCTGCTAGGACAATGTTAGCTGACTCTAAGTTACCTATTTCATTTTGGGCTGAAGCAGTTAGTACTGCTTGTTATGTTCAGAACAGAGTTTTAGTGGTGAAACCTCATAATAAGACTGCTTATGAACTTTTCAAAGGTAGAACCCCTGCCTTAAGCTTTATGAGACCTTTTGGTTGCCATGTCACTATTCTTAATACCAAAGACCAATTAGGGAAGTTTGATGGGAAATCTGATGAGGTTTTCTTTGTTGGTTATTCTTTGCATAGTAAGGCTTTTAGGGTGTATAATAAGAGCACCAGACATGTAGAGGAAAATCTGCACATTGGGTTTCAAGAGAATATACCAAATGTTGCAGCTAGTGGTCCAGATTGGATTTTTGATATTGATAGGCTTTCAAAATCTATGAATTATGTGCCTGTTACAGTTACAAATACTAATGATAATGCAGGTTCAGAAGATTCTGATGAAGATCATATCTTGACGCCTATTTTGGAAGACAGTCCATTGTATGATTCTTTTTCAAAGAATGATGATGTATCATCATCAAGTGATGCTGATAAAGAGAAGAATGATGGTGAAAATAGTGGACAAGATGGTAAAGAAACAAAAGTTATTGAAAGCAGTACAAATGGAGTTAGTACTGCTAAGCCTAATAGAGTTAGTGCTGCTGAGCCAGAAGATTCTACTGCTGGGCAACATATCATACTGCTGGTTCAAGTCATACTACTGCTCCACAAGTTGATTATTTTGATATATTTGGAGCTGGTTTGCACAACTTGCCAATCAACTATGAAGTTCCTTCTACTCCCCAAACTACTTTTCACAAGAATCATCCACTTGCTAATGTGATTAGAGATGTACAATCTGGTGTGAAGACTTGAAGACAGATACAAGATCCAAATCATCATGGTTTTCTCAGTGTTGTGTATGAAGAAAAACACCATGAAGATGAGAATGAATGTTTGTTTGTGTGCTTCCTATCACAAATAGAACCAAAGAATGTGCTCAAGGCATTGGAGGACTCAAGTTGGATTGAAGCATTGCAAGAAGAACTGCTTCAATTCAAGATACAAAAGGTTTGGGTTATGGTTGATTTGCCAAGAGGCATGAGGGTTATTGGTACTAAGTGGGTATTCAGAAACAAGAAAGATGAAAGAGGTATAGTGATAAAGAACAAAGCCAGACATGTAGATCAAGGCTATACTCAGGAAAAAGGGATTGATTATGAGGAGGTTTTTGCACCTGTTTCCAGGATTGAAGCAATAAGGCTTTTCTAGCTAATGCTTCATTTATGGGTTTCATGGTATACCAAATAGATGTGAAGAGTTCCTTTCTATATGGTACAATTGATGAGGAGGTATATGTTTCTCAACCTCCAGGTTTCATTGATCCTGATCATCCTGACAAAGTATACAAGGTGGTAAAAGCTCTCTATGGCTTACATCAAGCTCCAAGAGCTTGGTATGGAACTCTGGCTACTTATCTATTGAAGAATGGGTTCCATAGAGGCAAAATTGATCAGACTCTTTTTATCAAGAAGAACAAGGGTGATATCTTACTGGTTCAAGTATATGTGGATGATATCATCTTTGGTTCTACCAAAAAGGAAATGTGCAAAGAGTTTGAAATGTTAATGAAGGATCAGTTCCAAATGAGCTCTATAGGTGAGCTTACTTTCTTTCTAGGACTTCAAGTACAGCAGAAACCAGAAGGAATATTTATCTCTCAAGATAAATATGTAGTTGAAATATTGAGGAAGTTTCAGTTTACAGATGCTAAAGTTGCTAGTACACCTGCTGATAAGGAGACACATTTGCTTTTGAAAGATCAAAGTGTTGAAGCTGTGGATGTGCACACATACAGATCTATGATTGGATCTTTGATGTATCTCACATCATCCAGACCTGATATTATGTTTGCAGTATGTGCTTGTGCAAAATTTCATGTGAATCCCAGGGTGTCTCATTTGACTACAGTGAAGAGAATCTTTAGGTATCTTAAAGGTCAACCAAACCTAGGTCTGTGGTATCCAAAAGAGTCTCCATTTGATTTGGTGGCATATTCAGACAGTGATTATGCTGGTGCTAGTATGGATAGGAAGTCTACAACTGGTGGTTGTCAGTTCTTAGGATGAAGACTCATCTCATGGCAGTGCAAAAAGCAAACTATGGTGGCCACTTCTACAACTGAAGGTGAATATGTGGCTGCTGCTAGTTGTTGTGCTCAAGTTCTTTGGATTCAGAATCAGTTACTTGATTATGGGTATAATTTCTTGAACACAATTATTTACATAGACAATAGCAGTACAATGTGTATAATTAAAAATCCAGTTAAACATTCAAAAACTAAACACATTGAAATTAGACATAACTTTATAAGAGATTGTAATGAAAAGAAGTTAGTTCAAGTTGTCAAAATTCATACTGATGAAAACTTTGCTGACTTATTAACTAAAGGTTTTGATGTGGGGAGGTTTCAATACTTGGTTACAGGTATTGGAATGCTTAACCCTTAAAAGTTCAATGTCTAAGTGTTTTTGGTATTAAAGGATTTTGTACTGCCAGTTGTGTCTGCTATGTATAGTTTGTACTGCCTGTTCAATTTTGGTACTGCTTATATAAACATGTTAGTCAATTTTGATAACTATCAAATAGAAAATACTTTGTATTGTGTTTTCTTTGGTTTTGGACTAACAATAGCAGGTTGAATAAGCAAATTACTTGGAGTTTGTGACTTATCTGTTATGTTTTGGAAAGTATGGTGCTTAAAGTGTGTGAACTTTGCACACGACAAATGGTAATTGGTTCACCATGTCTAACCCACATCAAGAACCAACTAGTCCATAGCAAACGGTTTCTGGTAAAGACTAATCAAATCCGTTTATGGTTAATAGTTTACCAAAAACTATATGGTAATCAACTCACCATACTTCACAGCAAAGAGTTGGCTAGTCCAAAGCAAACGGCTCTTGGTAAAGACACATCAAATCCGTTGATAGCTGATAGTTTGCTAAAAACTATACATGGGCAGTAATGTTTTCAAATCCAAATTAACTTTATACTGCTCTTTGCAAATTTTTAATAAAAAATTTCTACTGCTCTTTGAAAATTTTTGATAAACAGTTTGTACTGCAAGTTCAAACTAGCTTTGGTACTGAATATATGCTCTATGATTCACCTCTCCCAGGAGTTAACACATCTAGAAGTGAAGAGAGCAGTTTGAAACTAAATGAATTGATGGTAACTTGTACAAATTGTCTGAAAATATTGTCATATTGGAAGCTGAGCTCAAAAGTCATAAGTTCAAATTCAAGTGATGGTGAGGATTCTTCCAAACAGGGGAGGAATTCAAGTTTGTTCAGTTGTTGTTAAGATGATTATGTGACTCAAGGGAGGATAACAGAGCAGATCAAGAGAAGTTGCTAGAGGTTCATACAGTGCAGATTCAGAGAATATTATTTGTGAAGGTCTTACTTAATCAATATCAATCCAAAATCAAAGAATAATGAAGTTAAGTGCTGGAGTGCTTGCTGTTATGGTTTCTTCAAAGCTTTAAATGTGAAGAAAATTTTGAAGTAATTAAAGATTGAACATAAGTGTTTGAAAGAATTCCCCCCATAATCAAAGTTGGAGTTTAATTCGAAAAACTTAATGATTTTCAGAGAAATCATAAGTTTAGGGGAGTATTGTTGAGAATTAAACCAACAGTTAGTACTGCCAGGTAAAAAGTTACAACTGCTGAAGATTAACACTAACAGTACTAAGTCAGTTAGTACTGCTAGTATAGATGGTTAGTACTGATTATGAGATGAAGACAGAAACGCGTATGGATATATATAGAATAGATATTGTGTATATCTTATAATTATAGAATGACACGAATATTAGTTTACTTGTAAAGGACTTCTTGCGTTATAAAAGAAAATCCTAGGTTAGGGTTTCATAATCCCAGCAATACGTATTATTGTGAAAGCTTCAAGGTTGTAAAACCCTAGTGATAATCTCAGATCGCTCGTATTAATATTGAAGCTATTTGGTTTGTTAAACAATTGTGTTCATACTTTCACTGTTCCATACAATTCACCATACATATAATCTTCTAAGTGCTTTGTAGTAAATTCCGCGTGCTACTTAGCATATACTCAAAGTATCTCTAATACAAGGCGTGTGTTTAGATCCTATCAGCAACAGTGGATGGAAAATCCATAACAATTACTGAGTCATCTGTTAGGAGACATCTCAAACTAACAGATGATGATGGTCTTAGTTCCTTGCAAAACACTGAAATTTTTTAAACTCTATCCAGGATGGGGTATGTGTCCAATTCTGATAAACTAACTTTTCAAAAAGGACACTTTGCCCCTCAATGGAGATTTTTCGTACATACCATCTTACACTATTTCAGTTCTAAGAAAACCTCTTTGGAGCAATTCAGTAGCAATATTGCAACTGCTCTCATTTGTTTAGCCACAAACAGGACTTTTAATTTTTCAAAACTGATTTTTGATGGCATGGTTAAAAATGTGGATAGCAAATACAAGTTTTTAATCTATCCAAGGTTTATTCAAATATTTTTTAACAAGAACAAGAATCTACTTCTTTCCCACATAACTGTTTACAAAACTCCTACCCTTACTCAAAAGCTTTTCAGTAACATGAGAATGATCTCCAAGGGTTATAATGAGATAGAGGTACCACTCTTTGAAACAATGTTTATTCAGGATCAACAGGTTCAGGGTGAAGGATCAACAATCTCAGTTGAGTCCCATCACACACCCATAAGTGCTCCATTATTAATACAACCACATATCACACAAACCTATAGGAGGAGAATCAAACAGGTTTCTGTGGTCCCTCAGCCAGAACTCCTACTAACCCCAATGTAGCAGATGAGGCTGTCCTAGATAGAATGGTGAGAGCTACCACTACTGTCTCTGGCTTAGAAGTTGGGCAAGCCAGTGGTAAAATTGTTAAGACCCAACCCATGGCAACATCTCATGGGTCAAGTTCACATGAATATGATTCAGGTGATGGATACCCCCGCCAACAGGATACAATAGGGTACATGCCCCATGATTCACCTCTCCCAAGAGGTAACACACTTGGAAGTGATGAGGGCAGTGTAAAAATCAATGATTTGATGGTCCTTTGTACACAGTTGTCAAGCAGGGTTATAAGCCTGGAGAATGAGCTGAAAGAAACAAATAAATTATATGGAGCTGCATATACCAAATTAATTCATAAGGTGAAGAAATTGGAGCAGAAGATCAAGTCTAGCAAAGCCAAGAGAAGAGCAAATATTGTGGAGTCCTCAAGTGAATAAGACAGCTCAGATGATGATTTGGAGGATCCTTCCAAACAGGGGAGGAAAATTACAGACATTGATCAAGATCCAAACATCACATTGGTTGAAGAAGATGCTGATATTCAAGGGAGGATTGGTGATACTGATATGGGTGGCAATGATGTTGATATTGCCCCTACAGTTGTTGAAGAAGGTACTGCTGGTGTATCTATTAGTACTGCTGATACATCAGTTAGTACAGCCAGTGCAAAAGATAAGGGAAAAAGCATCATGATAGAGCCTGAGCAACCCAAAAAGGTGAAGAAAAGTGTTCAAGCTCAGATTAGTTTTGATCAAGAAGTTGCTCAGAGGGTTTATGAAGAAGAGCAAGCAAAGTTGGCAGAAGAAGAAAGGATTGCAAAGTTTATGGTAGAACAAAAACTTGCAAGTGAAGAAGAAGAAAGACTGGCACAAGAAAAGGCAGATGAGATTCTAGCTAAAAGCATTTATGAACAAGACAGGGCAACTATTAGTGAACAAGAAAGAGAGAATGCCTTTCAAGATCTCCTGGAAGTAATTAGAAAGAGTCAAAGTGAAAAGAAGGCTGCTGCAAGAAGAAATAGACCTCCAACTCAAGCAGAAAAGACGAGGTTTATGACTAATTATTTGACGAATCAAGATGCTTGGACTGCTAGTCAGCTTAATGGAAAGACATATGAAGAAATTGAAGGTCTGTATTTCAAAGCTTACAAGAGAGTACAACACTTTATTCCTATTGGAACAGAAGAAGAAAGCAGAACTACTAAGAGAGCAGGGATATCTTTAGAATCAGAATCTTCAAAGAAGCAAAAGGTTATGGAAGATGACCGGATCTACAACACACTCCTTGTGTTAGATGTGATACGTAGAATTATACTTAGTTTAGCATGCGGAATTTACTAGCTAGTACTTAGAAGACCTTGTGTGTTTTGTAAGATTAGAATGAAACAAAGAACATAGAATAACTTCCAACAATTCAATATTATTAGAAAATAATACGAGTGATCTTCCTATCACTAGGGTTTACAACCTTGAATCTTTCTAATACGTATGAACTCACTTCTCTCTGTATCTATCGTGTATCTAAACCTTAACCTAGGCAATCCTTTTATAGACTAAGGATTCCTGTACAAGATAACTATCAATCTATTCTTATACGATATACACAATATATTTTCCATAATTATCTACTTTACATAAATCATAAACCGTCTTAACTTCTTCACTCAGCAGTCTTAACTTCTTCACTCAGCAGTCTTAACTGCTCATGTCTTCAACACTCTTCAGCAGTCTTAACTTCAATCTTCAACAGTCCTAACTGTTACCTCCAACAGTCTTAACTGCTTAAGCTTAATTCCTAACAATCCTCCCCTAAACTTATGATTTCTTCCCAATCATTAAGTTTCTTCAAATTAAGCTTCTTCTTCTTAATGCTGAAAATTCTTTCAAATACCCATCAAGCAAATCCCTTAGATCTAGCTTTTACTTCTTGTGCAAGGTTGAATATCTTCGTTACCAGCATATTAGCCATCTCAGACTCTTCATTAGCGTCTAGTTTAGTAAATAATAGCATTGTCAAAACACCTGGTCTGAGTGGATAATTCTTTTCAACCAGCATATATATCTCTATTCCTTCCTTTGTAGATACTCTGTGTACTCCACATGTACCAAATAACTTCCAATAAATATCCTTGACTTGAGCTTGAAATCTCCAAATCGATTCTCCACCATCTGGTTCATACAATCTCTTCAATTGAACCTATAGTTCTTTGTTTTTATCTTCAACAGGATCAATATCTCTGAACTTCTCTTTTACTAAGCTCCAAAGTTGATTTAGATCTTCTCTATCAAAGCCTTTAAGTAAATCTTCAAACAACTTATATCTTTCAGAAATATCTCCATGTCTAATAATCTTCCATCCCTTCATTCTACCATCAGTAAACACTTCCCAGTCAATAATTGGATGTTTGACCTGCAAAGGTTTAATGTAAGAATACTCTGGAATAATCACCATCATGCTTTTGATCTTCTCATCTGTTAATCCTTCTTCATCAGACTTTTGTTTCTTAGCAACTTCTGATTCCATAGATTCTGCTTCCCTCTTCTTACCTGTTTTGACACTTCTTCTTGGAGAATTCAAAATAGCATAAGTTTCACAGAATTCTTTTTCAATAATAGCATAAGACATTCCCTTGAAATCTTTCATTAAGTAATTTACTGAGTTTTTCAAATAATGCTTCATATCCTCAACAAGTTCTCTCTTTGTAGGTAACTTTGTCTTGTACCCTGACTTCTGGCTTTCTCTTATTCTATGAATCAGATCTTCCCACTTTGTAACTCCATTCTTCTTGAGTATAAATTCCTTAAGCTCCTATGTCTTCTCATCTTCATTTAACTCTTGATCTCTAAGAACCATAGAAGCTTGTGCTCTTACCATCACATCAGAATCCAGAAAATATTGCAACTGTTCATTGAATTCTTCTTGATCTACTTCATTTGATCTTTTTCTTTCCATGAATTCAGATATATTCCTTATATCATCAGCAGCCAATTTCCTTGCAAATTCTTCATCATGATCCATCTGGGCTTGTTTAGCTTCCTTTTCAGCTTCTTTATCAGCCAAATCTTCTTCTAACATTTGCCTTGCAACCTCTGCATCATGATCTATCTATTCTTTAGTTTTTGGTTTCAACCTTTTAAGCCTTTCAAGTTCTTGAACAGCAGCCACTTCTTTAGATGTCATAGGATTCTTTCCTTTATCTGCTCTTCTCCTTTCATAAACTTGTTCATCAGAAGTTTCTTCAGTTGGAACTGCTTGTTGTTCTTTCTCAGCAGTTTGAACTGTTACTTGCTCTGTCTCTTGCTCTGTCTCAGCAGTTTGAACTGCTTCTTCATTAGGAACTGCTTGATGTGTCTCAGCTGTTTCTTCATGAACATGACCAGAACCTGAACCAATATCAAAACCTTGATCTTGTTCAGAACCTTCTTCATACCTCCCTTGAGATGCTGATCTATCCTTATCATCAAATTTCCTCTCTTTTCCAGATTTCCTCCCCTGTTTGAAAGAATTTTCATCATCCCCTTCAGAGCCATCTGAATCATCATCATCAGAATCTTCATCTAATACCACTCTTGCCCTTTTCTTTTTCAACTGTTCTTCAAGCTTCTTCACCCTTTTTGTTAGCTTTGTATAAACTTTGGCAAAAATCTCCTTGTGAGCTGTGAATTCTTCCTTGGTTTGCTTTAGCTCCTTCTCCAAAGTGTCAACCTTGTTTACTAACTTGGTACATAAAACCGTCAATTCAGTTTGTGAAGAACTACCCTCATCACTTCTAGCTGTATTACCTGCTATGAGAGGTGAATCTTTGGGCAAGGATTCAGTCACAACCCTAGTTAGACTAGGTTTAGACCTTCTCCTATAAGTGATAGGTGGTTGTTGGGTTGTTTCAAATACTTGAGTGGATGTGTGATGGGGATCAGTTGGAACTGCTGAACCTTCACCCAACTCAGTTTGAATCATTTGAGGAAATAATGGAACTGGTTCCCCTTGAAAAAGTTTACTAGCCATAGTCATATTTTGAAAAACCTTTGATTGTAGACTAGGCGTAGGAAAAACTTCAGTTGGTTCTGTAAGCAGGTTTTTCTTTTTATTTAAAATTGTTTGAACAAACCTGGGATACATTAAAAACTTTGTTTTACTATCAACATTTGATGCCATACCCTCAAAAATATATTTTGAAAAGTTAAAAACCCTGTTTGCAGACAAGCAAATAAGAGCAATAGCAATATTGCTACTGAATTGTTCCAAAGCAGTCTTTTTATTACTTAAACAACACAGAAGAGTATGTATCAAAAATCTCCATTGGGGTGAAAAACATGCCTTTTGAAAAGTCAATTTATGTTCAGATGTATTATACCCCATTTTTTCAAGTTCTTCCCAAATTTCAGTATTTAGCATAGTGTGGATACCATCTGAGTCATTCAATTTAAGATGTCTCCTAAGTATAGACTCGGTAACAACAAATTTAATGCCATCTACTTTAGTATGAATTTCTAAGTTTCCATCATCACTTGTCAAGATAGATGAATTTTGCCAGAACTGTGTGATGTGCGAAACATAAAGAGTAGGAGAAACAGTTAGAGCATACCTTATGTGAGAGTGATTGAGAAAATCCACAATCTCATAAAATTTTGGCCCATCTCCTTGCTCTGTTCTCTCTAAAAACGCAACCTGGTTGTGACGTTTAACAAAATCCAATCTTGTCATTCTTAGCAGTAAATATTAGTTAACAACCGTGAATAGTAATAATGTTGAGTGAAAAGATAGAAGATGAAAGTAATATTGAGAGTTTATGGAGAGAGTTAGGGTTTCAAGTTGACCGACTTAAAGAATATGGTAACTATTTATTTTAGTATAAGGATATAATAAAATAAAAGTTAAAATATCTATAAGAGGATCCCTCGAAATCCGTAATTCATCCAGTAAAAATCGCAACAAACCGCCAACGGCTAGTTTTTACTCCAAAATTAATTAACGACACGTCAGTCATAACGGCTAGTTGAACCGTACCAATATTTTGTACTAACCGTCTCAACTGTTGGAAAAATTTTATTGAGCCGTCCCACCTTTTTGAAATAAAATTTTAAAATAACATGGCTCATACATAGTTTTTAGCAAACTATCAGCTATCAACGGATTTGATATGTCTTTACCAATAGCCGTTTGCTTTGGACTAGCCAACTCTTCACATTTAGATATGGTGAGCTGATAACCATACAATTTTTGGTAAATTGTCAATGATAAACGGATTTGAATTGTCTTTACCAGAAACCGTTTGCTCTGGACTAGTTGGTTCTTATGTGGATAAGACATGGTGAACCAATTACCATTTGTTGTATGCAAGAATCACATACTAATCTCCAGAACACCATTTAGTCCAAAACATAAAGCATTCATAATCCCTTGGTGTTTACTCTCCAATCCTGCAATTGTTAGTCCAAAAACAAAGAAACCAAATACAAGCATATGACTAACAATGCATATAACAAGAAAAATTAGTTTTCTTGTCGAACCCAAGCCAAGACAGACTTAGGCTTTCCTCTAGCATCAACATAATTCATTCTTTTCAAAAAAATCTTAGCACCATTAGGTTGAATTGGTCTCCATACCCAACATGCCGAAGCATTCAACCCATTACCAATGTTTCCCTTAGTGGTGTTTTTATTCACATCAGTACCAATTACCCTGCTAGTAGTTGGAACTGCTGGCTTGGCAGTTGTTACCTTAGGTTTCCAAACTTGGTTTTTCACCACTGCTTTCTCATAAAAAGTTCTTTTACTAGTTTTGTATGATGGTTTAAAAACATTTATTGGATTTTGAACTGGTGGCCTTGGGTGAATCTGTCTCATAGGTCAGACAGTTTGAACTGCTGGTCTAGCAGTTTGAACTGCTCTAGGTCCAGACCTTAAAAGAACTGATCTAGGTATCATCCTATCATTCCTAAGAAAAGATTGAGGTCTTGCAATGCTCAACCTATGATTTGTATATCCAGATACCCATTTATCACAATAATCTGCAAGATGATCAAAACTACCACATGAGTAACAAGCTTTCCTATAGCACACAAAATCTTTCCTAATTGGTGGGATTTGAGGTCATTCCAATTCCTCTGGTTACCTCTTGGCTTGTTTGTGGTTCTATACATCTCTGCATACCTAACTGTTGGTCTAAAAGGTTTGGTATTTGAACTAGGCCTAACAGTCTCAGGTTTAACCATCTTTGGAACTTTTGGTTCCTCCACTTTATCACTAACAGGCTTAACCACAGCCTGATCATCCTCATCATCAGAAGTCCATTCCTCAATTGTTGGAGCATCTGAGTCCTTAGGTGAGGACCTATCAGAAGACACCTTGTCCTCAGATAGTGACTTATCACTTGCACTAACAAACACATGTTTATCAACTACATCTTTCTTTAGGTTGAGGACCATAGTTTAGATCAGGTAATTGAAATTCAGGGAGTCCTGTATGTTCTAAGTCTATACCTTTGGGTGATGGAATTCCTCTATGAGGAGGTGGAACTGACTGATATCCTAGGCCTGACTTAGCTTTATTTTGAATCTGACTCTCAATTATCTGTTTAACACCTTTTGATGTATATTCAAGTATGTCTACACTCATCTGTATGTTCTCCTTAGCTTTCTTAACCTGTTCTAACTCATGTTTTAAAACAGTGATCTCATTCTCTCTAAACATTAAGTCTCTCTTAACAATAATCATATCATCAGAAAACTTAGACTCATTGTTTTGATAATGAATAATTTTCTCTTCTAACACAGCTAAAGCTCTCTTATGATTTTCTAAGATAAAAGCAGTTTCTTTTAATTCTTTCCACTGACTCTCATATCTTGTTTTAAGTGTTTCAAGTTCTTTTAAAGCTTCACAAGATTTAGAACATTTTGAAACTTGTACCTCAGAATCAGAAAATGCCATGAGAGCAACCTCTGTAGATGCGTCTGTTTCCTCCTCTGCAATATAGCTCCAGTCAAATCCTAAGCCATCAATAGCAACCATGGCTTTCGAGCTTGAATCAGTAACCTCCACAACTCTTGATTTGTTTCCATATGCTCTACTCTTTCCATCTTGTTGACTTGGCAATCTGCACTGCCTTGAGTAATGACCTTTCTTGTGGCAATTGTAGCACTCAATCTTGGATTTGTCATACCCTGCAACATCATTACTGTTTATGACAATCTTCTTGCCAGTCTTCTTCAAGAATCTTATAGCTCTCAAACTGAGAAGAGAGAGCTGCCACTTAATATCCATCTCTTCAATATCATCTTCATCAATCTCTTAAAGATCTGAATGAGTCAACATACTTCCATTATGTTGAGTAGTCAAGAAAGCACAATAAGTATCATCATTCAAAAGTCCACTAGTACTGCTCGAGGTGCTAGCAGTACCAAGATTTGCACTAGCAGTTCCAACTGCTCCACTCACTTGGACTTCTTCGTCAGGACTTGATGAACTGGGAGTTGATACAAAGGCCAAATTGCCTGAGCTTGAGCTTGAACTTTATCCAGCAGACTTCTTAATCTCATGTTCAACTATCTTGAAGTTGCTATATAGATCCATTAAGCTCATGGAATCTATATCAGGCTTGTTTTTCCATACTACCACATGCATAGCCCATTCAGAAGGTAGACTTCTTAGAAACTTTGAGTTGAGATCTTCCTGAGGCATCTCAATCCCTAAAACAGCTAATTAACTCACCAACTTTTGAAGCCTATTGAACATATGATCCAACGACTCATTACTTGTTGCAGTAAAGTTCTCTAACTGATGCTTGAGAAGGGTCTTCTGAGTTTTCTTGGTGGCTTCATTCCCACCATATCTTGCAACAATAGCTTCGAAAAGAGATTTAGCACACTTGAACTTACTAAAATTCAGCAATTGATCATTAGGAATAGCCATCAGAAGCAAACTTCTAGCCTTAATATCATTATTGTACCTTGCTTTCTCTTCATTAGTGGTTGGATTTGTCTGCACTGTAGTCTCAGATTTACCTTCAACAACAGTTGTTGTTTCAACAGGGGTAAAAGAGTTTCCATCTTCAATGATCTCCCATAGTGCATAGTCTTGCACTTGGAAAAACTGCTCAATACGAAGTCTCCACATGTCGAACTCATTAGGTTTAAGCATAGGAAGCTTAGCAGCAATGTTGGTTGTGGATGGTGTTGTTTCCATGTCCATCTTTGTTCTTCTCGGATCTTCTAAATCTATGTATCATCAACCTATCTTTGATACCACTTGACCGGATCTACACACACTCCTTGTGTTAGATGTGATACGTAGAATTATACTTAGTCTAGCACACGGAATTTACTAGCTAGTACTTAGAAGACCTTGTGTGTTTTGTAAGATTAGAATAAAACAAAGAACACAGAATAACTTCCAACGATTCAATATTATGAGAAAATAATACAAGTGATCTTCCTATCACTAGGGTTTACAACCTTGAATCTTTCTAATACGTATGAACTCACTTCTCTCTGTATCTATCGTGTATCTACACCTTAACCTAGGTAATCCTTTTATAGACTAAGGATTCCTGTACAAGATAACTATCAATCTATTCTTATACGATATACACAATATATTTCCCATAATTATCTACTTTACATAAATCATAAACTGTCTTAATTTCTTCACTCAGCAGTCTTAACTTCTTTACTCAGCAGTCTTAACTGTTCATGTCTTCAACACTCTTCAGCAGTCTTAACTTCAATCTTCAACAGTCCTAATTGTTACCTCCAACAGTCTTAACTGCTTAAGCTTAATTCCTAACAGAAGATCTACCCTTAGCTGAAGAACAAGAAGAAGAAGAAGGAGTGACTGAAGAACAACTTCATCAGATGATGATTATTGTTCCTGAAGATGGTATGAATGTTGAAGCATTACAAGTCAAGTATCCTATTATTGATTGGGAAGTTCAAAAAGATGGGAGAATAAAGAGTTGGAAGATCATCAGAGTTAGAAATCATATTGAGGTATATCAGTTCATGGATGATATGCTAAAGGCTTTTGACAGGGATGACTTGGTGAAGCTATGGGAATTGGTCAAAGACAGGTTTAGATCAGCACCACCAACAGACAACAATGAGAGAATTCTATGGGTTGATTTAAAGAGGATGCTTGAACCAGTTGCAAAAGATAGTATATGGAAATTTCAAACTGGTAATCAAGGTTTCAAATGGACCTTGTACAGCTCTTGTGCAGTTCATCATGTATCTACAAGGGCTAGAACAGACATGTATATGTTAGTAGAGAAAGACTACCCATTGTCTAGGGGTACTCTCACTTTGATGTTATCTGTAAAACTAACTATGGAAGAAGAGTATGAGATGGAAAAAGAATTACTAATGAAGATCTTCATGCAGACTTACAAAGAAATGCAGGCTGGAAGAAGATAAATTGTTTGGAAGAATCCTCTCAAGCTTAAAGGTATAATTCATTGAAACTTTCTGATTTTGAGTTAAATCACAAGTTTAGGGGAGGATTGTTGGGAATTATTAGTACTAGCAAGATCACAGTTAGAACTGCTAAAGATTATAACTAACAGTACTAACTTATTTAGTACTGCTAGAGTAAAAGTTAATACTGCCAGACTAACTTTTTACTGCTGAAGACTATTGATAAAGATTGGTACTGCCAGAGATGAAGACACGTAATGTGATATGTATAGAAGATATTTAGTATATATCTTATATGTTTAAAATGATACGAATATTGTATATTTGTAGTTATCTTGTAAAGGACTCCTTGTGCCTATAAAAGGAGGTCCAAGGTTAAAGTGTTATATACATCTCTAGAATACGTTTTTGTTAAGCTTCAAGGTTGTAAACCCTAGTACTACACAAGAGTACTTGTATTATTGAGCTAATAATATTGAAGCGTTTTGGTGAATTATTCTTGTAGTATATTCACTAAAAAAGAAACACAAGTTTGGGACTAGAGTTTGGATCGAATGGTGTTTTGTAGAGAGAGAAAGAGATGGAACCTTTGTAGAGAGAGAAACAAATGTGATATTAGATTAGAAGTAAAATGAGGTCCAACCCTCTCCTTTGGTGGAGAGGGCTTTATATAGTGCTACATAATATGTCCCTAGTGGACTGTGGAGCGAGCTGACAGTGGGTAAAGACCCGACCCACTCCACAATAATAATAATAACTAATCTACTACTAATATTACTAGTAATACTACGAGCTATTTAATACAAAGGAATGCTCGGGGTGACCGAGTCTTCAACTGAATATTTATATTCCTAACAATCTCCCCCTAAGGGAGGTCACCCCGGAAACAATGTTCAGACTTCAAGTACTCCATCCATGAATCTTGACTTCGTAGCTCGTAGATATTGATTCTTCAGCTTCATTAGTCATTGTGCCTTCAGCAGTGTTCTTTTGATGACCGTTCTTTGTTTTGGATGATCTTTGAGTATACTTTGAAGTTATCATCCAACATATGTCTTCAAGTCATCTTGTGGCTTCGTCATCATGAGAAGTTGTGATCTTGGAGCCTTCTTTGAGATCATCGGCCACCATCAATCTCTGAGCTCATCCATTGTAGTAAAACCTCCATGTGAATTGTTGTGACTGTTGGACTCGCATGCTCACGCTTTTTCTGGATCATGATAGATTTCATCAGAGTTGCAGAAGCGGTATTGTAGGTCTTTCAACTATCATGATGTTTTTGATAATGAATTGGAAGAGTGAGCATGGAGAGTGGATTGACACTTCTCTGCTGGAATCAGGAACCACCATCGCCATCTTTATATGAATCTGAAATAAAACAGTTAGTAATAAAGTTAGAGAACGAATATGGCTTTGTCATTCGTTCAATGTGGTGGTTGGATTTAACCTTTGGTTCTGTGAAGACCGACCTGTGATCAGGTAGAATCCCCTTTAAAGAAGATTCTCCTTGACAGGAATTTCCAGCTAGTTGTAATGAGTCTTCCAACAAATTAATGTCAGAAACATCATACTAAGCATGTTCTCATACTGGAACGTCTCAAAGCACACAACACGGTTGAGTGAATCAGTGAATTAAACACCCACTGATTGACGAGAAATTGATTAGAAAAATCACTTGCGTGTCACTGGATAAACATTTTGTGCAACACGACAAGAGTTTTATAAATTGAATCACATTTCTGTCAAACCTACTTTTGTTTGAATATTTTCACAATCAATGTGCTCGAAATTCAGTTGGTGAGCACATTGAAAGGTTTTCCAAAAGCATCCGTCAATTCATATCCTGGAACAGGTTTGATTCAAAATTGAATCGCCCCATCGTTTCTTTCCAGTTGTCACAAGCTTGATCCATGAAGGATCTCACATGTCACCCACCAAGAGCTTGTTAGATGTTGGCTCTAGAAGGATTTCCATCTTCATTGTGAATACTTTACGTATCACTCGGATGTTCTGGCAATACCACAAGAATAATGCGTAGGACTCTTCATATATAATTTTTCTTGCTATTCACGGTGTATGAAATAGCAAGCATATTGGAAATGTGTCCTAATGAGATTAATTGATGATCTCTTGGCTCTAGACTCAATAGTACATTTTGATTTAGTGATCGGAGGCTGGAGAGGACTGCCACCTTTTCAATATCATCTAACTCGGAGTGAGATAGACGATAGCCATGTATTGATCTCCGTGACAAATGAAACAAGAATCCTTTGAGGGACCTTGAGTGGCTAAGGAGGGTTGTGCAGCGTGTCATTGGGTCCATGATACTTTTTCTTCAATGTCAGTAATCAACTATGTGATTCTGACAGCATATGTATTGACCCGGTTTCTGCCTAAGATGTAAGGAGGGCTTCTTTCTTTTCACCCTTTTATCTTTACATTTCTTTTTCATTATTCAACCCCTTCAGCGCTTACCGAGACTTCATTACTAGCACCTTGTTGGGTTTGTTCCAGCACTAGCTCCATCTCAGTCGGCACTCTTCCCTTATTCACTTTTCTCCATTTTTAATCATACCTAAGGACTTCCACACTAACTAGTGGATTGTCCCTGGGTAGATCCCTCCGGCTCTGGCGGGATCGTGGGAACTTGAGCCTAACCTAACCATCCTTATAACTCCATACAATAATCAAAGTGGTCGGTCTTTGGTGTTCTTCCACGATTGCCAAAACAAATCTTTGAAAAAATCTCTCAAAGTGTTCATGAATCTGAAACACATTTTTGGAAACACTTGAGAGTTTTATATTTTTCAAATGCTCCCCCTCAACATGTGCTCGAGTGATTGATTTATAAATTTGCACTTGATAGGTAGAGCTTGCACTTTTTGAATTGATCCACTTTCCGTGAACATGACCGATTCGAGACACGTTTACATCACTAGTTAGACTAGCTTGAAATTATTACCCGGCCTGGTCAAATCTACAGAAAGTTTCTTGAAATGGTACACTCTACTCAGATACGTCCTTTTCGAGACACGCTTACATCACTAGTTAGACCAGCTTGAAATTATTACCTGGCCAAGACGTATCCTTTCGATTGATGACAGTTCAAGTTTCGTCAATTCATTTGTCAAGACTGAGTCACGATCTCTTGCGATGCCAAATCCTTTTGGTTTCCACAAACCATTTACTCCCCCTAAATATGTGCATTGATATACAAAAGATTTTAGCACATGTGGGAGAGCGTACATTATACGTTCCAAAACATCACATTTTAACAGATTTCATATTTAAATCACATTCTCTCCCCCGATCAAAAATTTCAAACCAATTGAGATTTGTGATCCCAAGTGATTTAAATAAGTTAGAAAAATATGGGAGAAAATGTGTCTGATTTAATGTTTTCTGATAATGGAGTATACAATACTCCCCCTCAAACCAAGAGAGAGTGTCACTACTGATGTTGCACAATATTTAGAAAAAGGTGTCAAAAAATTTGAACAAAGACTCTCCCCCTCAATTAATGACCCGTTTTCTATTTAAAGAGTTGTAGTCATTCAATTGAACGAGAAGTATTTGTGAAAATTTAAGTCCAATTTACCACCTTGTGAAACATCAAAAACTCTCCTAAAGAATCATAGAACTGGAAAGTTTATGATATAAAGAAGATTTCTCTTCTTTTACACGAAATGATGCACTGAAACGTACATTAGATCGGGAAACACATGGATATAAAGTAATCCATGCCCGGGTGAACATCACCCAGTTGGAGGAACAGCCGTCTTTTTGGCGACGTGCTTTCCCCATTTTGAGGTGCGGGTTGCAGTATGAAGTAACTGCAAGCCATGAGACATGTTTTAACAATCCATTTTAACTTCTGATCGAGCTTCATTTAAAGTCCCGTGTCATTATTGAATGACATTTCTAAGACCGTAAATGTTATCGATAAACAGAAGACATGCCTAGGTGAAACTATTTTTGGTATTTTCTATTTTTCAATTTTTATGGTTTTTCTGGTTTTACGTTTCTCTATTTACAATTTGCAGGTTTTCTATATATCTATTTACAAAATGGTATAAGATATTAGCAAAAATGTATGAAGCAAATATATACAAGGATACGAAGAAAAACCATTACTCCTTAGCTTCCTGAATCTTCTCCGCTGCCATCACTTTACTTGCTGAAGAGTAATGTGAGCACATTTAATCAGGGATTAATTCAGACTTTTCACTCTCCCCTAATTAGTGCTCTCCCCCAATCTGACAACCTTTCAGATGAACACCCATAATAGAAAGAAGACTTTGGATGAACGCCCATAATATGAAGAAGTCTTTTGATAACCAAATGCATGCCGTCTTTAGTCTTCTAACACATAGCGGAGAGTGTAGAGTAGACTGTAGACTCGACCTTCTTCAAGATTGCCCAATATGGAGGAACAGAATACCAACCATCTTCATCTCACCAAATGCCTTCCAGTAACCTTACATATAACCCATCAGCCCGCAGCATACACATGAGATGATAACACACAACCGAGAATGTAGAATAGACTGAGGACTCGACCTTATTCAGTCTTTAGTATAACACCAAAGTAACAAGTTGAACCACTGATCATCTATAGTATGTATCCATCCTTGGATATTAAATCCCCTGATCACGTGAACCTGTTGTGCGTCCTTGATGTACACATTCTCTCCCCCCTGATGGTTACGATTAATCAGCCCATGACGTAACAGTGAAACGTTAATACCAAGGTAACAAGTTGAACCACTGATCATCTCTGCGGTTATCAACACCGGAATAAATGATTAAGCTCGATCACGTGAACCTGTTGCGCATCCTTGGTGTACACATTTCTCTCCCCCATGATGGTTACGATTAATCAGAATCATCATCATGATGTGTACATGCAGCGTAATGACGTGTACATGAAGCTAATGACGTGTACATGAAGCATTGATTAGAAACCCTTTGATGCTGATTGTACCAGCCCGTGAAACGATGTCGACTAGCATTCCATGACCATGTTCTTCAACACCTTGATAGACGGAGGAAGATGAAGTGTTGGAGAACCATGGTTTGCACGACTCCTGAACTGACGTATTCAGGAGTCGTATGACCATTTCTCAATCATCAATCAACATGTAGAATACTATTCACCCTTCCCCCCCCCCCCTCAAAAATTGCATATGCCTGGCAACTGCAATTTTTTATGATTGAACTAGTGAATATGAATACCATCAACGGTAAGTGGCTCCGCTTGACGGTTCTTGAAGACTGACATGTTGTTTATTCACCCTTTCCCCCCCCCCCTCAAAAATTTCATATGCTTGTCAACTATAATTTTTGGTTGAATACGTGAATAAAAATATACTCCAATATGCGCCGATCCACTTGAAGACTGAATAAGCACGGAAAGAGCATGAAACTTTTTGATGAGAATGGCCATAAATAAGAAGATTCCTCTTCTTTTGAAGATAAAGTGCACTCAAGCGTACACTTTTCTTTTCTTTGAAGAACGAGGCCTGAACTGATTTGTACAGACGTCATTATGATGAAGACCGAGGCCTGAACTGAGGTATTCATACGTCATTATCAATTCCCCTCATATGTTGTGAGCAGCCTGAGTCTAAATGTCAAAGGACAATCCGTACGACCTGCATTTGAAAACAGACAAAAATGGAGAGTTTGGAGTGCCGGATCCCCAATTTAAGTTGGGGTCCAGTTGGTTAGTGGGAACAGAAGCATCATTCGCCCGAGTCTCAGTAGGAGTTGGAATGTTAGTGGAAGTAGACCTAATTAAAGGGCACTGTTCTCCTACAGGAAATTTCCTTCCAGTTGGCTTCCATTGACGTACAGGCACTACTTTATATTTAGTTATCCAAGTTAAAGGGCACTGTTCTCCTAAAGTGAATTTCCTTCCAGTGGGCTTCCATTGGTAACCAACTTTAGCAAACCTATTTCCTGTTGCTTTCCAAGTTTGCTTAATTTCTCTAGCTCTCCAAACTTTCTTAACTAGGGGTTTGTTGGACAACTTCAGAAATTTCTCAACACATTTATCATGATTACGCGAAATTAAGCATTCATTACATGTCTTGCAAAGTGAATTAGGATTTGTATTATGATTCTTTTTGCTCAATTCTGACTTATTGTTCCTCATGTGGTCTTCTACTTTCTTTTTAGGAACACTTTTAGCTGGTGAAGTCCTAGAATTCTTTATGTTTATCCTAGGTTTTGACTTGCTAGCTTTAGTGTCACTATTAACTCCTGTACAGGAACTGATGGGAATCTTAGTCTTTTTCACTTCTGGTTGCTGAACATGTTTTGATGTGCTGGGATCTGAAGTTTCCAAAGGTACCTCAAAGGTTACATGCTTGTTCTTGGTAGTGGATGATGATGCACCTAATCTATCTCTTTGGTTGCTAGACTTGGGACCCGTGCCAATGGCATATTCTAACTGTTCCTGGATCCTTTTTGTGAGGACGCAGGCATAACCTACCGCCTTATCAAGTGGTTTTTCTATTCTGTCCTCTTCCACAACCTCACGAAGAGTGTCAAGTCCATCCCCAAGGTGACAGAGATACATATGATGGACAGGTATGTTGTTTCTCATGGGAAATGGAATAGGCCCCACATCAACATCGTACATTTTACAAGCAGAGACCTTTGATGCAACACAATTACAAGAGGTGCATGGCATTTTTCCTTTCACCTGAGTCTTAAGATTCTCAGTTTCATTTAACAAAGAAGTTATCTTTTCATTATGACTATTTCTTGTAACTTTAATTGAGTCATATAACTCTTTGTAATGCTGTTTAATCTTAGAATTTTCTTCTCGAAAACACTCATTTTCATAATGTAACCTATTGATGGTGTCTTGATATTGAAAATTCTGAGAATCTGAAGACGAAGGTTTATTGGTGCCATATACATCACACTTGTTGGATTTCAATTGGGCAATTTGGGCCCTCAACAGTCGAATCGTGTTTGTGTGAGCTTGAATCTTTTCATCTCGTTTGCTTAATTCAAAATATGTATCAAACTCAGGAGCATCCAAGGATGTCTTGTCATTTGATATTTTGCATTTTTCTTCTAAATGTTGATATTTTAGTTGCAGATTTAGATAATCAACCTCTAGTTTTGAAAAACGTTTAACCATGTTATCATGGTCATCATTTTGAATTTTGTCAAGCAATTTCACATTCTCCCCCTTAAGCTCAACAACACGATTCTGGGTAACATTCAAAGCAATAGAATACTCATGAAATTGACAAGCAGATAATGCAGAATCAGTAGCAGTATAAAATACATCTTGTGCAATACATCTAGCAATCAAATTCTCATTTGTGATGAGAATGTTCTTTCTTTCAATCTCACGAGTCTTAAGTTCTATCACATTTTGAGTTACCTCATTTTCCATATCTTTAAACACTGCCTTCATTTCATTTACTTCTGTTTTAAAAGTATTTTGCATCCCTTCAAAATGTTCTTTGAGTAGTTTAAAGAATGGCATGACCTCAGTTAAGTAACACCTTTTTGCATGTTCAAAACACCTTTCCCCCTCAGTAATTCCGGTTGGTGTGATTCTCTTCTTACATGTTTTATCAAAATTAGCAAATAGTTGCCAAAGCACGTATAATCTAATTAAGGTTTTGCATTCAGTGGGAAGAGACAAAGGAACCAAATTCCTAGGTTTATTGGGAGGATACACCGTTATGGACGCAACTTTTTTAAGGGATGGGGTATTGGCTTTAAGTTCATCAGCTTTTAATTTCTCAGTATCATACTTCCAAAATATTTGTTCAGGCGTTAACTTCTTTTGAGGTGCAAACACATTCAAGCGATTCTCCTCATAATAATCATGGGGTTTGACTATTACTCGCTTGTCTATGCATATGGGATCCCTCGTTTTCTCATTCATTTTTTCTCTTTTTCGCATTTCTATCTCATCAGCCTCATTCAAGGATACAACCTCAGGTGGTTCATGATTGGGCATAATCATCACATTGGCATCATATAATGCAGGTTGGGCTACCTTAGCAATCTTAAGAAGAGCTAATTTAGATTCACCTACATTGTTTTCACTATGCTTGTCACTTAACTTTCTGTGCTTATGAATCATTTGGGCAGTCTGTCTGGTTTGGTCTTGTGTGTACAACTTATCTTCAAGCTTATTCTTTAATGTTTTAAGTTTGGAGAAATCATTTAAGAGTTGTGTTTCTTTATCTTTGAATTCTAGCTTAAGCCTATTCACACAATTCTGTACTTCCTGTTTTTGTTTAACAGACATATCTAGCTGGCTTTTCATAGAATTCAACTCTTGTCTTAATGTTTCTTCTCTCACTCTATAGTCTTTTATAAGTGTACGCAACTGACCTTCCATTTTCTGCTCACGTTCAGTTAGTTCAAACTTAGCACGCTGTTCATACAAGGCCACTTGTTCTTTATATATGTTAAGTTTAGTGGTCAAGGTATCATCAGGGACAAACACAGTGTTCTCATGCAGCACATAGTCATCATTTAGAACAGAAGATGCACAACTAGGTACAACAGACGCTTCGTTGTGCTTCACATATTGTTCATATGGGAAAACATCGCTATTTCCCATATCAACATTATCTGACTCAATAACGTTTGTCTGTTGTACTTTGTCGGGAATCTTTTGTTCATGCAACACATTATCATTATTAATGACAGAAGATACCCCATTAGGTTCAGCCAACGCTTCATTGTGTTTCACATGTTGCACATTGTTCCTAGCAGTATTTGACTCAACAACGTTTGTCTGTGGCTGATGAAGCTCTTTCTCTTGAGATTTCGAGCTAACAGAGTCTCTATTAGCACTAACGTACTCAAACACGTTTATCTGTTGTACATCTTTAGGAATCTTTTGCTTGTCAATCATGTTGTACAATCTGAGTATATCAGATATAGCAGAATCTGAAGTATTTGACATGATATTAATGTGCACGGGATTTTACAAGTCTATGATTTAAACCGAGAAATAGATTCTTTCGCGGGATTTTACAAAATCAAGAATAAACCGTAAAATGATGCTTGATATGTGTTATGATGAAGGTTTGGTAGACTTGATGATCTGTTGTTTAGTTGCGATTTGGTTTGGTTGATGCAAGTTGTTACGGTGAAATTATGGTCTGACAACTTCACAGCTCGATAACTTCTCCTCGGTCTCATGGTCGTTTTGACAAGTCGTGGGCTGAAAACGGAGTTACAGTTCAAAAGTTATAGTTGTTTGAAGTTTTGACGTAAAAATTCAACTTTGGTCAAAGCGCAACTTTCGGAAACTGGACAAGTCGCTAAACACAAAACGCTAACTTTTGGAAACTGGACAACTCGCTACTGTGACACAAGTCGCCAGACACAAATCGCAATAGACAAATCACTAGTCTGATAATACAAACAGCAATAGACAAGTCGCTACTTTGACGGAGACAAGTCGCTACTCTGACGGAGACAAGTCGCTACTCTGACGAACACAAATCGCTACCCACAAAACGCTAGTCACTAGATGACAGAGCTGTCACTATCTTGGTCAAAACGCTACCAAGAAACAATCACAGAAGGACAAAATGCTACGAAGAACACTTAACTATTCACCCTCGAATCAGCCAAAAACTACCATCCAAAGCCTTAAACTCTGATTCCACGCACCAAACACTACTCCTATGTTGTCCCTAAGCTAGAAAGTACAAGATCTAACACCTTTTATCAACTAAACAAGGCACAAGAGAGATTTTCAAGAAACTTTGTATTCGAACCAAAATCGCCCCAAAACTCCACAAATCCGTGAATATACCCTTATGTGAACCTAACCTGGCTCTGATACCAATTGTAGTATATTCACTAACAAAGAAACACAAGTTTGGGACTAGAGTTTGGATCGAATGGTGTTTTTTAGAGAGAGAAAGAGATGGAACCTTTGTAGAGAGAGAAACAAATGTGATATTAGATTAGAAGTAAAATGAGGTCCAACCCTCTCCTTTGGTGGAGAGGGCTTTATATAGTGCTACATAATATGTCCCTAGTGGACTGTGGAGCGAGCTGACAGTGGGTAAAGACCCGACCCACTCCACAATAATAATAATAACTAATCTACTACTAATATTACTAGTAATACTACGAGCTATGTAATACAAAGGAATGCTCGGGGTGACCGAGTCTTCAACTGAATATTTATATTCCTAACAATTCTTGTTAATACAATAAAGTTTACTGTTTCATTGTTTACTGTTACACTATAATTCTTCTAAGTATTGAAGAGTAGATTATGCATACTCTTTGATATCATTCAAAGTTTCTAATACAAGCTCAAGTGTTTGGGATCAACACTTATTTTTCAAAAATTTGCTTAATATGTGCTTCATATGCTAAAATTTAAAAAATTTCAAGCATGTTTTTGTGAAATCTTAGTTGCATAACCGCACACATAACCCTTATTTCCATATTGTGAGAATTTAGCCTTATCCGTTTCCCAATATTTTACCCAAATTCCACAAAAATATGAGTGTGCCGGTGACTTGTAGTAAACTTTAGAACTTGGCTTCTATACTATTTGAGACCACCATAATGAGTATTGTAGATATAATTGGAGTGACTTGTCTAACTTGGTAAATTTCTAGGATTACACCCAAATAGCCTACTATTGTTATGTCATATTAACTAACTACATTGGTTAGTTAATCCCCATGTTGAACCCTTTTGTTACTCTCATATATATAGTAAGATACCCCTAGCCTAACATGTAGATTTAAGTTCATGGTTAGTTACTTGTGTAAAGTGTGTATTTCCTGTATTCGTGGGCGTATTTCTTATCTTCGGTTAGGTCGGGAATTGCACAATGCAATGGGAATGTGATATTAGTTATTTTTTTTTCGTGTGTTTGCTACTATCACTATTATTTTTATAATCTGAAGAGTCGAAAAGTATGGAAAATTATCCAGGTTTGATATGATAGTGATGTGGTGAAATTTTACACCACTAGTATTTGATGTTTTAAAAAAAATCAAAAAAATGAAAAGAAAAAGAAAGAAGTATGTTGGTAAGTTTTATAAACCAATGATGTAAAGTTATATACTAGTAGAGATATCGCTACTACTTGTTGTATGATATTTATAGATTGCAAGGGAGTTGGCCGTTATGGGAACGCCAACTAAGGTTTATTCTTTGATTAAGACATTATTGAGTCTAATTCGTGTCTACCTACTTAAAGCGTGAGTTTCCGTGTTAAAGCATGAGTTAGTCTATGATTTGTGTCTTTTTCATGGGATGGTTGGGAAGTAATTAACCACACTTGTTAGGACTTAATCTACCTGTTTGTTTAATTTGTTTTACACCAATTTTATGTATTTCCCAATGTTTTATCCCTACCATTTACCAAATTACTATATTCATTGTTAGCTTTCGAGCATCCGGATATGGTAATGGCTTAGTGAGAATTTCAAATGCATGAATAAGGTAGTGACCATCCGAGTTTTAGACTAATCAAATGACGCGCCAATGATATAAGGTTCCACCTTAGTGACAATCCGTTATTTGAGAAATCGAGAACTCGCGCCAGCGACCTACTAAGTTTGTGTAGGAGATGTTTGAACAAAGCCATGTTTAACCCTTAAGCCTTATCATGTATTAACCCAATTTACCGCTTTAAACTTGTCACTCCTTAGCTTTAGTTGTGGAGATGTGTATACTTGGCAAGCTTATGATAGAATATTCATCACGACCGAGCAATTGGGCGAATTACTTAAATGTTACCACATAGATTAGATGAGTGATTTGAGTGATTTCATTTTTCTAC
Organism: Artemisia tridentata subsp. tridentata; assembly: GCA_021014915.2. NCBI lineage: Eukaryota > Viridiplantae > Streptophyta > Magnoliopsida > Asterales > Asteraceae > Artemisia > Artemisia tridentata. The sequence continues at coordinate 158,650,678 of CP139508.1, forward strand.
TTCATGAGGTGTTTGGTTGTGCAATTATGATCAAACGAATAAAATGCTTAAACAATAAAAAAATAACAATAATAAAAATAAAAAAAAAAATCCTGTACTATGTTTAGGATACATTTTCATAAGTTTAATCTAAGGTTTACTTGAGGACAAGTAAAGCGCAAGTGGGGGGGGGGGATATTTGATGATATCAAATAACTACATTTTATTGGCATCATTTATCCTATGTTATTCGCTTGTTTTATATTATTTTATATGAGAATTGATATTTAATCGCTTACTTTTGTAAATCTCAGTTATAAACAAGAATTTGGTGAAAGTTAGCTATTTTGGACGTAAATTGGAGAAAAATGGATCAAGATGGAAAAGTCTACTGAACTGAAGGAAGATACGCCGTATCATTCTAGATATATAAGCCGTACATCAATACTTACACGATTATGAATACCATTTCCTGACTTTGAAGCATATAATGCATGGATTTCCCATACGCCGTCTATGAAACATTGGTCAACATAAGAAGATCTGACTTATCCTACTCCAGATACGCCGCATGACATTTCATAGATGCGGCATATCATTCTCAAGACTTCACCAGAGAATCCAAGTTACTAAAGAAACATGCGCCGCATGAAGATTGAAGGTGCGCCGTATCCTATGACGGTGTACGAATATTCCAGAATATAATAATCTTGGACCCCACGCGAAGCTACCTAGATGTGGCGTATCAACTTATAGATACGCCGTATCGATCCTGTTATCAGAAAGTATATGTAACAACCGTGAAATTTCAGGTCATTATTTTTACTAATTTTATTTGCTTATTATTCTATTTTAAGTAAATTGGCTTTTGCCGGGAAAGTTGCCCGCGTACGTCGTGACACATACACTTAAATTTGTAATTTGACTCAGGCTATGCTCATTCTACCCATTAATATGAATTATTTTTCCCCACGTACTTGTTTTCATATGGAATATTCTATTTTTCCATTTCTACGCGAAGTTTGCACTTTTTAAGTTTTACGCGTTTTCGGCTCGTGTTTTAAGCTTTAACGACATTATAACACTCTGAAAGGCTCGAAAAATTTAAGAAACATCAATTTGGGTCATTTTAAGTTAAATGTGATATTTTTATGAAAATATTATCCCTGTGACATTTATTTTTACAAACTATGCATAAAAAGTATCCGATTTAGCGATTTTCGCGTTTCTAGCTATTCATGAGCAGTGTTTAGGATTTCTATCCGTTTTCATGTCATTAGTGGTTTAATATTCCATCATATGCTCCTAGTATTCAAAAATTTCTATATTTCACATTTTTTGTTTCGTTTCACGATTTCGTCAAATTTTGGTAACAACTCGCGTTTTGAGCCTGCGTTTTTTATTTTTAGTTTCGTTTTAACACTTCGAAAAACACAAGGCTCCCATGAAATATTAAATTTATCCATTTTAACACTTCATAACAATTTCATAATGTTTTGATAACACTTTTCTAAAATTCACCTTCTCAGTTCACCCGGTAGTGCGTAATTCGTGTTTTTAAGACCGTACGCTTGATTTAATCCCCACAAACACACTAATACTTCAAATATTAATTAAATATGAATAAAATCTTATCTTTGGCTTGCATTGGAACCCCAAAAACCGTTCACCCCTATTAATAACCCAACATGTGACACACTTTATCATTTTCAAGAAAAACACTCACTATTACATGCAAAACAAGATCTTAGCTCCATTTTTCCTCTCCCCTTTTGTGATAAACGACCTAAAACAGCCCCCACAAACCATTTTAATCTTCATCTTGCTAAGTTCCTATACCCATTGATTGAAGATTAAATGGCCAACTAGTTTCTTTGTTCATTTCTACCCAAATCTCATCATCTTGGTAAGTATCTTATGTCTTTTAAATCTCATCTTGGCTTTTAGAGATTTCATTAGGATTAAACTAATCAACTCTTGCATGTAATATTTTGGATGATTTGATCAAGATCTCATAGGATTTTAGGTGTTAGATTAGTTAGTTAGGCTTGAATGAGTTTGTTATTGCAAGAGTTATTGGGTTTTTGTGATTTTTAATCTTGATTTCCACCTTGATTGTTATCATAACCATCCTAGATTTTTATTTGAAAACCATTTCATCCCTGGTCATTTTGATTCATAGATCTATAAAAATAATTATATTGATTAAACCTTGCATGCTTTACACAAAAACCCATTAAATAGACATAAAGCATCTTGCTTGGCATTGGTTGAAACTGTCCAGATTTTCAAGAACCAAAAATGATTCACCACTTTGTTCTCAGTGATTTTTAAGCTAAGATAAAAATATTGGGAGTTAGCCTCAGGTCTTAGGATCATTTCCCCGAAAACCTTGCATCTTAATTCATCCCGACGATTTTTGGAGAAAATCTACACTAAAACTTGTCCAGGATTGCATGTCAGTTTTGAAAGGCCATTTACTCTAAAATGTTGCAAAGAACCTTAGGTTGGTTAAAACATTAAAGTTTTAGCTAAGACATGTAGAAAACATTTCCCGTTGGATTTAAGTCCACTGGACCTGTAGTTAATAAGATAAACTCATTTTTGTAAGCATAACTGAAGTTCTCAGTTATGTGAGGCCTTGATTTTTGAATATTAAAAAGTCATACCTTTCCAACCATATAAAGTTCATAATTTTATCCCTTACGGTTTAGAAATGGCGACCCGTTTAGTGCGGTATTTTTATCCAAATTTCCATCAGCTTTGCATTTTAAACCGTTTAAACTTTTACAAACGTCTTTTCGACCCATGACTTGCTATAAGATATTTAACTAAATTACCTTATGGTATTACAAGTATAAGTACTGAATAAAAACATAAGTATAAGTGTTACACCTTAATTCGTCGAGCCTAAGTCGTGTTGTATTTTATTTAGGACACTTGTGATCTTTGCGGTTTTTCTCGACGTGCACACTTCTCCGGTTTCTGTTACTACTACTTCATCGTTGGTGAGTACATAGCCCCAAGTTTAACTTCAATTGTTTTACAAACTCCGTGGGGGAGATACATGCTATAAATATTACTTACGATCACATTTGCTTTGAAATTGGATGTTATTCGGTTATTATTATTGCCTAAGTTTCCCATAGCCTGAAAGTCCCTTTTATCGTGAACCGTTAGTCACTTGCGAGTGAACGCAAATACAGTGAATAGATCTATTGGGAAAGACAACCCCCATGCCGGAATGTGCCTGTATGGCAGTTGTGTGTATTGTATTCGTATCGATAATAGGTGTGGCTATTACCTATGTTTGAAGGGCAAGTTTATGCTATTGACAGCAATTATGTTAGTGTCGGGGTCACGAGCTTAGGGCAATAATAACTTTATCAGACTTTGCATTTGTTGCTTAGTTGTTTTTATCAACGATATTGTGATCAACTGCTTATAATTAAACTCTATGGATTCACACAACCTTTGTGTTGACGTTTTAGCATGTTTTATCTCAGTTTTTAAGGCATGAAGGTCTTGGATGGAGTCGCACGGATATCTTTTGAAGACTCGACGTGTTTTCACATTTAAGGAGACTATATTTTAAAGATTTATGTTATGTTTAAAACATTTGTGATCTTTTGAAAACATTGTGTTTTTATGAAAACTGTTGGGACCTTTGCAAACTCTGAGGTTTTTAATGTATCAAATGTGAAACACTTTTAAAACGTCTCTTTTAAAGGGTCGTTTTTCATGACTTGTACTTTGTGCTAGGAAGTAATACCCCAGTGAACTATCTTTCGCTGCGATAATTTTGGGGGTGTTACAGATTGGCATCAGAGCTACAGTTATAGAGAACTGGGTCGTTTTCAAAACCCACACTATAACTATTTTTCACTAAAAAGTCTCTCATTTCCGTATCAGATTTCCGTGCGCATATACCACCAGACTGCCCATGCTGCTATACATATGTCATCACTATTGGTATTATATAAAGTATACTTATATACACTATTATTTATATAGAGGTTAATTATATAAATGTTTGACCGATTTTAACCTCTTACGCTTATTTCGGAGCTTGAGCTCAAACCTTGTTTTCCCCGATTACATACCTATACTTGCATTTTAATGATCTCTTTTATTTTCTCAAACATCATAAGTAATATCGTGATTCGCTAAAACTTTCCATGACCTTTCATAACATCGTCTTATGCAAAACCCGATGCAGTCTATCAATTTCCCTCGGTTGTCTTACTATCCGCCTTCGAAGATGAGTTGGAACATTGGTCCCTTACTTTTAGAACACCTACATTGCCTCGTAAACCATCACCTAAAGACACGCCGGATTATTAGAGCATGACTTTAACATGCCGCCTTGGAACACCCTACTTTTGGAACACGACCTTTAACGTCTCATTCTTTTTCACTCCTTGTGTTTTGAAGAATCACGCCGCTAGGAATATAACATCGAAGCTTGACAACAATGTTTACCTAAATATAATACTATCTTTCGATTTCAAGGACAAAATTTGGAAACTTGTCGGCCACCATTCTGACACCCACTTCACCAACTTACATACTGATGTCAGATAGTGAGACAAAGCCTTTCGAGGATAAGGCAATAGAGTGTGAACTTAAACCAGAAGACTACTCACTCGAAGAAGAACCCTTCGGAAGACGAGGAGGATAACCATTACTGCACCTACTCCTCTCACTCGACCAGAGTCTATCACCAAAGAGCCCATCCAACACAGCATCCCATTATTGGTGACACACATGGCGCATCATGAGAGATATTACACATCAGCAGAAACGAGCTGTAATGGAAAGCCTACAGTCTCACTGGAGCAGAGTAAAGCTCGAGGAGCCAAGTGCGGATCTTACTTAATCAACATTTGTGATGCAATTTGACTTTACCAATTATTATTTGTTCTCATTTATCCTCAATCAACTTTCGTAATACTCAATGTCTTTCTCATTTTATGTTTATTCTCATTTAACATGCATGCTTTCAACGTAATGCTTTTCTCATTTATTGTTGGTCCCCATTCATTCTCAGTTAACATTCGCAATGCTTATTGTCTTTGTCACTTATTGCGTTTAGCATAAAATGTTTACCCTCAACTAACATTCGTGTTGCTTGTTGTATTTCTCATTTATTGTTCGTTCTCATTTCTTCTTCTCATTTAGCATTCGAGATGCACACTGTCTTTCTAATTTATTGATTTTTTTTCAGTTATTCTCATTTAACATTTGTGATATTTATGGACCTCATCATTTATCGTTTGTTCTCTTCCATGACATTTATCTTCTTTCTCCTTTATTATTTTCCTTCACACTTATTGTCTATCTCATTTGTTCTCATTCAAAGTATCGTTACGCTTATTGCTTTCTTAATTCTTGTCTATTTCACTTACCCTCTTTCAACAATCGTGTGTTTATCATCCTTCTCAGTTATGGATTTTCCTCATTCATTCTCATTTGACATTCACAATGAATATTGTCTGTCTCGTTTATTATTGAACCTCATTTGGACTTCTATCTTTCAGTATTGACCTCTTTTTATTATTGGTTTGATTCGTTGGTTGTCTCGAATTAATTGATTATTTGTGTTGATATTCTATACCTCTTCGCATTACTATTATAGTAATTTATGGTTCTTCTGTTTGCGTTAATTTGAGTCATTGACCTCTCTTTTACATCATTTCATTTGCTTCTTCATTCGTATGAATATCAAATTTTCGTCCGAGCACTCTATGCTCATACTAGTACGAATGATATGGACATTTTAATCCATTCATTATTGTTCTGATTCATTGATCCTTTCATTTGCATTGATTGATAACAGTTTGCTTCTTTTTTCATACAGATATCTAATCTATCCCTTTTAAGCAGTTTTTGCTCCTAAAACATTACACTCAACAGAATTCTATTATTATTTTTGTGATTCATCAAGGTCTTTCATTTGTATTATTAATCACTCCTTGTAACTATCTTTTACCCCAAGGCATTGGTATCTACTTCTTTCGAATGATAGTACGATCCTGTAGTAATTCCATTCGCATTAATCATTAGTACGCATCAGGGCATAGGAACAACACTCCAGGACAACAGGCTGCAAGCAGTACAAGATCGTCACGAGAGTTACGTGAAAGTTCGCCACGAAAGAACGTGCTATGTTTCGGAAAATGATGAAAACTGAACTCGATATACGTTGAACCCTACAAGAATTTGACAAAAGCGGGACCGGTAGCTTATTGACTTGAACTTCTGCAAGAGTTTAGTAGTGTGCCCAATACATTTCACGATTCGAACTCGAAGAAGTACCTATTGGATGAAACCCGCGTCATTCCACTACAGGAGATTCAGCTTGACGACAAGGTTAACTTTAATAAGGAACCAGTTAAGTTCATAAAACTACTTGACTAAACCGAACATTACATTATCGTTCCTCAATTATGCACAACCTAATTACCTATGTCTAATTCAGGAGGGATCATGTTATGCTGGGAGCAGTCACCGGTAAGTTTTATTAAAAACGACTTTTCACTTATATCCATTAAACAATTTGTGAATTTTCTTAAGATTACACAACTAATCAGACTCTTATCCTGCCTTCACCATGTAAAATCAGCCTCATCCAGCATCGTAATCTGAGGCGACTAATCAAACTACATCGCTAATTATCCTAGAAACCATTCGCTACAAGTACCCTCATTTTTTTTCCAACACACCGTCAGCCGATAAGATAAACTGAATCACGAGGATGTGATTCCTTTTTAACGGATGGGTAATGTAACAACCGTGAAATTTCAGGTCATTATTTTTACTAATTTTATTTGCTTATTATTCTATTTTAAGTAAATTGGCTTTTGCCGGGAAAGTTGCCCGCGTACGTCGTGACACGTACTCTTAAATTTGTAATTTAACTCAGGCAACGCTCAGTCTACCCATTAATATGAATTATTTTTCCCCACGTACTTGTTTTCATAGGAAATATTTTATTTTTCCATTTCTACGCGAAGTTTGCACTTTTTACGTTTTACGCGTTTTTGGCTCGCGTTTTAAGCTTTAACGACATTATAACACTTTGAAAGGCTCGGGAAATTTATGAAACATCAATTTGGGTCATTTTAAGTTAAATGTAAAATATTATCCTTGTGACATTTATTTTTACAAATTATGCATAAAAAGTACCCGATTTAGCAATTTTCACGTTTCTAGCTATTCATGAGCAGTGCTTAGGATTTCTATCCGTTTTCATGTCATTAGTGGTTTAATATTCCAACATATGCTCCTAGTATTAAAAAATTTCTATATTTCACATTTTTTGTTTCGTTTTACGATTTCGTCAAATTTTGGTAACAACTCGTGTTTTGAGCGTACGTTTTTTATTTTTAGTTTCGTTTTAACACTCCGAAAAACACAAGGCTCCCATGAAATGTTAAAGTTATCCATTTTAACACTTCATAACAATTTCATTATGTTTTGATAACACATTTCTAAAATTCACGTTTTCAGTTCACCCGGTACTGCGTAATTCGCGTTTTTAAGACCGTACGCTTGATTTAAACCCAACAAACACACTAATACTTCAAATATTAATCAAATATGAATAAAATCTGATCTTTGGCTTGCATTGGAACCCCAAAAACCTTTCACCACTTTTAATACCCCAACATGTGACACACTTTATCATTTTTAAGAAAAACACTCACAATTACATGCAAAACAAGATCTTAGCTCCATTTTTCCTCTCCCCTTTTATGATGAACGACCCAAAACAGCCCCCACTAACCATTTTAGACATAAAGCATCTTGCTTGGCATTGGTTGAAACTGTCCAGATTTTCAATCACAAAAAATGATTTACCACTTTGTTCTCAGTGGGTTTAAAGCTAAAGTAAAAATATTGGGAGTTAGCCTCAGGTCTTAGGATTATTTTCCTGAAAACCTTGCATCTTAATTCATCCCAATGATTTTTGGAGAAAATCTACACTAAAACTTGTCTAGGATTGCATGTCAGTTTTGAAAGGCCATTTACTCTAAAATGTTGCAAAGAACCTTAGGTTGGTCAAAACATTAAAGTTTGAGCTAGGACATGTAGAAAACTTTTCCCATTGGTTTTACATCCACTGGACGTGTAGTTAATAAGATATACTCATTTTTGTAAGCATAACTGAGCGCTGGAACTTCTTACTTTGAGGCACATTGGTAAATTAGTAATTTCACCCTAGCTCTGAAGTTCTCAGTTATGTGAGGTCTAGATTTTTGAATATTACAGAGTCATGCCTTTCCAACCATATAAAGTTCATAATTTTATCCCTTACGGTTTAGAAATGGCGACCCGTTTAGTGCGGTATTTTTATCCAAATTTCCATCAGCTTTGCATTTTATACCGTTTAAGCTTTTACAAACGTCTTTTCGACCCATGACTTGCTATAAGACTTTTAACTAAATTACCTTATGGTATTACAAGTATAAGTACTAAATAAAAACATATGTATAAGTGTTACACCTTAATTCGCCGAGCCTAAGTCGTGTTGTATTTTATTTAGGTCATTTGTGATATTTGCAGTTTTTCTCGACGTGCACACTTCTTCAGTTTCTGTTACTACTACTTCATCTGTAACACCCCAATCCGACAAGGGCAAAGGTGTCACAAAACATGGGGACATATCAGATACAAGCATTCAAGAAATAAAATAGCGGAAGCATTAACATTAAAATCAAAGGGAAAATAAGTCAGCACGACTTATATCAAGTGCAAGACAGAAATAACGAAGTACAAAATATAATCCAAGTGCCAACAATGGCATAACAGAAATAATATCCAAATGGTCACACTAGAATGACAAGGTCTAAACTTCACACAAGTTTCTCTCATCCCAAGCTAAACCCAGCTCCTAGCTTAAATGTACCTGCCGCAGGAAAAGAAATGCGGCTGAGCTACGAGAGCTCAGTGAACAGATATAACAGAAACAAAGCAATAATATAGAATAAGGAATAAGAAAAGAGATACGAACCGGTCAGGAATAATGTGCAAGTATAATGTAACAGTAATGAAAGATAAGTGATGTCAAGGTCATGCAAATATGTCAAGGGTTAAGGAAAGTAGTACAGGTAAGTGTAAGGGTAACAGAAATCCACTACGAGCCCAGAAATCAGAGATATCATAATCATGTAGCCATATCAGAAATCCAGAGGGGATGCCTCTCAAGTAACCAGATAATATGTGGGGTGTCCTCATGTATCAGATACAACAGGGTGAGGGGTTACCTCGCAGGGTTGGAGTCATGAGCTCCCAGAGGTTGTGAAAGACGTGCATCGCACACACCATCAGTCACCAGATATAACAAGTAATATAAACAGATCAGGTCAAGTCTAGGATGCATCCATACGCCCCAGGTGGCCAGAGTCTACCAATACACACCATATAATCAAGTCAGGGACGGGATAGGACATCTCTCTACTACCCTAGAGTCAAGTCATCGGTGCATCAATGACAAGGACATGAACACCTCATGCCTGGTGGGTGGCTCGTAATATCAAACTGTGGGTCAGGGTCAAGTGTCAAGTATCAAGTGTCAAGTGTCAAGTATCAGGTGTCAAGTATCAAGTATCAGGTGTCAAGTATCAGGTTGTTCAGAATCAAGTTCCATATCAGGGTTCAAGACAGGATATCAGAAGGTTCATATCAGAGGATTCTATATCAGAAGGTTCAAATATCAGGAAGGTCAATATCAGGAGGTCAATATCAGGAGGTTCAAAGGTTCATAATAAAGTTCACTTTAAAAGTTTACTGTTAAAAGGCCATTTATAGATGTCAAAATAATCCTTAAGTACTGGTCTCCATAAAATGATTTTTTAAACGGTTTCCATAAAGAAGGTCTTTTCAAAAGGTTTCTATAAAGATAGTCTTCAAAATAGTTTCTTGAAACATTTTCATAATTAATTAAAAAGATTTTCTCGTCCAGTTATAATATCAAAATATCAAGGTTCAAGTCAAGGTTTTATGGCAGGGTTCGTATCAAGGTTCATGGCAGGGTTCAGAACAAGGTTCATGGCAGGGTTCAGAACAAGGTGTAAACCAAATATCAAGACAGGGTTTAAACAAAGTTTCAAGAACAAGTACAACAGATCAAGGTTCACAAGCAGGGAAAACATAGCAATGGCATCGGGAAATCCTAATACGAATCAAGATCAATAATCAAAAGAGAATGAAGGCACCTTACTAAAAAGGGCAGAATATATGTACCTTATTTCAATGCAAGCACACAAAATAGAAAAGGCTGACAGGAAATCAAATCACTCCCTCCTCGAACCTAAGGAGTAGAAAACAGAAATACGAAAGGGGCTTTCAGTTATCTTCCCATTATAAGTAACTTCTATTTTTAGTAGGTTTCCAGAATTTAGTAAGTTTCCATAATTATCAGGTTTCCAGAATTTACAGATATTATCATTTCAGATTAGGTTGAACCTTTATTCAAAGATTATTATGGAATACAGTACATTTTATCAAGTTACAGAAGTTTAGGGTTAATTATGACAATTATACAATGTTTAGGGTTTTAAATATAACTTCATTAATTTCCAAGGTCATTAGTGAAAATTACTTTAAGTTACAGAATTATACACTCACTTTATTCAGAATTACATTTTATTCCCTTAAGTTTCACAATTTACAGATTACACCCCTTTAGTTACATAATTTACAAAACCAACCTTATAAATACATATTTTACAAATTAAACCCTACAATATCCATAATTACCAACCAAGCATATTATATTTCAAATTTACAGAATATACCATCAGAATTTAGTCTTTACAGATTAGACCCCTCAGAATTCAGAATTTACATATTTAGTCCTTTAAGTTTACAAAACATATATATTAAGTCATAATTCATAACAATTACATAATTAGCCCATAAATCCTCAAAATTACACAACAACCTTTTTATATCAGTATTAACTCAAAACAACCTCAATATTTCAGATTTACACTTTTGGTCCCTCCTTTTTAATTAATTTCAAATCGTAACCCTAATATGCCATTAATTCATTATAATGCAATATTTACACTTAGGACCCCAAAGTTATATTTTTCCCACATTCCTACAGATGTATATGATCTTACAAAAATGTCCCAGAAGTTTCAAAGTTGGCAAAACAGGTCCTTATACTTTTTATTTCAAATCGCTACATAAATTACACATTAAATCCATAACTCGCTAAATTTACAAATAAGACCCTCATGTAATAATTTTTATATGTTCCCCCTGATCTATAAAACATTATAAAAATATCCCACAAGTTTTAATAATTACAAAACACCCCCTTGACTAATTATTTTCAAATCGGTAAACAAAAATATGCATCAAAACTAACCCCTAATAATCCCAATCATTTTGTAATCATTGTATCATCATTATAAATCATTTATTTCCAGATTTCATCCTACAAAAACCCTAGATCAATCGGTTCCATAATTTTTCCACAATTTCCCCTTTTTTTTTTTCTAAAAACCCGATATACAATTAATTTCCAAAAACCACGAATTCGACTCCAATAATTCAAATGACCATTTTTCTCATGTTATATGAAGCATATAGAACCCACTAAAATTATTCATCAAACTCAGAAAAATCGTATAGATTAAATAGAATCCGATTTCCAATATTTGGGTTTTAAGCTCTTTATTTTTCATTCGATCAATATATGATGCATGGTTCGATTATACTATTTTTCCCACATTATATATGATTAAATAAGTACTAGAAAAATACCAGAAGGTTTTTAGATCAAAGGGATTACACGCTATGAATTTGTGTTGCTCAGTTCCAAGATTTTCGACTCTAAAAATTGCCACGACCCAAGGATCGACTCCCAGGACTTGTAATTATTTTTCTCACCTCCCTTGCACCACCAAGAACTCTATAAAATTGCCTCCTTCCTTCAGAAAAATCGGATGGTGTGTGGGTGATTTTATTTATGTGTCGGCTATTTAGAATTAGGGTTAAATGAAGGAAATAAATTAGGGATTGGTATTTGTTGAGATGGACTGAATATTTGGGGGAGGGATATGGCTAAGAACCGGCCTTGATGGCCCAAGAAATCAATTTACCTTAATTAACTTATTTTCTTAATTTATTTTATGTTTTAAATGTTTTTAAATAAATAAAATTATAACATATGTATACCTAATCGGCCCAAGTGATTTTTTTTGTGAAATAAAACTCTTTTGTACATTGTAAACATATTAGGGCTTGCCTCAAAATTATCTCGCTTGATTTGTAGTTCGTTTCCAGAGATTCGGGATTAATTCGGAACTTTAATTAAGCTTTAATTAAATTTTAAAGTTTCAGGGGTAATTTGGTAATTTTGCATGTTTTAGATTTTCGGGTTTTGCATCATCGTTGGTGAGTTCATAGCCCCAAGTTTTACTTCAATTGTTTTACAAACTCCGTGGGGGAGATACATGCTATAAATATTACTTACTATCACATTTGCTTTGAAATTAGATGTTATCCGATTATTATTATTTCCTAAGTTTCCCATAGCCCGAAAGTCCCTTTTATCGTGAACCGTTAGTCACTTGCGAGTGAACGCGAATACAGTGAATAGATCTATTGGGAAAGACAAAACCCATGCCGGAATGTGCCTGTATGGCAGTTGTGTGTATTGTATTCGTACCGATGATAGGTGTGGCTATTACCAATGTTTGAAGGGCAAGTTTATGCTATTGAAAACAATGATGTTAGTGTCGGGGTCACGAGCATAGGGCAATAATAACTTTATCAGACTCTGCATTTGTTGCTTAGTCATTTTTATCAATGATATTGTGATCAACCGCTTATAATTAAACTCTAAGGATTCACTCAACCTTTGTGTTGACGTTTTAGCATGTTTTATCTCAGGTTTTAAGGCATGAAGGTCTTGGATGGAGTAGCACGGATATCTTTTGAAGACTCGGCATGTTTTCACATTTAAGGAGACTATATTTTAAAGATTTATGTTATGTTTAAAACATTTGTGATCTTTTGAAAACATTGTGTTTTTATGAAAACTGTTGGGACCTTTGCAAACTCTGAGGTTTTTAATGTATCAAATGTGAAACACTTTTAAAACGTCTCTTTTAAAGGGTCGTTTTCCATGACTTGTACTTTGTGATAGGAAGTAATACCCCAGTGAACTGTCTTTCGCTGCAATAATTTTGGAGGTTTTACAGATTGGCATCAGAGCTACAGTTATAGAGAACTGGGTCATTTTCAAAACCCACACTATAACTATTTTTCACTAAAATGTCTCTCATTGCTGTATCCGATATCCGTGCGCATACACCACCAGACTGCCCATGCTGCTATACATATGTCATCACTATTGGTATTATATAAAGTATACTTATATACACTATTATTTATATAGAGGTTAATTATATAAATGTTTGACTGATTTTAACCTCTTACGCTTATTTCGGAGCTTGAGCTCAAACCTTGTTTTCCCCGATTACATACCTATACTTGCATTTTAATGATCTCTTTTATTTTCTCAAACATCATAAGTAATACCGTGATTCGCTAAAACTTTCCATGACCTTTCATAACATCGTCTTATGCAAAACCCGATGCAGTCTATCGATTTCCCTCGGTTGTCTTACTATCCGCCTTCGAAGATGAGTTGAAACATTGGTCCCATACTTTTAGAACACCTACATTGCCTCGTAAACCATCGCCTAAAGACACGCCGGATTATTAGAGCATGACTTTAACATGCCGCCTTGGAACACCCTACTTTTGGAACACGACCTTTAACGTCTCATTCTTTTTCACTCCTTGTGTTTTGAAGAATCACGCCGCTAAGAATATAACATCGAAGCTTGACAACAATGTTTACCTAAATATAATAATATCTTTCGATTTCAAGGACAAAATTTGGAAACTTGTCGGCCACCATTCTGACACCCACTTCACCAACTTACATACTGATGTCCGATAGTGAGACAAAGCCATTCGAGGACAAGGCTATAGAGTGTGAACTCAAACCAGAAGATTACTCACTCGAAGAAGAACCCCTCAGAAGACGAGGAGGAGAACCATTACTGCACCTACTCCTCTCACTCGACCAGAGTCTATCACCATAGAGCCCATCCATTGGAGCAGAGTAAAGCTTGAGGAGCCAAGTGCGGATGAGAGATATTACACGTCAGCAGAAACGATCGGTAATGGAAAATCTACAGTCTCATTGGAGCAGAGTAAAGCTTGAGGAGCCAAGTGCGGATCTTACTTAATCAACATTCGTGATGCTATTTGACTTTACCAATTATTATTTGTTCTCATTTATCCTCAATCAAATTTCGTCATACTCAATGTCTTTCTCGTTTTATGTTTGTTCTCATTTAACATGCATGCTTTCAACGTAATGCTTTTCTCATTTATTGTTGGTCCCCATTCATTCTCAGTTAACATTCGCAATGCTTATTGTCTTTGTCACTTATTGCGTTTCGCATAAATTGTTTACCCTCAGCTAACATTCTTGCTGCTTGTTGTATTTCTCATTTATTGTTCGTTCTCATTTCTTCTTCTCATTTAGCATTCGAGATGCTCACTGTCTTTCTAATTTATTGATTTTTTTCAGTTTTTCTCATTTAACATTTGTGATATTTATGGACCTCATCATTTATTGTCTGTTCTCTTCCATGACATTTATCGTCTTTCTCCTTTATTATTTGCCTTCACACTTATTGTCTATCTCATTTGTTCTCATTTTAAAGTATCGTTACGCTTATTGCTTTCTTAATTCTTGTCTATTTCACTTACCCTCTTTCAACAATCGTGTGTTTATCATCCTTCTCAGTTATGGATTTTCCTCATTCATTCTCATTTGACATTCACAATGAATATTGTATGTCTCGTTTATTATTGAACCTCATTTGGAATTCTATCTTTCAGTATTGACCTCTTTTTATTATTGGTTAGATTCGTTCGTTGTCTCGAATTAATTGATTATTTGTGTCGATATTCTATACCTCTTTGCATTACTATTATAGTAATTTATGGTTCTTCTGTTTGCGTTAATTTGAGTCATTGACATCTCTTTTACATCATTTCATTTGCTTCATCGTTCGTATGAATATCAAATTCTCGTCCGAGCACTCTATATTCATACTGGTACGAATGATATGGACATTTTAATCCATTCATTATTGTTCTGATTCATCGATCCTTTCATTTGCATCGATTGATAACAGTTTGTTTCTTTGTTCATACAGATATCTAATTAAAGTTACTTGACTAAACCGAACATTACATTATCGTTCCTCAATTGTACATAGCCTAATTACCTATGTCTAATTCAGGAGGGATCATGTTATGCTGGGAGCTGTCACTGGTAAGTTTTATTAAAAACGACTTTTCACTTATATCCTTAGAACAATTTGTGAATTTTTTTAAGATTACACAACTAATCAGACTCTTATCCTGCCTTTACCATGTAAAATCAGCCTCATCCAACTCCGTAAACCGAGGCGACTAATCAAACTACATCGCTAATTATCCTAGAAACCATTCGCTACAAGTACCCTTATTTTTTTTTCCAACACACCGTCAGCCGATAAGACAAACTGAATCTCGAGGACGTGATTCCTTTTTAACGGATGGGTAATGTAACAACCTTGAAATTTCAGGTCATTATTTTTACTAATTTTATTTGCTTATTATTCTATTTTAAGTAAATTGGCTTTTGCCGGAAATGTTGCCCGCGTACGTCGTGACACGTACATTTATATTTGTAATTTGACTCAGGCTATGCTCAGTCTACCCATTAATATGAATTATTTTTCCCCACGTACTTGTTTTTATATGGAATATTCTATTTTTCTATTTCTACGCGAAGTTTACACTTTTTACGTTTTACGCGTTTTCGGCTCGCGTTTTAAGCTTTAACGACATTATAACTCTCTGAAAGGCTCGGGAAATTTATAAATCATCAATTTGGGTCATTTTAAGTTAAATGTGATATTTTTATGAAAATATTATCCTTGTGACATTTATTTTTACAAACTATGCATAAAAAGTATCCGATTTAGCGATTTTCGCGTTTCTAGCTATTCATGAGCAGTGTTTAGGATTTCTATCCGTTTTCATGTCATTAGTGGCTTAATATTCCATCATATGCTCCTAGTATTCAAAAATTTCTATATTTCACATTTTTTGTTTCGTTTCACGATTTCGTCAAATTTTGGTAACAACTCGCGTTTTGAGCCTGCGTTTTTTATTTTTAGTTTCGTTTTAACACTTCGAAAAACACAAGGCTCCCATGAAATATTAAATTTATCCATTTTAACACTTCATAACAATTTCATAATGTTTTGATAACACTTTTCTAAAATTCACCTTTTCAGTTCACCCGGTACTGCGTAATTCGCGTTTTTAAGACCGTACGCTTGATTTAAACCCATTATAGCTCTGAATTAGTTAGTTAGGTGTTAGATTAGTTAGTTAGGCTTGAATGAGTTGGTTATTGCAAGAGTTATTGGGTTTTTGTGATTCTTAATCTTGATTTCCACCTTGATTGTTATCATAACCATCCAAGATTTTTATTTGAAAACCATTTCATCCCTGGTCATTTTGGTTCATAGATCTATAAAAATAATTATAATGATTAAACCTTGCATGCTTAACACAAAAACTGATTAAATAGACACAAAAACTGTCCAGATTTTCAAGCAACAAAAACGATTAACCTCTTTGTTCTAAGTGGGTTTTAAGCTAATATAAAAATATTATGAGTTAGCCTCAGGTCTTAGGATCATTTCGCCAAAAACCTTGCATCATAATTCATTCCGATGATTTTTGGAGAAAATCTACACTAAAACTGGTCCAGGATTGCATGTCAGTTTTTAAAGGCCATTTACTCTAAAATGTTGCAAAGAACCTTAGGTTGGTCAAAACATCAAAGTTTGAGCTAAGACATGTAGAAATCTTTTCCCATTTGTTTTAATTCCACTGGACCTGTAGCTAATAAGATATACTCATTTTTTGTAAGCATAACTGAGTGCTGGAACTTCCTACTTTGAGGCACAGGGGTAAATTAGTAATTTCACCATAGCTCTGAATTTCTTAGTTATGTGAGGCCTTGATTTTGAATATTAAAAAGTCATACCTTTCCAACCATATAAAGTTCATAATTTTATCCCTAACGGTTTAGAAATGGCGACCTGTTTAGTGCGGTATTTTTATCCAAATTTTCATCAGCTTTGCATTTTAAACCGTTTTAGCTTTTACAAACGTCTTTTCGCCCCATGACTTGCTATAAGACATTTAACTAAATTACCTTATGGTATTACAAGTATAAGTACTGAATAAAAACATAAGTATAAGTGTTACACCTTAATTCCCCGAGCCTAAGTCGTGTTGTATTTTATTTAGGACACTTGTGATCTTTGCGGTTTTTCTCGACATGCACACTTCTCCGGTTTCTGTTACTACTACTTCATCGTTGGTGAGTTCATAGCCCCAAGTTTTACTTCAATTCTCCATGGGGGAGATACATGCTATAAATATTACTTACGATCACATTTGCTTTGAAATTGGATGTTATCCGGTTCTTATTATTGCCTAAGTTTCCCATAGCCTGAAAGTCCCTTTTATCATGAACCGTTAGTCACTTGCGAGTGAACGCGAGTACAGTGAATAGATCTATTGGGAAATACAACCTCCATGCCGGAATGTGCCTGTATGGCAGTTGTGTGTATTGTATTCGTACTGATGATAGGTGTGGCTATTACCTATGTTTGAAGGGCAAGTTTATGCTATTGACAGCAATGATGTTAGTGTCGGGGCCACGAGCTTAGGGCAATAATAACTTTATCAGACTCTGCATTTGTTGCTTAGTCGTTTTTACCAATGATATTGTGATCAACCGCTTATAATTAAACTCTATAGATTCACTCAACCTTTGTGTTGACGTTTTAGCAAGTTTTATCTCAGGTTTTAAGGCATGAAGGTCTTGGATGGAGTCGCACGGATATCTTTTGAAGACTCGGCATATTTTCACATTTAAGGAGACTATATTTTAAAGATTTATGTTATTTTTAAAACATTTGTGATCTTTTGAAAACATTGTGTTTTTATGAAAACTGTTGGGACCTTTGCAAACTCTGAGGTTTTTAATGTTTCTAATGTGAAACACTTTTAAAATGCCTCTTTTAAAGGGTCGTTTTCCATGACTTGTACTTTGTGCTAGGAAGTAATACCCCAGTGAACTATCTTCTGCTGCGATAATTTTGGGGGTGTTACGGTATAAATACCCCATTCGTCTGCCATTCGACACACATCAAGAGACCACAAAATTTTACCACAAAAGGCGACGAATTGACAGCACAAGACACAACCAGAAGGAAGAATTCAGAGCTATAAGAAGGTCCTTCTAGTACTTTAATTCATAGGAAGATTCATTTATTTGTACTAGCAATCTGTTAATCGTTGAGTTGGTATCTTTTTCACTATTTGATCGGACTTAATTGTTTCCAGCTTTTATAAAGAGTGTTTGATGTTTTATTGGTTTCTTATGCATATGTTTTGATTACATATTGAGTTTATCGTACCTTATCGACCTTAGGCTCACACAATTACTTCATTAACATCATTTGCATAGTTAATGTAAGCCTGTAAAAGGGATAAATAATACATAAACCTAGTAATCAATAAGTTGTACGCATATACTAAGGCTCCACTGAGAGATAATAGGTTTTAGTACTCATCTTATACAGCTAAGCAATTAAACGGGTGACAAATCATCCTAACTATCGGCCAGGCCTCTTATCTGCATCTGTCTTCTATCTGTGTATGTGCGTGTCAATCATCTTAATTAGTTTTATTTATTAGTTTTACTTAATCTACACATCATGCCAGTCTCTCAGGCTGAAACCCCCCTTGCGTTAGATTAGGTTTAATTAAAATTAACTTTAGGATTAAAATACTGATAGATACTTAGGTGTTAACGTTCCACCCTTAGTGATTGACACTCTACTTACCAACTAGGCTACATTGATCGGGTACACTGCTCGTTAGTGTTTGTTATAGGTTAAGTCGGCTAAATAAAAATGTAAAACTTGGTAAGTATAAAAACCTATACGCAACGAAGCACATCAGTGTTCATGATGCAAGATCCCGAAACAAAGTTGATGGTGGAAAAGCCATATTTGGAGTTGAAAGATGATGAGAAGAAGAAACTTGGCAAGAATGATGAAGCCAAGATGACAATCTATAATGTCTTACCTCGAAGGGAGTTCGAGAGGTTTTACACGTGCAAGACTGCCAAGGAGATTTGGCAAACTCTCATCATTACCCATCAAGGGAAATCACAAGTCAAAGATTGCAAGATTGACTTACTCATCCAACAATATGAGAAGTTATCGATCTCGGATGAAGAAACCATTGATAATGGTTATATTCGGTTCAATGCTATCATCACAAGCCTAACGGCCATAGATCCAAGCTATAGAAACAAGAACCATGTAAGGAAGTTCCTTCGAGCTCTTCTGGTGAAGTGGCGGCCGAATATGACGGCTATTGAACAAGCCAAGAACTTGGCGGAACTTCCACCTGACGAGCTAATCGGCAACCTCAAGCTGTATGAAATAATCCTTGAAAATGACAAGATTGCTTCCAAAGAAAAGAAGGAATAGGTGAAGTCTTTGTCCCTTAAAGCTAAAGTCACTAATAACCAAGCTAGTGACGATAGCGATAGTCAATAAGGAAGTGAAGTCGAAAGTTATGAAGATGATGAAGAATCCAACTTGATGGCTAAAAACTTTAGGAAGTTCTTTAGATGAGGTGGTAACTTTAGGCGTGGAAATCAGATTGGTAACCGAGGAAATGATGGAAGGAACAAGTTTGGAAGAGGCCGAGGCTTTGACAACAAGGTTGGCAAAAGCTCTAGGCGTGAACGCGGGTGCTATAATTGTGGTGACAAAAGTCACTTCATAAGTGATTGTCCGAAGTGTAAAGAGAACAAAGCATTCATTGGCGGAGCTTGGAGTGATAGTGAAGACGAAGACCAACCAAACAAAGAAGCTACTTGTCTCATGGCCCTAGAAAAACTAGAGGTACCCCAAAACTCTTATACTTCTAATAATAACATAAATGTTAGTAAATTGAAAAAGGAGAATGAGGAATTAATTAAATTTAATGAGGATTTTATGAAAACCTTTGAAAATATTGTTAAGGAAAAATGCTCTCTTGAACAAGAGTGTGCTAAAATCAATGAGAAGGTTTATGAACTCGAAAGAGAAGTAAAGATACTGAATCATCGCAAAGAGGTGGTTGAACTATGTAAAAGATGTGAGGCACTCACACTTGATGTTAACTCTTTGAATGATACGATATCTAAACTTCAAAAGGAATCTCTAAGTTTTTCAAAATATAAGAAGATTAGTAATGATTTGGACGATATGTTAAGTCGTCAAAAAGTGTCCCAAGATAAGGAAGGTCTTGGATTTTCAAAACATGGGAAAACCACTTCCGAGAGTCTAACCAAACCAATAGTGTCTGTAAAAGCAAGTCAAAACAAAACTCAGAAAATTTCCAAACCTGACGCGTTGGGTGACGCGCCGACGCACCAGGTCTCTGAGGAACAATGGAGTTTCATCAAGTACTTTTGTTAAACCAATCATTCCTCAAACTCCTTTTACAAATACTCGAGGTAATCAAGCACCCATTAACAAGGAGAGAAAACCCAAAGCAATTTAATAACTCGGGTTCTCGTAATGGTCTTGGATACACACAACCTCGAGCCAATCATAGACCACTCCTATCTACACCCACTATGAGACCTTCATTCTCATACAATCAAAGATCTTCTTTTCAATATAATTAATCATTTCCAAGAATAAACTTTTATCAAAGGTCCCCACACTATCAATATAACTCATACCAAAGGAGAGACAACTCCTACACAAACCAAAGATTCTTTAGACCTCAAACTCATCAAAGCTATACACCAAGCTATCAAAACCAAAATGATTTTCAAAACAACCCTTGGTCTAATTTCTCTAAATTTGGTATTGAGAAATTATGTGTCTTGCTTCAAGACCCAAGAATGTTTAACTTGGGCACTTTAAATGCTAACTAAAATGGACCCAAAAAGCAATGGGTACCAAAAGCTTGAATTGCATCTTTGGTTATAGGTTTGCCTCAAATGTGATCTATAATGGGACGAGTGGATAGTGGATATCGGGTGCACTAAACACAAGACCGGGAATAGGAGATTGTTCACCTCATACAAGGCGTATGACGGCAATCAAGTCATATTTGGAAGCAAACTTAGTGGGAAAATCATCAGTAAAGGTAACGTCCTTCATGACTCCATAGAAATTACCAATGTTGAGCATGTTAGTGGGTTAAACTTTAACTTGATTAGTGTTAGTCAATTAAGTGATGATGATTGTGAGGTTAAGTTTACTAAAGTAGATTGCACTATTAATAAAAATGGTGTAGTATTAGCTAGAGGTCATAGAAGAAATAACTTGTATACTTGCAACTTAGGAGATAACTCCAAACAACACATATGTCTTACATCCATGGTGGATAACTCAACGCTTTGGCATAGGAGGTTAGGTCACGCCAATATGAGGTTGGTCCAGAGTCTAGCTTCCAACGAGCTAGTAAGAAATTTACCAAAGTTGAGTTTTGAAAGACATTATTATGATACTTGTATTCTAGGGAGTCAAGGACATGCAAACAATAGGAATAGGAATGAAGTGTCAACTAATAAGGTTTTAGAGTTGCTACACTTGGATTTGTATGGTCCATCTCCAATCCAAAGCTATGGAGGAAACTTCTACACATTGATGATTGTCGATGACTATTCAAACTACACTTGGGTATTATTCTTAGCATCTAAGGATGGAGTCTTAGGAAAATTTGATATATTGAGGAAAAAGCTTGAAAGCCTACTTGATTGTTCTATTGTTTTAATAAAAAACAAATCATAGTAGTGAATTTGATAAATTACAATTTGGTAGCTTTTGTGAACAACATGGAATATCTTATAACTTATCGGGTTCGTTCATTTCTCAATCGCTTAAGATTATTGAAAGATCACATCATAAGTTATGAAAGATGAGTCGTGTAATGCTTGACGAGCAATCCATTCTACAAAAGTTTTGGTGTCATGCCCTAGATACCGCGTGTTACATCTTTAATAGAGTCTACATTAGAAAGGTCATTAATAAAACACCCTATGAGATACTTAGAAATAGGAAGCCTTCCTCAGAAGACTTTAGGGTATTTGGTTGTAAAGTATTTATACTTAACACCAAAGAATATCTCACCAAATTCGACCTAAAGTCGTATGAAGGTGTGTTCTTAGGATACTCTCAAACTAGTAAAGCATACATAGTGATTAATAAGGAAAAAATGAGGATTGAGGAATCTCTCAATGTGACCTTTGATGAGAGCATGCCCGAGCCTAAATCATCTCCTTCGGTAGAAGATGATGTGATCGATGAACAAATAGTTCAAGATCAAGAAAGGTCGCCGTCATTACAAGTTAATGTTTCAGATGAAGGCAATACTAAGAAAGTGAGAAGCGAGGGGTCATCCTATAGAACAAGTCATTAATGACTTGAATAAAAGAACACTTAGGTCACAAACTATACAAGACTAGGTTTTGGCATGACATTTTTCAACAATCGAAATTGTTTTTGGGATAGGTTTAGGTGTTCATGGTTGACGTGCATCTTAGGAGAATAATCTTTTAGGATAATGTGGAAACCGTAGAGGGGGTGAATACATTTCCATTTAAAAACTTAAAAACTTTTGTATCAAACACCCAATCAAGTGTGACCTAATATGAAAAGTGTCAACACTAGTCTTACAAGAACTAGATATAATATAAAGCAACAAGTAAGGCATGTCACATTAACACAAACTTAGACATATTAGTAATAACATGCCATGACACAAACACAACTAACATGATATAAGCAACAAACCACACAAATATAAATGCAATGCAAAGTATAGATGTAAAGCGGTAAATGCAAGAATAAACGTAAAGAGATAAGTAAAGAAAGCTCAAACCGGATACGAAGATTTATAGTGGTTCGGTTGCGAAGCTCCTCGTCGCCCTACTCCACTATCTGAGTACCCAACTCGAGAGTTACTCCACTAATCAACAAGCTCCCTTCTCAACGGAGAAAACCATACAACATTGCTTACAATATTTTCTGACACAAAGCTAGATGTCGAGTTCTTCTTCGGGTACAACCAAACCCATTATGTTTTATGGCCTAACATAACAAACCTTGTGTTTTAAGGCCTAAAAACATAAACCGCGTCGCTTACATTATTTTTCGACACTAAGCTAGATGTCGAGTACTAATCTAGCTAGTACCAATCTCACTCACGATATACCCGATCCTCACAAATCACACAAGCTACAAGATCCACATGATCTACACTCGATCTACCCGATCTACTCACGATCTACACGATCAACCCTATCTTCACACAATCTACCCGATCTACTCACTATCAACACAAGCTACACAAGATCTCCCCGATCTCTACAAGATCACAATGATCCACACAAGATGACTAAACAAGATAGTGACAATTTGATGTATGTCTAGATACAACAAGTAATGCAAGTGCACTACACAATGACTCTAACACCTTGTATCTTCTTGATACTTTGTGTTCTTCTCTTGGACTAATAGAGGAATGAAGGTGATCTTTGGTTGGATGAAAGAATCACTCTTAAACAAAAGAAAAACTCTCTAAATGATCAAAGAAAGTGATCTAACTAAGAAGGAATTAGACCAGAGAAAACTGACTGGAAAAATCAAGTTGGAAGTGTTAAATGGTCCACTATTTATAGGCAAAGAAAATTTGACCGTTACCGAGGGACGGTACCATTAAATATATCACGGTACCACTAAATTTAGTGGTACCGTGGTACCGTGCCAGACAAAAACGCTCCCATATTTTATTTTAGTGGTGAAAGTTTATTTGGGGAAGTTTGGAAATGTTTTGGGGGGAAAAATAGGTGTTGGGATTTTTAAACTTAGTTTTCCAATTAAAACATTTCTTTTTAATTCAAAAATAATTTGTAAAATGTATTTTTGAAAAATCTTTTGTCACATTAAAAATGTGAAGTCTAGCCCAAAAAAAATTATTTCTTTGATCATCCGTCAAGTTTAAATTTGTTTGTTCATACCTTGAGTGATTTACGTCGGGATGTAAATCTACGACTCTGTTGAGGCATTCTTGATACGTCGAGAGATGTTGATGTAAGTATGCGTTGATGATTTGTGTTTACAAGTAACTTGCGCATTTTACGTTATGCATTATGTGCAAAACTAGAAGGGGGGTTGAATAGTTTTACCGGTTTTTAAGTTGTTTTAAAAACTTTGCTTATTGAAAACTTTGATTCGAATCTTATGTGTAATCAATAAACACCTATATGAACACTCAAACTAAACTATCTAATATACGTAATGAATGTAAAGAAAAGAGATGGAAAGATCAAACCGGGACAAAGAGATTTATAGTGGTTCGGCTACGAAGCTCTTCTTCGCCCTACTCCACTCCCCGAGTACCATACTCGAGAGTTTCAAACACTATGTCAACAAGACCTCCCTTCAGGCGGAGCAAACCGTACAACGTCGCTTATCCAATTTCCAACACTAAGCTAAATGTCGAGTGCTAATCTTAGCTAGCACCAATCTACCACGATCTACTTGATCCTTTCTACTTCACACAATCACACAAGACTCGATCTACCCGATCTACCTATGATCTACTTGATCAACACACTAGCTCACAAGCTACAAGAGATAATGAATATCTCTATAACATCACAATGATCTTTCTCACAATCTCTCAAAAGAAAAATGATCTTGATGTATACTACGATACAATCAAGTGTGTAACAAATGTTACAAGTGCTCTAACTACAACTACAACACTTTGTATCCTCTTGGATACCTTGTGTTCTTCTCTTGCACTTGAAGAGGAATGAAGAGGATCACTTGGATGGATGATTGGATCAATTTTAAACAAAAGAAAAACTAAAGTAAATGATCAAGAAGAAAAGATGTCGTGAGAGTATTAAACTCAGAAAGTTCTGTGTGAAAAAAGAATGCCCAAAAACTGTGAAGTGGGCTGGTATTTGTAACACTCCAACTCGGCAAGGGTAGAAGCATCACATTATGGTGACAAATCAAAGCATACATAATACACAGCGGAAGTCTTAAACAAATTCAATAAGGAAATCAAGCCAACACGGCTTAAGCCAAATTACATAAGTTCAAATGATAATGAAATAATCCAAAGGAAACGAACAAATGAAACGAAATCCGATCCAACAAATGTCATAATATAAAGGTGGTCATCTAAGGTAAAAGCTCCATAAAATCTCTACTCTCATCCCATAGCAAAAGCCCCAGCTCCTAGCTTAGATACCTGCCGCAGGAAAAGAAATGCGGCTGAGCTTCAAAAGCTCAGTGAACAGATATATATAAACGAAAACGAAAGCAACGAAACGAACAAGGTATAATATAGTGCAATGGAGTAATCATAAGGCATAAACAAAGGATACAAAGTAGGAAAAGGAAAAAGTAAGGTAAAGTATGGTCAGTAATCCACCACGAGCCCGAACTCAAATCAAATACCATAACCCTATAACCAATCTAGAGGGGATACCTCTTAAGTAACCAGATAATATGAGGGGTGTCCTCATGTATCAAATTGGAGTGATCAGCTCCCGAACTTGTGAAAGACGTGGATTGCACCCAGCATCAGTCACCGAACAATATCAAATCATATTAAGTCCACGAAAACGGACACGAACCTAGGATTGCAATCCATACGCCCCCCCCCCCCCCCGAACAATAACATAGGCCATAACAAATATAATATGCATGCAACAAATAATATGGGGACGGTGTGAGAAATCACTCACCCACAAGTGAGTCATGCCACTGGTGCATCAATGACACGGCCATGTTACCTTCATGGCTAGGAAACGAACTTGGCTCGGGTATCAAACTGAAGGGTCAAAGGTCAAAGGTCTAAATCATAGCAAAGTTTCAAATAGTCTAAGTCAACTAATCATAGTCCAAATCCAAATATCAAAGGTTCATGGCAAAAGGTTCATATCAAAGGTTCAAAGTAAACATGGACATATCGAACATCAAAGTCAAAATGAATCGAATAAACGAACCAAGGTGTAGGGAACATAGCAATGGCATAGGAAACCCTAATATTAATCGAATCAAAAGAAAATGAAGGCACCTTATTAAAAGGGCAGAATATCTGTACCTTATTATGAATGGAAA
The DNA here is from genome assembly GCA_021014915.2 of Artemisia tridentata subsp. tridentata. NCBI lineage: Eukaryota > Viridiplantae > Streptophyta > Magnoliopsida > Asterales > Asteraceae > Artemisia > Artemisia tridentata. The sequence continues at coordinate 158,676,996 of CP139508.1, forward strand.
CAAAAACAAAAGATAGCAAAAACAGGAATGGATCAGGACCTCTCCTTCTTCACACCTAAAGGGATAAAAGAGTATTACAATAGGTTTTAACCACTTTTCATTTTAAGTAACTTTCCCTTTTTAGCAGGTTTCTATTTATAGCAGGTTTCCAAATTTAGTAAGTTTCCATTTTTAGAAAGTTTTCTTAATTCGAAAGATTAAGACATTAAAGATTAGGTTGAGTCATTATATAATCATATTATGGATATAGGGTATGTTTTAGCAAGTTTCAATAGTTTAGGGTTAATTATGACAACTTCACATAAATTAGGGTTTTAATTGTAATTATATCAAAGATGAAGGTTTAAAGTGGAAATATCATAAGTAGCTCATTTTAAATTCTTAAGTTATCCAGATTTACACAATATACCCTTAATTTAATAGTTGTACGAACACTCCCTTAATTTTATATGAATTTCACCACAAGTCCTTTAAGTTAAATAGTTTACATATTAAACCCTTTAATTTACATTTCAATCCTTAATTATTAATAATTACACATTAGGCCAATAAATCCCCAAAATCACACATTACACCCTTACTATAATTTATCATTCGAACCAAACTTGAATTTCCAGAATTTACATTTTTGGTCCCTTTATTTTAATTAATTACAAAACGATTTAATATAATTACATATTTACTAATTAAACCTTCTAATTACCAAATTAACACAAAATAGCCTTCTAGCATATTTTACACATTTTTCCCAGATCGTATACTACCTTACAAAAATATCCCCATAGTTTGAATAATTACAAAACACTCCCTTAACTATTTATTTTTAAATCGGCACACACTTTTTATATACAAAACTAAACCCTAATTATCCAAATCATCTAGTAATCATTACAACATCATTAATATACATTAAAAGTCCAGATCTCATTATCTAAACCCTAGTTCGAATAGGTTTTTAGGTTTTTCATGTTTTTCCCTTTATTTTACATATAACCCGATAATTCCAATAATTCGAAAACCAAAGATTTAAGATTCAACAATTCGAACAACCATTTTTTTGATGTTATATGATATATATAGATCCCACGAAAAATATAAACAAGGCTCAGAACCAACGCACGAATTTTATATAATGTTTTTACGTTTTTAGGGTTTCGAATACATAAATTATTATACGATCAAAATATGATGCATGGCTCGGTTCTATCATTTTTTACACGTTATATAGGATGTGTAGAGTGCTAGAAAAATACCAGACCAGATCTAGAATGATAGAATGAAACGTTGTGAATTTGCGTTACGCGGTTCAAGCTTTTTCGACACCAATAATTCCCCACGAGCATAAACGCGACCAACAAACCTTGGAATCATTTTTCACAGATCATATATGATATAAGGAACACAGGAAAAATGGAAAACGAATTTTACAAGGATCGTATGAATTATGGTGGAATTATACCTTACGTATGGAATAAAATGGAGAAAATTCGACACCACTTGATCCAGGCCTCTACAAATCGAATGGCTATTTTTCTAACCTTCCTAGCACTAGAATGAACTCAGGAAAAATGCTAAGCAACCTCCAGTAATTCGGATGAAGACTCTAGGGATTTTTGTGTGTGTTTTTGATTTTCGGTAGTTTGTTTTAGGGTTTGATATGATTTTGTTATTAATAAAAGGATAAGACCGAATAGGGGGGGATATGGGCTGGCAAAACCCAGGAAGTTCAAGACCCAATCAATTTGTGATATTTTCCTTAATTTACTTTGCATTTTAAATGTTTTTAGTTTTAATTATAAAGTATAAATAATGTTATTAATATATATATAATGTATTTTCGGTATACATAATGTGTTTAAATAATTTGGTACTTCACAAAATGTCAAACGTGGTTGTGGAATTTATTTTACTTCATATCTTAATCATCTCCCGAAGTTTAGAATTTATTTGGTATTTTATAAGCTCATAAATCAAAGTTTTAGATCGTAGGGGCATTTTGGTCTTTTACATGTTTTCAGATTTTTGGGTTTTACAACTCTTCCCCTCTAACAGAAAATTTTCGTCCCCGAAATTTGCAAAGAAGTAGAAATGAGATGAAACGAAAAGCAAAACAAAGACATACCAGATCAGAATACAAAGTGAGGATAACTAGCTCATATCGATTCCTCAGTTTCCCAGGTAGCCTCGCGCTCTAGGTGATTCTTCCAAAGAACCTTTACGAACGGAATGACTTTATTCCTCATAACCCGCTCTTGCCGGTCCAAAATAGCTTCCGGCTCTTCGGATAAAGACATGTCCGGCTGAATCTGATCAAGTGTGTAAGATACCACATGCAAAGGATGATAATTGTATCCCCTCAGAAGAGATACATGGAAAACGTTATGAACATGCGCTAACTGAGGCGGAAGAGCCAAACGGTAAGAAACCTCGCCAATACGATCAAGAATCTCAAATGGTCCGATAAATCGAGGACTAAGCTTGCCCTTGATTCCAAAACGTTTAACCCCACAAAACGGCGAAACTTTAAGGAACACACGATCGCCAACATGAAACTCCAAGTCCCGACGATGCTTATCAGCATAACTCTTCTGACGAGCACGGGCCTCCTTCAATTTTTCCCTAGCAACATCCACCTTCTCATTAGTAATCTGGACTAACTCGGGACCCTCAATAATGCGCTCACCTACCTCATTCCAACAAACTGGAGCCTTGCACTTCCTACCATACGACATCTCAAAATGAGCCATACGAATACTCACGTGCCAGCTGTTGTTATACGCAAACTCCACCAAACATAAATACTCTTCCCAACTTCCAGTCCACTCTAAAGCACACGCCCTCAACATGTCCTCCAAAGTCTGGATGGTCCTTTCTGACTGACCATCTGTCTGCGGATGAAAAGCCGTGCTAAACTTAAGACGTGCACCCCAAGCATTTTGCAACCCTTTCCAAAAACGAGAAGTAAATCGCGGATCCCTATCTAAAACAATAACGGTCGGCATACCATGAAGTCTAACAATCTCCTGTCGAAAAATCTCCGCCAACTTACTAATACTATAATCCATACGAATCGGTAAGAAATGAGCAGACTTGGTTAGTCGATCAACAACCACCCAAATCGCATCATGCTTTCTTCTGGTAAGAAGTAAACCCGATACAAAATCCATCGAAACCTCCTCCCACTTCCATGTCAGAATATCTAAAGGCTGCAACAAACCACTAGCCCTCTGATGCTCGATCTTGACTTGCTGACAAGTCATACACTTAGACACAAAAGAAGCCACATCCTGCTTCATACCACTCCACCAGAAAGGTTGCTTAAGATCCCTGTACATCTTGGTAGAACCCGGATGAATAGTGAACGGGGAACTATGAGCCTCCGACAGAATAGCCTCACGTAGCTCCGGATCATTAGGAACACAAAGACAACCTTCAAACCATACCACGCCAAAATCATCGACACTGAACTCTGTTTGTTTACCCTCCTCTACATTCTGAACCACAGACCAAAGTTCGCCATCCTCCTTCTAAGCTTCTTTAATCCGTAGGATGAGATTGGACTCAACCTTAAGGCTAGCCCAATATCCGTTACAACCCCGAATACAAAACTCAACATCAAGAATCTCCAAGTCGTTAAGAATCCGAGGCTCAAAATTAAGACTCGCTATCATGTCGGACTTCCGACTAAGAGCATCAACCACCACATTGGCTTTACCCGGATGATACTGAATGTTAGTGTCGTAATCCTTCAGAAGTTCTAACAACCTTCTCTGCCTCATATTAAGTTCTTTCTGAGTGAAAATATACTTAAGGCTCTTGTGGTCAGTGAAGATATCACACGACTCACCATATAAATAATGCCGCCAGATTTTTAATGCGAAAACAACAGCAGCCAACTCTAAATCATGAGTCGGATAGTTCTCCTCATAAGGTTTTAATTGCCTCGAGGCGTAGGCAATAACCTTCCCGTACTGCATAAGAACGCAACCCAGACCTTTCTTAGACGCGTCGCTATAGATCTGATAACCACCCGAACCAGATGGAAGAGTTAAAACAGGCGCGGATACCAAACGCTTCTTCAGCTCCTCAAAACTATTTTCCCGCTCCTCAGTCCAAACAAACTTCTCCCCTTTCCTCATCAATTGCGTTAACGGCAAGGCCAAACGCAAAAATCCCTCAACAAACCATCTATAATAGCCAGCGAGCCCCAGAAAACTCCTGACTTCTGTCACTGTGGTAGGTCTCGGCCATTTTGTGATAGCCTCAACCTTTGCTGGATCCATAGTGATACCGTCAGCAGAAACAATGTGACCAAGGAACGCCACCTGACTCAACCAGAACTCGCACTTAGAAAATTTGGCATACAATTTCTACTGCCTAAGAATTCCTAAAATAATCTGAAGATGCTGTTCATGTTCCTCCTCAGATTTCGAATACACAAGGATATCATCAATGAAAACGATAACGAACTTATCGAGATACTCGTGGAAAACTCGATTCATAAGGTCCATAAAAATAGCAGGAGCGTTGTTCAAACCAAAAGGCATAACCAGGAATTCATAATGACCATAACGAGTGCGAAAGGCAGTTTTGGAAATATCCTGCTCCCTCACCCTAAGCTGGTGATAACCGGACCGCAGATCGATTTTAGAAAAATGCTTCGACCCTTGCAACTGGTCAAACAAATCGTCAATGCGTGGAAGAGGGTAGCGGTTACGGATCGTAATACGGTTAAGCTCTCGATAATCAATACAAAGACGCAGGCTTCCATCCTTCTTCTTTACAAACAAAACAGGAGCACCCCAAGGAGATACGCTCGGTCGAATGAAACCGATCTCCAACAGTTCCTACAATTGCTCCTTCAACTCTTTTAATTCAATGGGTGCCATACGATAAGGAGCTTTAGATATAGGTTCAGCACCTGGAATAAGATCAATGCTAAACTCAACTTCCCTAGCAGGAGGAATGCTAGGAAGTTCATCCGGAAACACATCGGCAAAATCACGCACAATAGGAATACTATCAATGCTCGGAACATCCACAGAGGTATCCTTAATGGATGCCAGAAAACCAAGGCAACCATGAGAGATAAAAGTTCTGGCCTTCATAGCCGAGATGATCTTAACTGACTTAAGAGGTTGCGAACCATGATAAACAAAGTCAGGATGATGAATATTGCCGAAGATCACATTCTTGGCATGACAGTCGATGTTAGCCTTATGAGTAGCCAACCAATCCATGCCTAAGATCACGTCAAAATCAATCATATCGATGGGAAGAAAATTTGCGGGACGAACACAATCATCAAAACGTATGGGACAGTTCACAAATTCATGATCAATGATTACTTGGGTTTTCATGGGTGTAGAGAGGGATATAAGGTTAATTAATGGTGTTGGGGTTACATTAAGTTTCTTTGCAAATGAAGTAGATACTATGGAATGTGTGGCACCGGTATCAAATAATACAAAGATAGCATGATCACCAATGTAAAGAAAACCTGTAATGGTACCTGATGTGCAGACCGCCTTATCACGAGTAGTAGTAAAAACCCGACCCATAGTGGGAGTTGTCTTAGCCGAGTTTACTGGTGCAGCACGCGTTTCATGTGGACAATCCTTCACCCTGTGAGTAGTAGACCCACAAGTGAAGCAGCCCCCGGTAATCCTGTGACAAACCCCCGGATGAGGCTTTCCACAAGTGGAACAAAGAGGAGGAGGAGGCAACGCCTCAATAGGCCTCTTCTGGCCTGAAGAACCCGAAGGATGACTCGGCTGAGAACCCCGAGTCTGCTGATCATGAAACTGACGCGGGTTGTTACCACCATGACCCTGCCAGTCATTCCTTCCAGAAACCCGCTGATCCTGACCCCTGAAATCCTGACGCCTCTGATGAAAATCCCGGTCCTGGCGACCACGATACTCCTGAACCTGGTCCTGACGACCCCGATGATCCTGACTCCTGAAGTTCACACGATTACCATCCCTATCTCTCTTATTCGAATCCCTATCAGCGTGTAACAACTCAATGTTGCGGGCAACATCCGCAACAGCAGCAACATCCCCGTACTCAAAGTTCACGATACGATCTAATACCCACTTCTTCAATGCCCACTTAAAATGACGAGCCTGACGATGAGCATCCCCAGTAACCTCTGGCCCAACAAAGCTGGCCAAACGTAAGAACCTCTGCATAAACTCACCCGACGACTCACGATCCCCCTGACGAATCGTCCCATACTCCCTCTCATACTTCTGCTGCTCCGATAATGGAATATACTGCCTATAGAACACCTCAATGAAATCCGCCCAAGAACAGGTCTCAGCATAATCATCTCCCTTTGCCTGAACAAGAGCAGTCCACCAATTAAGAGCGTCACCCTCCAGCTTGAATGTGGCCAATCGAGTTTTAAACTCGTCAGCACATCCGAGAACCCTGAACAACTTCTCGACATGGGTGATCCAGTCCTCTGCCTCATGGGGAGTGGCAGCGGATCTGAAAGAGAGAGGCTTGAGCTTATTGAACCTCTCGATCCAAACATGAATACCAACAGGTGGAGCAGTGGGTGGAGCATCGCCACCACCACCACCAGAAGAACTCGCACCATTTCTGATGTTATTGGTGACTTGGGTCACCAACTGAGGAAGAGCAGCAGCCATAGCAGCGGCTATCATGGCCTCGAAATCAGGGCCATCATTCCCATCAGTGTACTGGGTAAAACGCGTATTCACCATCTGAACGATTACAAAAATGATTAGCAAAAATAGGATGAATAAGCACGAAAGGAAAGACAGAACAGAATCCTAATGTCTACCCAAATCCTCACCAGTCAAAACTTAAGTCCTAAGGGTCAATTCCTAGGGTCCACATGATTCACAGGCCATGGCTTATGTACTACAGGTCGCAGCCTGGGCTCTGATACCATAATTGTAACACCCCAACCCGGCAAGGGTAGAAGCATCACATTATCGTGACAAATCAAAGCATACATAATACACAGCGGAAGTCTTAAACAAATTCAATAAGGAAATCAAGCCAACACGGCTTAAGCCAAATTACATAAGTTCAAATGATAATGAAATAATCCAAAGGAAACGAACAAATGAAACGAAATCTGATCCAACAAATGTCATAATATAAAGGTGGTCATCTAAGGTAAAAGCTCCATAAAATCTCTACTCTCATCCCATAGTAAAAGCCCCAGCTCCTAGCTTAGATACCTGCCACAGGAAAAGAAATGCGGCTGAGCTTCAAAAGCTCAGTGAACAGATATATATAAACGAAAACGAAAGCAACGAAACGAACAAGGTATAGTATAGTGCAATGGAGTAATCATAAGGCATAAACAAAGGATACAAAGTAGGAAAAGGAAAAAGTAAGGTAAAGTATGGTCAGTAATCCACCACGAGCCCGAACTCAAATCAAATACCATAACCCTGTAAACAATCTAGAGGGGATACCTCTTAAGTAACCAGATAATATGAGGGGTGTCCTCATGTATCAAATTGGAGTGATCAGCTCCCGAACTTGTGAAAGACATGGATTGCACCCACCATCAGTCACCGAACAATATCAAATCATATTAAGTCCACGAACACGGACACGAACCTAGGATTGCAATCCATACGCCCCCCGAACAATAACATAGGCCATAACAAATATAATATGCGTGCAACGAATAATATGGGGACGGTGTGAGAAATCACTCACCCACACGTGAGTCATGCCACTGGTGCATCAATGACACGGCCATGTTACCTTCATGGCTAGGAAACGAACTTGGCTCGGGTATCAAACTGAAGGGTCAAAGGTCAAAGGTCCAAATCATAGCAAAGTTTCAAATAGTCTAAGTCAACGAATCATAGTCCAAATCAAAATATCAAAGGTTCATGGCAAAAGGTTCATAGCAAAGGTTCAAACTAAACATGGTCATATCGAACATCAAAGTCAAAATGAATCGAATAAACGAACCAAGGTGTAGGGAACATAGCAATGGCATAGGAAACCCTAATATGAATCGAATCAAAAGAAAATGAAGGCACCTTATTAAAAGGGCAGAATATCTATACCTTATTACGAATGCAAACAAAGACAAAAGATAGCAAAAACAGGAATGGATCAGGACCTCTCCTTCTTCACACCTAAAGGGATAAAAGAGTATTACAATAGGTTTTAACCACTTTTCATTTTAAGTAACTTTCCCTTTTTAGCAGGTTTCTATTTATAGCAGGTTTCCAAATTTAGTAAGTTTCCATTTTTAGAAAGTTACCTTAATTCGAAAGATTAAGACATTAAAGATTAGGTTGAGTCATTATATAATCATATTATGGATATAGGGTATGTTTTAGCAAGTTTCAATAGTTTAGGGTTAATTATGACAACTTCACATAAATTAGGTTTTAATTGTAATTATATCAAAGATGAAGGTTTAAAGTGGAAATATCATAAGTAGCTCATTTTAAATTCTTAAGTTATCCAGATTTAAACAATATACCCTTAATTTAATAGTTGTACGAACACTCCCTTAATTTTATATGAATTTCACTACAAGTCCTTTAAGTTAAATAGTTTACATATTAAACCCTTTAATTTACATTTCAATCCTTAATTATTAATAATTACACATTAGGCCAATAAATCCCCAAAATCACACATTACACCCTTACTATAATTTATCATTCGAACCAGACTTGAATTTTCAGAATTTACATTTTTGGTCCCTTTATTTTAATTAATTACAATTCAATTTAATATAATTACATATTTACTAATTAAACCTTATAATTACCAAATTAACACAAAATAGCCTTCTAGCATATTTTACACATTTTTCCCAGATCTTATACTACCTTACAAAAATATCCCCATTGTTTGAATAATTACAAAACACTCCCTTAACTATTTATTTTTAAATCGGCACACACTTTTTATATACAAAACTAAACCCTAATTATCCAAATCATCTAGTAATCATTACAACATCATTAATATACATTAAAAGTCCAGATCTCATTATCTAAACCCTAGTTCGAATAGGTTTTTAGGTTTTTCATGTTTTTCCCTTTATTTTACATATAACCCGATAATTCCAATAATTCGAAAACCAAAGATTTAAGCCTCAAAAATTCAAAAAACCATTTTTGTGATGTTATATGATATATATAGATCCCATGAAAAATATAAACAAGGCTCAGAACCAACGCACGAATTTTATATAATGTTTTAACATTTTTAGGGTTTCGAATACATAAATTATTATACGATCAAAATATGATGCATGGCTTGGTTCTATCATTTTTTACACGTTATATAGGATGTATAGAGTGCTATAAAAATACCAGACCAGATCTAGAATGATAGGAAGAAATGTTGTGAATTTGCGTTACGCGGTTCAAGCTTTTTCGACACCAATAATTCCCCACGAGCACAAACGCGACCAAAAAACCTTGGAATCATTTTTCACAGATCATATATGATATAAGAAACACAGGAAAAATGGAAAACCAATTTTACAAGGATCGTATGAATTATGGTGGAATTATACCTTACGTATGGAATAAAATGGAGAAAATTCGACACCACTTGATCCAGGCCTCTACAAATCGAATGGCTATTTTTCTAACCTTCCTAGCACTAGAATGAACTCAATAAAAATGCTAAGCAACCTCCAGAAATTCAGATGAAGACTCTAGGGATTTTTGTGTGTGTTTTTGATTTTCGGTAGTTTGTTTTAGGGTTTGATATGATTTTGTTATTAATAAAAGGATAAGACCGAATAGGGGGGGATATGGGCTGGCAAAACGCAGGAAGTTCAAGACCCAATCAATTTTTGATATTTTCCTTAATTTACTTTGCATTTTAAATGTTTTTAGTTTTAATTATAAAGTATAAATAATGTTATTAATATATATATATATAAAGTATTTTCGGTATACATAATGTGTTTAAATAATTTGGTACTTCACAAAATGTCAAACGTGGTTGTGGAATTTATTTTACTTCATATCTTAATCATCTCCCGAAGTTTATAATTTATTTGGTATTTTATAAGCTCATAAATCAAAGTTTTAGATCGTAGGGGCATTTTGGTCTTTTAAATGTTTTCAGATTTTTGGGTTTTACAGTATTTATAGGCAAAAAAAATCTGGCCGTTATGAAGGCACGGCTCCACTAAATCACACACGGTACCCCTAAATTTAGTGAGACCGTGGTACCATGCCAGACAAAAACGCTCCTCTTTTAGTCTTTTCTGGTGAAAACTTATTTGGGGAAGTTTGGAGCTGATTTTGGGGGGGGGGGGGGGAAATGGCTGTTATGTTATTCGGACATATTTTTTCATTAAAACATTTCTTAATTATTCAAATATAATTTGTAAATTATATTTTTGAAAGAAATATTTTGTCACATTAAAAATGTGAAGTTTAAAACACAAATTCACTTCTTTGATCATTTGTCAAGTCGTAAATTTGTTTCTTCATACCTAGAGTGATTTGTGTAGAAATGAGAATTTCGATTAAAAACTTGTTTACGTTAATTTTAACGTAACGTGTTTTCATATTTTGCCATCCTCAAAATGTGAAGTTATCGAAAGATATGAATAACGTTTTTAGAACATTACTTGCATCAACAATCTCCCCCTTTTTGATGATGCCAAAACATAAACTCGTTTTAAGTTAAAATTGGTTTTAACAAGTTTTTAAAGAGTTTAAGCCCATTTCTCCCCCTTTTTGTCAAAGCAAAAAGGTTGCTAAAGCTCTCCCTTGATGTATACTCCCCCTCATTTGGAGGACACCAAGGAATCGAGCAATGATTCTTGCTACAAAACAAAGTTAGATGACAAGTATACAATATCTAACATGTAGCAACCACGGCAAATATCCAACCACAAAAAAATGACTAAGTAACCAAGCCCCAAAAAAGTAAAACAACCACATAAAAGAAAAAATTCATTCATAAAACAATTGTCATACATAGGTATGACTACATGATAAACATAAAGGAGACAACAAGAAGCATAAATCCTTAATGATTAGAGGCAAGCTTTATTTCCAAGAGGGGTCCTAAAGGTTTATTGTTGAAACACTAAACATGAACATGTCTAGTTTTGTGGGCTAGGAGGCGGTGGAGATGGTGACATGATTGGGGGTGGTGGTGGTATCAAGAGATGCTCCACATAGGAGAACATGAAATGAATCTCATCTCTCAAGGAGAAGATGAGGTTACGGTTGTGGAGGCAACATAGACAATTAGCACTATGTAGATCAAAGGGATGAGGTTGGATTGGTTGTCCCATGATTGGGGAAGGAGGTTATGGTGAGTTAGTTGGTGATGGGATTGGCATGGCATAATCCAATGGAGTGATGGGTGAGAGAGTGTAGTCCATGGATGATCGCATGGTGTTGAGAGAAGGAGATGATGAAGATGTTGTGTAAGTAGAGGATGTTTTGGAAGGTGCATTAGGTGGAGATGATGAGTTGGGAGTGGCTTGGGAAGGTGGTTTTGTGACTTCATCATCTTTTGTGAGATCAACAAAGAGAGTTTTGGTTGGTGGTCTTACGGTTATTCTAGGTTTCTTGGAGATGTGGTTTGTTGATCCTTGTGTGGAAGACATGGTGAGTGTGTGTTGTGAGGTTGAAGATGAGGTGCAAGATAAGCTTGCAATGGTAAGACCTTATATAGGCAAGATGTGGGAAACTAGAAGGGGGGTTGAATAGTTTACCGGTTTAAAAACTTCTTTTAAAAATCTTGTTTTAAAAGTATGCTATTGGAAACTTTGATTCGAACTCTATGTGTAATCAAACAACACCAACATGAACTACAAACAAAGCTACGTAATAATAACAAATAAAAGTAAAGAGTAGAGTTGGAAAGATCAAACCGAGACAGAGGATTTATAGTGGTTCGGCTACGAAGCTCTTCTTCGCCCTACTCCACTTCCCGAGTACCACACTAGAGAGTTTCAAACACTATATCAATAACCTCCCTTCAGGCGGAGAAAACCGTACACGTCGCTTATCCTATTTCCGACACTAAGCTAGATGTCGAGTGCTAATCTTAGCTAGCACCAATCTACCAAGGTCCACGTGACCAAACACACAAGCCCAATGGCTTCAAGAGATCACCAAGATCTCAACACGATCACAATGATCAACACTCACTTCACTCTACTCAACTAACACTAACCTAATGACCCTTGATCTTCTTGATCAATCACACAAGCCCAATGGCTTCAAGAGATGTTCACTATCTCTATAGATCACACTTGATCTTCAGTCTCACTCACAAAAAGAAAATAAACTTGATGTATGCTAAGATACAACAAGGTTGTAACAAGAGTTACAAAAACCTATCAACTATAACTCTAGTATCTTCTTGATTACTTGAGTTCTTCTCTTGCCAATGAAGAGGGATGACAACACCTTGTATCAACTTGGATACTTGTGTTCTTCTCTTGCTAGTGAAGAGGTATAAAGAGGATCACTTGAAGGATGATTGGATCACTCTTGAAACAAAGAAAAACTAATCTAATTGACCCTAAGAAGTGAAAGGTGTGAGAGGGTTTTACTAAGGGATTTTTCTGTGTGTGAAGGGTGCCTAAACCTGTGAAAGAGGTGGGTATTTATAGGCAAAGAAAATCTGAACGTTACAATTCAAAATGGTACGGACGGCTCCACTAAATGACCCACGGCTCCATTAAATTTAACGGTACCGTGGAGCCGTGGTAGACTAGGACGCTCCAAATTTTGTCTTTTCTGGTGAAAACTTATTTGGGGAAGGTTGGAGCTGATTTTGGGGGGGGGGGAAAATTGCTGTTGTGATTTTCAAACTTATTTTTCCATTAAAACATTTCTTAATATTTCAAAAATAATTTGTCATGTGTATTTTTGAAAAAATGTTTTGTCCCATTTAAAATGTGAATTTTCAAAACATGAATTCACTTCTTTGATCACTAGTCCTAGTTGTAACTTTGTTCAAGAGTGATTTGCGTAGAAACGGGATCTTCCGATTAAAAACTTGTTAACGTTAATTTTAACGTAACGTGAGTTCACATTTTGTCATCCTCAAAACGTGAAGTAATCGAAAGATATAAATAACGTTTTTAGAACATTATTTGCATCAACAATCTCCGCCTTTTTGATGATGACAAAATATAAACTCATTTTAGTTTAAAATTAAATTTAACAAGTTTTTAATGAGTTTACTCCCATTTCTCCCCCTTTTTGTCAAATCAAAAAGGTGGTTAAGGCTCCCCCTTGATGTGTACTCCCCCTCATTTGGAGAACACAAAGGAATCGAGCAATGGATCGTGCTTGATTATGGGTCGAAGTAATCACAAGTCAACCTTTCACGAAGAAAATTCAACGTGCAACACTTAACGCAAAATCGATTTAATAACCGGATAAGTGTCTACCCGGGTCGAGGTCCCAACGAGGCGTGAAATTGAGAATATCGTTTAAGGTTCGTAATTAAAATGCTTGAAAAGAAAAGGGTTTCTTGTGTTTCTAAAATCTACCAAAAACGAAAATTAAATAACGTAAAACGGAAACTACGAACGAGTAAAAACGTCAAAATATTTAAAAATTAATCCTACGAGTACCAAAATAATTTTCCTAAGTCCTAAATATAAAAATAAAATTTTGGAAAAAAGAAAAATATTTTTTTTGACTTTTTAATAATTTTTTATAAATTAAAAACTATTTAAAAGAAAATAATTGATTAAAAATACTAAATGGAAAAAGAAAATTCTGAAATTTTTTTCTAAAATACTTTAAACTTAAATGAAGCTATGAAAAATATAAAAACTGCCCCAGCTTATTTCAATAAGCTGGGAAAAAGCAGACAACGTCGGATAAGCTTAAAAAAGAAAAGAAAAGGGGGTTTTGAATTAAATATTGCAAATTTAAAGTAAAAAGAAGAAAGGGTGCAGTGGTAATGTTGTTGGGTTGTGGACTGACAGACCTGGGTTCGAATCCGAGGCTGGTCAGTTTTTGATTATTACTATATTTTTTTTTATTTTTTTTTTTTTTTTTTTTTTTTTTTTTTTTTTTTTTGTTTTCTTAAAAAAAACTCTAATAACTAATACTAAATATCATTTTTTAAAAGCTGAAAAACTTTTTGAAATTCAAAGGCAAGCTCAGAATGAGCTTATCTTGACTGGGAAGCTAAAAAAAAATGAAACAAGCTAATTAAACAAGCCAAACGCTACTACAAGCTACTAACAAAAGCTAGAAACAAGTAAACAAGCTACAATCTAACTAAAATCAAGAATCCAAATAACACAAAAACAGAAATAAGCTTCAAGAAGCTCAAAACAAGCTCAAGCTTGTTCAAGTCTGCTGAAAAAGGTGTTTGTGCCTTAGAACTTGCAAAAACAAAACATAACTAACCCATACTCATAAAAACTTGATGAAATGAAAACAAATGACACAAAACAAGCTCAGCTTGATGAGAGCTTATAAGAAGCTTTTAAAATCCAAGTTTTCACTAAAAACTCAAAACCTCAAAAACACTAAAAGTATCTCAAATTTGCACAACATCAGTATGTCTAACCTCAGATAATCTCAACCAAATCTAAACAAGCTGCAAATGAATAGTGTGCTACCCTATTGACCCGTTTGACTTTAAAAGTCAAACAGCCTATTTTTTAAAAGTTTGATATATAAGCTTAAACTAAACCATTCTAACTCATCCTAACTAATCATAACAGAGTTCAAAGAAGCAGAAAACAAAAAAAACAAGATGAGCAACATAAGCAGTCAATAACAATGAACTTAATAAAAAAAATTGGAATTATATTAAAATAAAAAGTAAATTACAACTGCATAAAAAAATTACAAATACCTTAAAAAGCTAAAATAAACCTAGAACACTACCGAACCACTCGGCCTATATTTATACTAAAAAAAATAACAAAACCCTAGTTCGAATGTGTTTTTCGTGTGAGTGTGTTCCTCTCTGTGCTTCTTAGCTCCATTCGTGACCCTTGGATCTTTACGTGCTCCCCACATCTTTAATTCTTGATCGTTGGATGATACTCTTGCCCTCGGATTGATGAGGTGGAGTGGGGGGGACCAAGACAAGGTCATGTGAATGTCTTGGCTGGTAGCGAAGGTGATGGTGATGGTTGGGATTAAGCAGCGATTAATGGAGGAAAAGGTGGAGGAAGAAGATAAGTAAATAATTAGGTTTGTTCGATTGGGTATTTGACCAGGAAAGGGGGTTTGACCCTTCTTATAACCCGGTGTTAGTTTTAGCTAAAGGGTGTGGGTCGGGTAAGTTTAGGATTGGGCCGGTGGGTTTAGTTTTAGTGGATTGGGTTGTATAATGGATTGGTGGGTTATAGTTTAGAATTGGGTTTAAGTGGGTTTAAGGTAGAGTTTGGTCCGGTTAGTAGTGTTTTAGGATAAAGAGTAAATAAACCAAAGGACCAAACGTGTAATAATAGTTAACCTCAAGGACCAATCTTGCCATATCTTCAAAATTAAACCAAGGGGCCAAATTTGCCAAGTGAAAATAATCCAAGGGCCGTTCTTCAAAAAAAAATTATCTTTGACGAATCTTTCCCGGCTTTGGCTCTATAAATATCTTTTCCACGTCTCGTGCCCGTGTTTTCCGGATTTTTCTTTGTCTTTTGTCGTTTTTCGTTTATCCGTTGCCTGCACATATATAAACACAAAAACACAATATCTTTTGGCATTTTGGTTAGTTTTTGGTCTATTTGGGTCCGGTTTTGGTCAAGAAAAGGTATGTGTTTAAGCACATACCAAAATTCCCCCAGACTAAGATATTGCTGTGTCCTCACGCAATGTTATAAAAACACGTTTTTAAATCCAAAAATTTCAAATATCTTTTTACTAACTTTGAGAAGTAGCAAAATTTTCAAAAGAGATTAAGAAATCTTAAGTTCTAAAAACTCCCCGATTTTCCTTTTATTCTATTTTTGTATTTTCCTCATAATCATATGACGGCTTTGTTGACAATCATTATCTCACGATAACTTTTAGGGTCATCGAGTAGGAAACACGACTCATAAAGAAGTGACCATACGGATAAAATTCGTCGTTCCTGATTTTTCACGAGTCCCCAAACTAAGCTTAAAAACGAAATCATTGTCTATTTACAAGTTAGATGCCAACACTACCCATGAGAGTTACTTGTGTAATTACCTCTTGCTCCCATTTTTCCTAATTTCCTCTATTTATTTTATTTTTGGCGAGAAATGAATTTCTTCATATTCTCGTTTCGATATGTTTTAGTCCGATAAAGATACTAAATTAAGACGCTAAGTAGTTTTTAATCTTCTCTCGAGAACCGTTGCTTTTGAAAATGAGGTCCACATCAAGGTTTTTATTTTTTTTTTTTTTTTGACTTTTGCATTTTTTTTTCTTTTTCTTTCTATTTTTCATCATTTTTTTTTTAAACTGACTTTTCACTTGCGTACCCTAAACGACGGACCTTCACGGTTTAATTCCAAGACCTTACACCTTTCGGAATAAAGGATCCAAGGGCCGTTACAACGGAGTGTTCCAAGACTCTAGACATTCCTGAAATGAGGATCCAAGGTGGTTAGACCAAGACCTTACACATTCCTGAACTAGAGGTCCAAGGTCCGGTGCAAGGGGGTAGCCAAGACCTAAACGCCTTCCGAAAATAAGGATCCAAGGCCCGATCTCGAATCCGTAGCTTAGAGCATTTAACTTATTATTATTAAACTTATTTATTGAGGAACCTTGATGTGTACCCAATTTTCAAAACAAGGATTCTTTTAAGAAGACTTAGAACTAATCATCGGCAAAACCTAACATCTTTAATTATTCTTACAATTATATATGGTGAAACAATTTTGCGGGAGCAAAAGGCCATAAGTAACTTTGATGAGCTCTAAAGAGAACCAACTACTCCACGCTTAGCATCTAACTTCTAAATAAACTCTATCATTTCTCGTTCTTCGCAAATTTAAAATCTTAAATAATAAGATCCGCGAATGCTTAGCCTTATAATCAAGCCATGCATATATAAAGTCGATACGGGAACTTGCAAACTCTTAAAAAGAATTCGCATTTTATAGCTCCTTGTGTAAAAGACTAGCACGAGCTTATAGATTATAAATGGTTAAGGGGACAAGCTAGGGCTCAACACGCCCGGTCAAGTCAGGAATTTATTCCTACTCTCACCAGCGGAAAGTCAACAAAATGTCAAAATTTATTATATTTTTGCAAAAAAAATTTAAGGGTTCTCCTACAAAAATCTACGGCCGTTTATTAATTATGCCAAAAGATAGATGTAAAACGATAAGATTTTAGGATATCGGATAAGCAACGAATGATGAAACTCGAGTGGAGAGAAGCAAACCACGAGCACGAGAGTCTTCATCAATCGGGCTAACCTGGACATAGCACAGAAAAACACGACACACAAGAAATGGAAGAGGGAGCCCTCCTCACTACACTTATTAGAAAATAGATAAGAAGATAGATGGATAAGCATGGGGTGCCTCCCACGAAGCGCTTGTTTTTGGTAACCGAGTCACATGAGCTTGACTCGACCCCGTATTTAATTGTCCTTGGCGGAGCAAGTGGAAGAGATAATCTCAATCGGACTTTCATTCAAGATGTTTGGATAAACATTGAAGCATATGAAAGTTCCACTCCGATGAGATACCCACAGCTCTAGAAGATAAAAGCGGTGATGCCGGGGTCGAAAACTTTGTCTTCATTTCCGGCTGGAAATGATAGTAAAGTTTCAATCAGAGATAACTCCATGTAGAACGGGAGTTTTTGACCAGAAAGAAGTAGAGGGGAAAGAAGTAGAGGGGAATCATTTTTCTCTAGAATTAAAAGTTCCTTAGATGAGGCGAGAAACTTTAAATTCTTATCAAGAGTCAATTTCATCAAAGGAAGAATTTTACCATCATCGAGTATGCCTGGATTAAACACTTTGTCTTCACAAGAAAACTCAGCAGGGTATTCGATGGGAGACTCAATGGAGAGAAGGAAATCATCCTCGGGAGAATGAGGAGATAAGTCATTAGAAACAATTGTAGCATCCTCAATTATGGTTTCCATTTTAGGGCCTTTTTCCTCACTAGGTTTGCCATATAAAAGATTTTTCCATTCGGTTTGATCGGCCCTAAAATCGAAGAGGTCATCATCATCTTGTAAATCATTAAGCTCGGTGTAAGAATCAGATGATGGAGAATGGTATAAAAGTTTTTCGACTTCTTTAAGATCAGCATGAAAGTCAAAAAGATCATCATCATTTTCTGATGGAATTGGATCATCGTGAGCGAGTTCATTAGTGAACTCCTCGGGATAAGAATCACATCTAGACGGATCACGGTTCAGCAAAAATTCCAATTCTTTAAGATCAGATTCAAAATCAAACTCATCGTCCTCATCCCCCGGTGGGATTGGATCGATGTGAGCGAGTTCATCGGCGAACTCCTCAAGAAGAGAATCAATACTAGAAGTGGTACTGCCACTACTTTGTTCTTCTGATTTAGAATCACAAACTTGAACGGATTTAGGAAGCTTTTCTTCTTTAATTTCCGTCGGAGGGAGTGAAGATGACGGCTCATTGTATAGCAATTCTTCAATTAAATGAATATCTCCCTCCGGATCAGATACGGTCTCATCAATTTTCGGTGAAATTGGATCATCGAGCTCTTCCATAGTGGAAACACTTCCCTCAACCGGTGTGAGAGAAGGGGAAGAGTCGGAAATAGAATCAATAATTTCAATTCTATAAATCGATTCCGGAGGTGGGACAAGTGGTGTGCTCTTAGAGCTAGCAATTTCCACCACTTCCGTTGTGATCTCCGAATCTGATTCATCATCATCAAGAATACTCTTAACATCCGCGGAACAACTTACAAACCATTTGCTTGAACCGGGTGTAATTTTCTTAGCTTTTAGCTCAGCACGTTTTTCAGACATACTCTTAACCGCAAATCTTGAGAGAATCGAATCACTTCTTTTGGAAGCAATTACGGGATCAGATTTTTGATTAACCACAGCAACGTTGCTTTTGGTGGTTAGCGGTTTAGAGTTCTGATTGATTTGAAACGTGACTTTTTCATCATCAACTCTTAGAGTTATTTCTTCTCCGTACACGTCAATCAAAGCCCGGCCGGTCCTCAAAAATGATCTTCCGAGAATTAGAGGAACCCGGGGGTCAGCATCAAAATCAACCACCACAAAATCGGTGGGAAAATGGAATTTCCCAACCTTGACAAAGACATCCTCGGCTATTCCAAGTGGACGGGTTATGGTCCGGTCCGCAAGCTCGAGGGTCATGCAAGTGGGGGTATAATCGGGTAGAGAAAGTTTTTTCCAAACGGAGAGCGGCATTAGGTTGATGCTTGCACCAAGATCGGCCAAGGCGTAGCATTCAACCATCCCCGGAAATTCACATGGAATGAGGAATTTTCCGGGATCTCCAAGCTTTTCCAGAAGCTTTTTTAAGAGAACCGCTGAGCAGTGTTCATTTAACGGAGTTTTTGCTAATTCAATTAATTTTTCCTTGTTGCTCAATAAACTCTTGATGGTGGAAACAAACTTAGGCATCAGAAGTAAAGCATCCGCGAAGCTTATATCGAAATGCAATTCTTGAAAGATTTGGAAGAATTTTTCCATTTGATTTGAAGCTTTTTCGCGGAGCTTTTGATCATTCAATCTCGATGGATAAGGAAGTGTTGTTTTTATGGGAGCTTTTTCGGGCTCAAGCACATCCTTAAGTTTTGACGGTTGGACAACCGGAGGTTGGACGTTTTCGGTCCTTCCATTATTAATAGGAAGTTCCGTGTCCTTTGTCGCCTCGGTCTCACGGACAACTACCTTGGGAGGAAGAGAAGAAGCGGTAGTCGGAGCCGTGGGTCCATCATATGAAACACCACTTCGGGTGGTAATTGCTTTCATATCACCCCTCGGGTTAGAAATTGTGTTGCTAGGAAGAGAAGATGTTCTCGAGGTTGAGGGTTGATTCATTTGTAGAAATCCATTCATCATTTGCTTAAGCTCATTTGTTTGTCGAGACATCGTCGTATCAATTTCTTTCTTAAGCTCAACTCTCATATTGTTGATTTGACCTTGCATAGTTCGTATGCTAGCATCGGTTGCTTTCACATAACTCGCAAAGTCGGGAGAAGGTTGAACTTGAGTAGGAGGAGATTGATAGACTTGTTGCGGTGGAGCTTGATAATTGTTTCCCCGATTTTGGTTGTAATTTTGATTTTGATTGTAACCTTGGTTGGTTTGAGGAAAACGGTTTTGGTTGTTTTGAACGGTTGGAAAACCGGGTGGTCCCATTAGGTTACTAGCATTTTGAGGACGAAATCCTTCATTTTGATTGTAGTTTGCAGCTGCTACGGTAGCATTGTAAACTTGGCTATCGGTAGCTGCACAATTATAGTAAGGATGGGGACCACCACATATAACACAAGTTTCTGTAACTGCTTTGACGGGCTCCGGTTTCTAATTCTGGAGCTTAAACTCTTTCATCATCATCCGGATAGCATCAGCAAGCTCGGCCATCTCCGATGGATGGGCCGATGAAGAAGAAGGGGTGGAAGAATTCACTTTCGAAACAACCGGTTTGTTTCGTGAAGTGGGAACTTTGGATTTGTTTTCGATAATCGTTAAGATATCTTTCGGCATTCGACTCAAAATATTGCCACCGGCGGCTGCGTTGAGTGAATCCTGATCTGATTGAGTTAAGGCATTGTAGAACGTATCGATTTGATGTAATTCCGAGAAACCGTGATGTGGGCATTTCCGTAGGAGATCCTTGAATCGTTCCCATGCCTCACCGAAATTCTCATCAAATCGTTGCTTGAAATTTGTGATTTCATTCCTGGCATTAGTCATTTTGGATGGAGGAAAGAAATAATTCACGAATTTCTTGACGAGATCTTCCCAAGTATTGATCGATTGAGGGGGTTCTTTTTCAAGCCAAATCCGGGCTGCCCCCCCGAGGGAAAATGGGAATAACCTTAATTTGATAGAGTCATGAGGGACATCCTTATGATGGTGTATGGATGTCAATTGGTTAAACCATCGGATGTGTGCGTGGGGATCCTCCCTCTCAAAACCATGAAATTGATTTCCCGTGACAAGTTGTATTAAACCGGTTTCGAGTTTAAAGTTTGTGTTTTGAATCGGGGGTATAACAATAGCATCTCCGTATCCCACGGTGGGACATTGGAGTAACTCTTGCATGGTACGTTGATCCTCGGCCATTATGATAATGGGAGGATCGGGATTAGTACGAATCTCGGGTTTGACTAATGAGGCAGCACATCTACGATTACGTCTTCGCGGAATTGCGACGAGTTCAAGAAAGGGACTCGATGACGAAGAAGAACGTGTGCGCATGCACAAAGAACATTAGGAAAGAAGAATATTTTTGGGTTTTTTTGGTTTTTTTAATTTTTTGGATAAAAAATATTCACAAGATATTTACGAAACCTCACGAGGAAGGATCTTCAAGTCACTAATCGTCAAACCGTGACGATATTGTCGCAACACACCTCCCCGGCAGCGGCACCAAAAATTGATATTGGGTCGAAACGCTCTCAAGTCAACCCTTTAGAAAATAAAAGGTCAACTCGGAACACTTAACGCAAAATCGATTTAATAACCGGATAAGTGTCTACCCGGGTCGAGGTCCCAACGAGGCGTGAAATTGAGAATATCGTTTAAGGTTCGTAATTAAAATGCTTGAAAAGACGAGGGTTTCTTGTGTTTCTAAAATCTACCAAAAACGAAAATTAAATAACGTAAAACGGAAACTACGAACGAGTAAAAATGTCAAAATATTTAAAAATTAATCCTACGAGTACCAAAATAATTTTCCTAAGTCCTAAATATAAAAAGAAAATTTTGGAAAAAAGAAAAATATTTTTTTTGACTTTTTAATAATTTTTTATAAATTAAAAACTATTTAAAAGAAAATAATTGATTAAAAATACTAAATGGAAAAAGAAAATTCTGAAATTTTTTTCTAAAATACTTTAAACTTAAATGAAGTTATGAAAAATATAAAAAGTGCCCCAGCTTATTTCAATAAGCTGGGAAAAAGCAGACAAGGTCGGATAAGCTTAAAAAAGAAAAGAAAATGGGGTTTTGAATTAAATATTGCAAATTTAAAGTAAAAAGAAGAAAGGGTGCAGTGGTAATGTTGTTGGGTTGTGGACTGACAGACCTGGGTTCGAATCCCAGGCTGGTCAGTTTTTGATTATTACTATATTTTTTTTTTAGTGTTTTTTTTTTTTTTGGTTTTCTTAAAAAAAACTCTAATAACTAATACTAAATATCATTTTTTAAAAGCTGAAAAACTTTTTGAAATTCAAAGGCAAGCTCAGAATGAGCTTATCTTGATTGGGAAGCTAAAAAAAATGAAACAAGCTAATTAAACATGCCAAACGCTACTACAAGCTACTAACAAAAGCTAGAAACAAGTAAACAAGCTACAATCTAACTAAAATCAAGAATCCAAATAACACAAGAACAGAAATAAGCTTCAAGAAGCTCAAAACAAGCTCAAGCTTGTTCAAGTCTGCTGAAAAAGGTGTTTGTGCCTTAGAACTTGCAAAAACAAAACATAACTAACCCATACTCATAAAAACTTGATGAAATGAAAACAAATGACACAAAACAAGCTCAGCTTGATGAGAGCTTATAAGAAGCTTTTAAAATCCAAGTTTTCACTAAAAACTCAAAACCTCAAAAACACTAAAAGTATCTCAAATTTCCACAACATCAGTATGTCTAACCTCAGATAATCTCAACCAAATCTAAACAAGCTGCAAATGAATAGTGTGCTACCCTATTGACCCGTTTGACTTTAAAAGTCAAACAGCCTATTTTCTAAAAGTTTGATATATAAGCTTAAACTAAACCATTCTAACTCATCCTAACTAATCATAACAGAGTTCAAAGAAGCAGAAAAACAAAAAAAACAAGATGAGCAACATAAGCAGTCAATAACAATGAACTTAATAAAAAAACTTGGAATTATATTAAAATAAAAAGTAAATTACAACTGCATAAAAAAATTACAAATACCTTAAAAAGCTAAAATAAACCTAGAACACTACCGAACCACTCGGCCTATATTTATACTAAAAAAAATAACAAAACCCTAGTTCGAATGTGTTTTTCGTGTGAGTGTGTTCCTCTCTGTGCTTCTTAGCTCCATTCGTGACCCTTGGATCTTTACGTGCTCCCCACATCTTTAATTCTTGATCGTTGGATGATACTCTTGCCCTCGGATTGATGAGGTGGAGTGGGGGGGACCAAGACAAGGTCATGTGAATGTCTTGGCTGGTAGCGAAGGTGATGGTGATGGTTGGGATTAAGCAGCGATTAATGGAGGAAAAGGTGGAGGAAGAAGATAAGTAAATAATTAGGTTTGTTCGATTGGATATTTGACCAGGAAAGGGGGTTTGACCCTTCTTATAACCCGGTGTTAGTTTTAGCTAAAGGGTGTGGGTCGGGTAAGTTTAGGATTGGGCCGGTGGGTTTAGTTTTAGTGGATTGGGTTGTATAATGGATTGGTGGGTTATAGTTTAGAATTGGGTTTAAGTGGGTTTAAGGTAGAGTTTGGTCCGGTTAGTAGTGTTTTAGGATAAAGAGTAAATAAACCAAAGGACCAAACGTGTAATAATAGTTAACCTCAAGGACCAATCTTGCCATATCTTCAAAATTAAACCAAGGGGCCAAATTTGCCAAGTGAAAATAATCCAAGGGCCGTTCTTCAAAAAAATATTATCTTTGACGAATCTTTCCCGGCTTTGGCTCTATAAATATCTTTTCCACATCTCGTGCCCGTGTTTTCCGGATTTTTCTTTGTCTTTTGTCGTTTTTCGTTTATCCGTTGCCTGCACATATATAAACACAAAAACACAATATCTTTTGGCATTTTGGTTAGTTTTTGGTCTATTTGGGTCCGGTTTTGGTCAAGAAAAGGTATGTGTTTAAGCACATACCAGTGCTACAAAACAAAGTTAGATGACAAATATACAATATCTAACAAGTAGCACATAAGACAAATATCCAACCACAATAAGAGAATTATGGCTAAGTAGCCAAAATGAAAAGCCCATTACATAAATATGAAATAAATGTCATACATAAGTATGACTACAATAGGAAAGCAAATTAAACTAACAAGAAGACACATAAACTTCTAAAGTAACATGAGGCTTCTAGATTTGCTTCCAACTTCAAAAGGGTTCCTAGTCATTTATTTGAGGAACTAAACATAACCATGCTTAGTTTGGGCTATTGTGTGGTGGAGGTGGTGGAAGGATGATGGGTCCTATGGGTGGTGTGAGAAGGTGTTCTAGATATGAAAACTTAAAGCTAAGCTCATCTCTAAGGTTCATGATGTGTTCAAGGTTGTAGTTGCAACAAGGGCAACTCAAGGTGTGTGAGTGAAGGGGATACATGTTTGGATAACCCATTAAGGGTTGAGGTGATGGTGATAGTGAAGGTGATGATATGTTGCTTCCAAATTCAAAGGGAGTGTTTGGTGAAAGGGTGAGGGTGAGAGTTAGAGGTTGTGGTGATGTTGAAAGTGATAAGGGTGTTGTGTGAGTTCCCAATTCAAGGGAAGTTGATGGTGATGAGTTTAGTGTTAGGGTTAAAGGGTGAATGGGACTAGGTGGAGATGAGTGTGTGTTGATTCTTGTTATGGAGGATGAGGATGTAGGTTTAATAGAGGTTGCCTTGGATGGAGCTTGGGGTGTAGTGAAAGAAGATGATGAGTTGGTAGAGGTTATGGGTGTATGGGTTTCATCTTCATCATCCAAGGTGAGATCAATGAGGGGAATGTCATTGGTGATAGGTTTAGTTGATGATTGGGGTGTGTTGACATTCTTGATCCATTGGGATCAACTAGAGAGGTTTGGTTGGTAGGTTTGATGTTGAATCTAGGTTTCTTGAATACTCTTGATCCCATGATGATGGTATGGTGAATGTGAAGGTGTAAGGATGGGTGTAAGAATGGCAATGCATAATGTTAGCTTAAATAGCCAAAACATAAGCATGCAAGTTTGAAATGTTGGATTTGGGGATTTGGGTGCATGGGAATTAGGTTTTGGTTGCAGATTTTCTGGAAAAGATAGTCAAAAAGTGGAAGAGAATAGCAGTTTTCGTCTTCCAGAGGCACGACACCATTAAAGGTGCTACGGCACCACTAAATTTAGTGGAGCCGTGGCCTATTTAATGGAGCCGTGGGCTCTTTTGACCTTCTTTCCAGGTCTGCAGGTTTTAGGCAGCCTAAATGGGGAAATTTCTGGGGAATCCATTGGCTGCAAATCTCAAAGCCTCAAATTACTAAACACATAGAATTCCTAAAGCTAGTTTCAACTAGCAACTAACATGATCATGTGATCATCTATGTATTTAGGCAGCTATTAAGCATGCATGAATTCAAGCATTTTTAACATCTAGTGCATGTAATAAAATAAACTAACATGCATGATTTAGGCAAGATAAACTAACATGAGGATTAATTACCAATAGAATTAATCATGTTCAAAGGAAACACATCAAGCAAGTTAATGTATTAGGCAACAATGCCACAAACTATTAGTAGTATTTTAAGCATAATACTTATATAGATAATACTACTTAAGTTATTTCCATCTAATCCTTTCTTTTCCCCAACTACTTAAGTTATTTCCATCTACGACCACGTTTGGACCCTTTGTCCTTACGTTGCTTTGTGCGACGTTGTGGTCCACCAAGTGTGTGCATAACCGAATTGACTAGGACATAGTCGACACTTTGAAGATGTGGGAAATGTTCCATGACCCACCTGAATAAACGAGTAAGCAACATGCCGTATGGCATGAGCTCATCGGACCGACGATGAATGTTGGCCATCCGTTTGACCATGTAGTATGCGAGGTTGAAAGGTTCCTCGATACTAAGACAGTAGAGCATAAGGGCAAGACTTGCCGGTACGTGATCACGGTTGCCCGCAAGGCTTAACACATTTTCACGTAGAAGAAGTTCCCAACTTCTAAGGTCAGGACGAAGTTCCCTGAGGTAGATTTTGGATGGGTCGAGAAAGACAACGGATCCATCACGTTTTTGGTACGTGTTGGCGACTCGAGGAATTTGGATAATTTGTTTGATTACTTCAATGTCGGGAATTTGGGTACTATATGCACCTTCTATCTCAACATTGTAGTAAAGAGACTCTAGGGAATGGTCGTTGGTGTAAGCACACTGACCATATGAGGGAACACCAAGAATTTCACCAAACTGAGTGACAGACAGGGTGATATTTTGGTGTTGAATCCAAAAGTCAAGAAAGACGTTACCGTCAGAGTCAGTGTAGGTACGAACACGACTGTAAAATTCGAGAACGAAAAGTGGACATATTTGATCGTTTATTGTGTATAAACAATCGAACCGAATGGAAGGAAAACAAGCACTGACTCTATCTGACATGACATAAAGTGCATCGACTACACGCCCTTCGTGTATGTATCGTGTTAGCACTTTGGAAAAATAAGCTTTTTGTTCATCAGTGATGTTTGGGTTTTCAAGTGTTTCAATGATGTATTTTCGGGTTAATTGATAATCATTCCGAGGCATTGTTTGTCTACAAAAAAATATTTTTGTATATGTTAGTTCGTTGCATTTTAATGATTAGACTTCTAGTGTGTGTGCCTAAATGCAAACAATGTGGAGGTGCGACAATCTTGACTCTAAAATTATCCTAATGAGATTGCCCAAATGCTCCTAACTTCACTTTTGCTCAATCAAATATGTCGAACAATACATATCAATTATGTACTTCAAGCCACATTTGAGAGTTCATGTATGCATGCAAAAACGTTTTTAGTTTGCATCAACAATGTATGAAAAAGGTTTCATGATCCTAGACTTGTGAAGTTTTTTTTTCAAAAAATGATCGAATTGGGGTGTTTGGCAAATGCCTCAACATGGTGCTAATCAAGCTTTAAGATTGAAAAGCTTTAATGCAGAACGTTCCTAATTCAATTTTAATCATCCTAAACATGATTCCATTACAAATAAACAATCATAATCCGAATTTAGTGATTAATTTCGGATTAGGTTTTGCAACATAAGTGGGTTTTTGAAAATCCTAGGTTTAGGGAATCATGTGAATACTACATTGTCTAATCCTAGTCTTAATTTCACAAGGGTTTAACTAATTTTGAAAATCCCCAATTCGGATTTATACTCAAGAACAAACCCTAGACTCAAATTAAAAGAAAATAAGAGTAAATTACTTACAATTGATGATGTTGTGGTTAGGATTTGTTAATTCCAATGCCTCAATCTTGATTTGCAAGAGTTTAGTTGAATTATAGTGTTATGGTTCGATTATGACAGCAGGTGGAAGAGGTTTTGTGTGTTTGGAAAGTTTATGCAGAAGAAAAGAGTGTCTGGGCGCGTTTTTTAGAAGTACGGCTCCACGGTTCCACTAAACATTAGTGGAGCCGTGGCTCTTTAGTGGAGCCGTATATCTGATGGTCCAGTTTTTCTTCTGTTTTGACTTTTGGCTGATTAATCTTACTTATTTAGTAAGACTTTTTGACACGAGGAAAAAGTTTATACCTAATAAACTTTTTGACGAAAGATGATTAAATGGGATGACCGGAAATGACCTTAGTGTTTCTGAGGAAATTGACTAAGACGTCATTGGATGAGGATTTACTTCTAGTATTTCCCGTGAAATAAATAGAAGTTATGAGTTGTGTTTAGGAGGATGACTATAATATTTCCCATGAAATATTTAATTAGTCGGAGTACGCGACACAAGGAATGACTAGATATTTCCCGTGAAATATTCATGAGTCATATGACACAAGGAATGACTTCAATGTTTCCCGCGAAACTTTCGAGAGGTCATAGAAGGGATGAAAGGTTATGACGTGACGGATGACTTTAATATTTCCGAAGGAATATTCAAATAGTCATGAGCGGGATGAGAAGAATGACTTGAAAAGTCATATGACGAGACGCGAGAAATGACGTTAATATTTCCAGTGAAATATTACGAGGTCATGGGATACGGCTTAGGGAATGACTTGAAATTTCTAATGAAATATTCAAAAGTCATGAGTCGAGAATAGAATGGAAGTGTGAGATGACTTTAATATTTCCATAGAAATATTGAAATAGTCATTAGCGGGATATGAGGAATGACTTGAAAAGTCATATGATGAGACGTGAGAAATAACATTAATAATTCCAATGGAATATTAAGAGGTCATTTGACGAGAATGTAAAGGTTAAGGTGAGAAGAAATACTTTTCAAAGAAAAGATTTCTCATTCGACGTTATCATGACGGAGGAGATGTCTTTCCGCGGGGAGATGACGTACTTCGACGAGCTTCGTTCATGAGCAAACTATAGGGTTCCCGGATAAGTCTAATGGCATCTTGACTGCTACTCTTCACAGGGAGTTGTCTCATCTATAGTGTTTGTTGTCATGCCTTTCTGGCGCTTGCGAACTTGGTTTCGGTCGTGGTGACAATAAGAGTAGTTTGTTTCTTGGGGAACCAAGATGTTTGTTAATCAACCTATGAAGGTACAAACATTACTCATTATGCTTCAACCCACATTAACTCTCACATTATCAGAGTTGGTATAGAAACATTTTCTACATCAATCTCCTCAAGATATCGAAATCTCAAGTGTATAGTATCTTTAATGTATGGTATGATACATTAAGCACTTTGATGTAAGAAGTTTTTGGGATACTTCTTACAAGTGGGCACAAAGCCAACACTATTCATGATAATGGACCTACTTACCGTTAGGTAAACTGCTTTACCTATTATGCCCCTAACTTAGTTATATCCACGCACTCACTTTCTTCGTCTCTTGTGAGTTTCGCATTTGCGGATATGGGCGTTATTGTCAATAGAGACTATTACTTAAACTATGTATCTCATACATATAGTATACATAAGTTTACAGGGATACTTTATTTAGGCAAGATTAAATATGTGCAAGGAAGGGAACTTGATTCACTCATCAATGCTTAATTCAAACTTGTCACGCATGATCTTTAAGCGATCATCGAACATTTCTGGACAAGATGAATTTGGCATGATGAGATGTGAATAGAGTTTCTGTGTTATAGTGCCTACCATGTTAGATTCTAACTACACTATTTCATGCTAAACATTACTACTAACAAAGGGTGTTTTAAGAAAGCATACCTGTGCCTGAGGTGTTTGCTCTTAAAACTAGAAGACTAAGGTACCTTTGTTGAATGTTAAGCATGAAAGACACGACTTGACTATTGCATCACCGGGTATGCTTGATAACGCATCATACGCCTTTTGTTATACTCCAAGGTTTATTTACACTCATGTTTTCCTAGCAAAACAGATGTTCAAACATCTGGTCCCTAATATCTCATGGGTCCAAAGTTGTTAGAGTTAAACATCCTACGCATTTGTTGCGTTAGTTTAGGATGTGAGAATGGAGGACACATTTCCCATGGTAAGTAACTTTGTGATGGACGATCATTCCAAGTTACGGGAAAGTTACTTGGATGATTTTGTCTTCTAAAGTTACCTCTCGGTAGAGGAGTTCTAGACCGAGGTTTGGATGAGTTAACCTTTCTAGGTGGAGGAGTTGTTGACCTAGTGTCACGCTTTACAAATCCATGTTCGGGAGATGACAATGGTTTGTTAAAGCCCTTGGTTTCCTCTCTACTTGGAGTAGACACTCTAGTTCTATTTACAACTACTTGACTTGGTTTAGGACTTAAGTTACTTTTCAGAATTGACCCAGTTTTGTCCTCAGCACCACACGGTACCACGGTACCACTAAATTTAGTGGTGCCGTCTGTATCTTTAATGGTGCCGTCACCTTCAGACATGGACTTTTCAGGCATTACAAATTTTACTTGTTTAGTACTACTTGTAGAAGCCTGATTTGGGTCAAATCCTAAACCCGAACGGTCATGTTCACTATATCTAATATTTTCAAGTATATCATTAAGCTTTTTAGTTCCTTCATCAAACCTAATGATTCTTAAAGCATTTTCTTTAAGTTTTTCGTTTTCTACTTGAAGACTAATACATGACCCGCATCCTAAATCTACTTCCTTGTTTTTCTCAAGTCTCTTGACTTGATCATTTAGTTCTAAGATTTGTAGTTCTAGTTCTTTTAATTTTAATTTTAGCTTTGTGTTTCTACCTAAAATCTTAGTACTAACTACGCATAGTTTGTTGTATTCGTCATGCAATTCATTATCATCTATTGACGAATTATTATCACTATAATAAGAAGAGTCGGATTGTACCTCGTTAGAAGCTTGAGCCATTAAGCACGTTTCATCGTTAGGCTTCTTCTCTTCTTCTTCACCGCTATCACTCCAAGAACCTCCTACAAAGGCTCTTTGGTTGTTGGATTTTGGTGGCTTAGGACATTCTCCTATGAAGTGATTAGGATCTCCGCATCTAAAGCATCTCCTATCACTTGTCCCTTTTCTTTCATCATGATTTCTTTGAGATGACTTCTTCTCATCTCGAGATTTTCTAGGAAATCTACCTTTCCTCCTAAAGAACTTTCTAAAGTTCCTAACGGCTAGTGCGTACTCTTCATCTTCACTACCGGAACTCGAACATTCCTCATCACTCGACTCCTTCTTGGCTTTTAATGCTAGAGATCTAACTCTCTCACTTTTGCCTTTGACAATGTCGGAATCCTTCTTGATGATCATCTCGTGAACTTTCAAGTTTCCTATAAGTTCATCGAGTGACAATGCCGCCAAGTCCTTTGACTCTTCTATGGCGGTGACCTTTGCTCTCCATTTAGGATGTAGAGCTCTAAGAAACTTCCTAACATAGTTCTTACTAGAATAACCTTCATCAAGAGCTTTAAGACTAGTGATAATAGTATTAAATCTAGCAAAAGCATTATCTATTGACTCATCCTCCGAAATGGAGAATTGTTCATATTGTTGAACAAGAAGATCTATATTGTTCTCTTTGACTTGGTTATTACCTTGGTGAGTGACTAACAAAGTTTTCCAAATGTCTTTTGCCGTATTACACATAAAAATTCTTTCAAATTCCTTTTTAGGCAAAGCATTATAAATCATCATTTTAGCCTCATTATTTTTGGCTAATTTCCTTTTAAGTTCATCACTTTGTTTATCATAAGAAACTATTTCATCCTTTTTAGTTTCCGGATTCTTTTGAATAGGTTGAAAGTCACCCTCGGTAATAACATGCCAAAGATCAATGTCTTTTGATTTCACATACGTTTCGAATCTTGTTTTCCAATAAATAAAACAATCGGTTTCGAAAAGTGGTGGTCTTTGCATAGATTGCCCTTCTAGATATTTGTCGGAATCCATTGATCGGTTCAAGCTTTAAAATACAATATACTTTAAAAACTTGACTGACGTGGCTCCTGATACCAATTGTGGGAAACTAGAAGGGGGGTTGAATAGTTTACCGGTTTAAAAACTTCTTTTAAAAATCTTGTTTTAAAAGTATGCTATTGGAAACTTTGATTCGAACTCTATGTGTAATCAAACAACACCAACATGAACTACAAACTAAGCTACGTAATAATAACAAATAAAAGTAAAGAGTAGAGTTGGAAAGATCAAACTGAGACAGAGGATTTATAGTGGTTCGGCTACGAAGCTCTTCTTCGCCCTACTCCACTCCCCGAGTACCACACTCGAGAGTTTCAAACACTATATCAACAACCTCCCTTCAGGCGGAGAAAACTGTACACGTCGCTTATCCTATTTCCGACACTAAGCTAGATGTCGAGTGCTAATCTTAGCTAGCACCAATCTACCAAGGTCCACGTGACCAAACACACAAGCCCAATGGCTTCAAGAGATCACCAAGATCTCAACACGATCACAATGATCAACACTCACTTCACTCTACTCAACTAACACTAACCTAATGACCCTTGATCTTCTTGATCAATCACACAAGCCCAATGGCTTCAAGAGATGTTCACTATCTCTATAGATCACACTTGATCTTCAGTCTCACTCACAAAAAGAAAATAAACTTGATGTATGCTAAGATACAACAAGGTTGTAACAAGAGTTACAAAAACCTATCAACTATAACTCTAGTATCTTCTTGATTACTTGAGTTCTTCTCTTGCCAATGAAGAGGGATGACAACACCTTGTATCAACTTGGATACTTGTGTTCTTCTCTTGCTAGTGAAGAGGTATAAAGAGGATCACTTGAAGGATGATTGGATCACTCTTGAAACAAAGAAAAACTAATCTAATTGACCCTAAGAAGTGAAAGGTGTGAGAGGGTTTTACTAAGGGATTTTTCTGTGTGTGAAGGGTGCCTAAACCTGTGAAAGAGGTGGGTATTTATAGGCAAAGAAAATCTGAACGTTACAATTCAAAATGATACGGACGGCTCCACTAAATGACCCACGGCTCCGTTAAATTTAACGGTACCGTGGAGCCGTGGTAGACTAGGACGCTCCAAATTTTGTCTTTTCTGGTGAAAACTTATTTGGGGAAGGTTGGAGCTGATTTTGGGGGGAAAAATAGCTGTTGTGATTTTCAAACTTATTTTTCCATTAAAACATTTCTTAATATTTCAAAAATAATATTTCATGTGTATTTTTGAAAAAATGTTTTGTCCCATTTAAAATGTGAATTTTCAAAACATGAATTCACTTATTTGATCACTAGTCCTAGTTGTAACTTTGTTCAAGAGTGATTTGCGTAGAAACGGGATCTTCCGATTAAAAACTTGTTAACGTTAATTTTAACGTAACGTGAGTTCACATTTTGTCATC
The DNA here is from genome assembly GCA_021014915.2 of Artemisia tridentata subsp. tridentata. Taxonomy (NCBI): domain Eukaryota; kingdom Viridiplantae; phylum Streptophyta; class Magnoliopsida; order Asterales; family Asteraceae; genus Artemisia; species Artemisia tridentata. The sequence continues at coordinate 158,709,799 of CP139508.1, forward strand.
CTCAAAACGTGAAGTAATCGAAAGATATAAATAACGTTTTTAGAACATTATTTGCATCAACACAAGAGTTGGAGAATTTGAATTAAAGGTGATGGTAGTGTCCTATGGTGTAGCAAGGGAATCTTGGGATGTATGTGAGGTTGCAAAATTTGCAGGTTTGAGGTTAGGGGTTCAGGGATTTAGGAGAAACAGTGAAAATCCATCAAACAAGGGCACGGTACCACTAAATACCGCACGGTACCGTTAAATTTAACGGTACTATGGCCTATTTAATGGTACCGTGACATTGGAGTCACGAATTTTCCTGTGCAGGCTAGTTCTGGGCAGCTAGAGGGATGTTTTCTAGGGGGACTATTTCCTGGAAATGTTAGTGCCTCAAATCACTAAAGATTTATTTGCCTAATGTGTCCCATATTAAGCTACACCTAGCATATAAAGATTATCATGTAATTTGCCAATATAATCCATAAGCATGCAAACATAAGGGACAAAATAAGCTATCATCCAAATATCACATAAAATATTTATGCAAGGTGATAGATTAAATGTCAAGCATGCAAGATAACAAGGAGTATTAATTCCTAACATATTATAGATAAATATTAATAAGAGGTATGAATTCCTCATTAACTACTTATGACTTTAGCATTCTCTTGTTTTTAACACATTCTCGTCCTGAGCATGCATTTCTTCCTCAGGATTTGGATCATCAAAGGGTGCATAGTTTGTGGAGGTTTCAGAAATGAGTATGGATGAGAGATACGACTCATTGAGGGGTTTCATGACGGTATCGAAATGTGAGTATTAAGGACCACTAAGGTATGGGTGATAGTACATGAGGTGGTGATAAAGACGATTTAGGAACATCCCATAGGGTATCAATTTATTTTTGTTACCCTTGAGATGTACAATTCGCTTAGCGAAGAAGTAGGCAAGATTGTATGGTTGTTGAGTAAGAAGACAGTAAATCATATGAGCACAACATGCCGGGAGTTGCTCATGATTTCCTGTTAGACTTAGAACATTTTCTCGCATAATGACTGCCCAAGAAAGTAGTTCATAATGAACCTCTTCCAAACGAATTTTCGTTGGATTTAGGTAAGAGGAGTATTTATGGGTACGAATGAGTTTGGTGAGTTCGGTTAGAGATGGTATGTAGCAACAATACGGACTATCCTCTTCACGATAGTTGAAGAGGGACTCAAGACACCAATCTCCAGTATAGGCACATTGCCCATGATTGGGAATTCGGAGAATTTGAGCAAATTGCTCAAGATTCAGAACGAATTTGAAATTTCGGATCCAAAACCAAAGTGACAAGGATTGATCCTCGTTACGTACGAATTCAACTTGTCGAAAGAATTCCAACACAAAACTAGGACAAATGTGCTCGTTGATGTGGAGTAAGCAATCGAATCCTATAGCTCTAAATGAAGTGTTGATATCCCTATGATAAACTAAGGATGGATCAATGACTCGACCTTCATGAAACCGACGGGTTTCAAGATTGACGTAGGCACGAATGTGGTTACCGGGTGTTGTGGGTTCACGAGAGATTTCGGGTGTATAGGTATCGGTTAGAAGATGATCAAAATCATACTCATGAGACATTTTTGTTTCCTATAAGAAAATTTTAGGAAAAATTAGAATTGAGAGTAGTTCCATTAAAGACATGTGCCTAGTGTGTGCCTATATGCAAACTATGTGGAGGTGCGGTAATCTCGACTCTAGAATTAAAAAATAATAATAAGATTACCCAAACACTCCTAATTTTACTTTCGCTCAAGCAAATATGTCAAAAAGTACATATTGATTATGTAATTTGATTAATATTTGTGAGATCATGTATGCATGAAAAAGAATGTTTTTAGTTTGCATCAACAATGCACGAAAAATGATTCATGATCCTAGTTTCGTGAAATTTTTCGAAAATAATGGAATTGGGGTGGTTGGCGACTACATTGTTGTGGCGCCAAAAGTTTTGAAAAATTTGAGTGTTGATGACTTCTAATTGCAAGTTTCCTAGACTTGATTACTCGTAAATCTACTTAATCTTAATAAAAACTCGATTTTAATTAAAATATGTGATTTAAGTTGGTTTATGAAAATCCTATGTTAAGGGAATCATACATCGTCTAATCCTAGTACTAATTTCATGAAGACTCAAAAGTTGAAAACCCAAATTCACTTTTCATGTATGAACAAACCCTAGACTCAAGATTAAGGAAGATTAGAGTAAAATGACTTACAATTTATGGTGAAAAAGTGTAAGTGATTGATAATCTTGAAAATCAATGTCTTGAATATGATCTTGAAGGGGTGTAATTGAATTTTGGGTTGTGAGGTTTGGCTTTGACAGCAATGGAGGAAGTTGGGAAAGTTTAAAAGTGAATAGTGTGGGAAGAGAAGGCTGAGATATGGGCATTGTCAGATACACGGCTCCACGGTAATGTTAAATTTAACGGTGTCGTGCCACTTTAGCTGTTCCGTGATCTGCTGGGATGAATTTTCGTCCCATTTTGATTTTTGACGAATAAGTCTCGCTGTTTTAGTGAGACTTTTTGACACGAGGAAAGAATTTATACCTAATAAATTCTTTTGACGAGGGGAACCTAGTCTAGACAAAAGAAGATGACTTCAAAGAGTTATGAGACGAGACACACGAGATGACTTCAATATTTCCCGTGAAATATTTAAATAGTCATGAGATTTATGGAATATGTTCCATCATTCCTAGACCTAGACGAAGATAGTTGAAGGATTCTCGTTTGAGAGGTTTGGTCAGGATGTCGGCGATATTGTCTTGAGAAGGAACTTTCTCAATAGAAATGTTTCCTTTCTGAACGTTATCGCGAAGGAAGTGGTGATGAATTTCGATGTGTTTAGTACGATAGTGTTGAACGGGGTTTTTGCTCAAGTCAATAACACCTTTATTATCGCACATAATGGGAACGTTGTCTAGATGGATGTCATAGTCATTAAGAGCTTGTTTCATCCATAGTGCTTGTTGACATGCCTTTCCGGCACTTACATATTCGGCTTCGGTCGTGGAGATAGCAAGAGCCATTTTTTTCTTAGAGAACCAAGAAGTTAGACAACAACCCATAAAGGTACAAACGTCACTCGTACTTTTTCGATCCACATAATCTCCCGCATGATCAGAGTTGGCATACACAACAGTTTCTAGGTGAGAGGTTTAATGTAACGGAAGATACGCTTAACTGCTTCAAGGTGAGAGGTTTTGGGATCCTCTTGGAAGCGAGCACAAAGGCATACACTAAACATGATGTCGGGCCTACTTGCTGTGAGGTATAATAAACTTCCTATCATACCTCTATACTTAGTGCTATCCACGGACTCACCTTCTTCATCTTTCGTGAGTTTAATTTCCGTGGACATGGGAGTTTTCATGGGCTTAGACTCTTCTAAACTAAATTTCTTAAGCATCTCCCTACTATACTTAGATTGATTAAAGAAGATACCATCTTCCATTTGTTTTATTTGTAGACCAAGGAAGAAATTTAATTCGCCCATCATGCTCATCTCAAACTCGTCACGCATGATCTTAGAGAAATCATCGCATAGTTCTGGATAAGTTGAGCCAAATATGATGTCATCGACATATATTTGAACAATGATGAGATGTGAATTACGTTTCTTTGTGAAAAGTGTATTGTCAACCACTCCCATGGTATATTCATGTTCAATCAAGAATGACTTTAGTCTATCGTACCAAGCTTTAGGAGCTTGTTTGAGACCATAGAGTGCTTTCTGGAGTTTGTAAACATGATTTGGTTTCTCGAAATCAACGAATCTGGAGGTTGTGCAACATACACCTCCTCGTTGATATAACCATTTAGGAATGCACTTTTCACATCCATTTGGTATAACTTAAAGTCTAAGGCGCAAGCATAGACTAGGAGTATCCTAATAGACTCTAATCTAGCTACGGGTGTGTAGGTTTCATCATAATCTATTCCTTCTTGTTGGTTATAGCCTTGTGCTACCAACCTTGCCTTATTTCTAGTTACGACGCCATTTTCTTCGAGTTTATTCCTAAACACCCACTTAGTTCCTATGATGGTTTGATTCTTGGGTGGGGGTACTAAATCCCAAACTTGGTTTGCAGTGAATTGATTAAGCTCTTCTTGCATGGCAACTACCCAGCTTTCATCCTTAATCACTTCACCGACATTCTTAGGTTCTACGGTTGATATAAAACAAAAGAAATTACTTTTGTTTTGAGCTTGTGATCTAAGGGTTCTTTGGTTTAGGTTTCCTATGATATTTTCAATAGGATGGTTTTTTGATTCCTTAATGTTTACAACCTCGTCAACTTCAACTATTTCATCCTCAATGTCATCGTCTAAGGTTTTCTTTCCATTAACCTTAATGGATTCATCCTCATCCAAGTCATCATCCACCAAGGATGATGTCTTAGTTGGTGGAGGATTTTCATCGAATGTCACGTTGAGCGACTCTTCGACTTTCATTGTTTCCTTGTTTAGAACAACATAGGCTTTTACTATTTTGGGATTAACCTAGGAAAACACCTTCGTAAAACTTCGGGTCAAACTTGGTGAGGTAGTCTTTAGTGTTTAGTATGAAGCACTTGCTTCCAAACACTCTAAAGTAATCAAGAGTAGGTTTTTTACCTTTCATGATTTCTGTTGGGTTTTGAGATGCTGCTGCTCAGATTGGATAATACTGCTTATGGTTCTAAATGGAAAATTCACTAAGTGTTATTCTACTGCTGGGCTTAATCATACTACTGCTGGTGTATTTCATACTACTACTGGAGTTGCTGATAAAGATCAAGTAAATATGCTAAGTAGATACTACTGCTAGGCATAGAAGATTCTACTACTAGAGTTAGTATTCTACTGCTTATTAGATAACTATGTATAGTATGTTTGGATAATTATAGAATAGATACGAAAAGATTTATCTTGTATAGAAAGCTATTGTAACCGACTAGGACTCCTTAGTCTATAAAAGGAGGATCTAGGGTTAGAGTTTTGGTACGTATCATAGACGTATCATTGTTAGAGTTGATTCACTTCAAGGTTTTTGTAACCCTGTTACTTTTGAGTAACCGTATTAATATATTGAAGTGTTTGTTGAGAATTCGACTGTGTTTGATTGATTATTCTTTTTAAGATTAAACATTAGATTCCGCATAGTGTTTAATATTGTTTCAAGAACAGTTTCTATACGTATTGTTTTAGATTTATATCTAAGATAATTAACAAGATCAATAGCTCAACTGGGATCAACAAGTTAGGCAAAAAGAAGATGGGATATTCATCAGTCAAGACAAGTATGTGACTGATATTTTGAAGAAATTTGGCTTTTCTGATGGGAAACCAGCAAAGACAACCATGGAGTCCAACAAGCCTCCGATCAAGGATGAAGATGGGGAAGAGGTTGATGTGCATATCTACAGATCAATGATTGGTTCATTGATGTAACTAACAGCTTCAAGGCCAGACATTATGTTTGCTGTGTATGCAAGTGCCAGATTTCAAGTTACCCCTAAAGTGTCTCACTTGAATGCTGTGAAGAGAATTTTTAGGTACTTAAGGAGTTAACCTAGGTTGAGCCTTTTGGTATCCTAAGGATTCACCTTTTGATCTGGTGGCATACTCAGATAGTGATTATGCTGGAGCATGTTTAGATAGGAAGTCAACTACTGGAGGTTGTCAATTTCTTGGACATAGGTTGATCTCATGGCAATGCAAGAAACAGACTGTGGTGGCTAATTCAACAACTGAAGCTGAGTATGTGGCTGCTTCTAGTTGCTATGGACAAGTGCTTTGGATTCAGAATCAATTGCTGGAATATGGGTACAACTTTATGAACATCAAAATTTACATTCATAATAACAGTACAATGTGTATTATAAGAAATCCTGTTTTTCACTTTAAAACAAAACATATTGAGATAAGACATCACTTTATAAGAGATTGTTATGAGAAAAAGCTAATTCAAATAGTTAAAATCCATACTGACAACAATATTGCAGATTTATTCACTAAAGGTTTTGATGTGGGTAGATTTCAATTTTTAATTGCTAGTATAGGGATGATCAATCTTTGAAAAATCTTATCTCTGTGTGTTTTTGTAAGAGTTTGTAAGGATTTGTACTGTTATTAGTCAAATAAGTTGTTTCTGCTGCTTGCTATGCTATGTGTTGTCGGCTGCTAGTTATATTTAGTTCTACTGTTAGTTGATTATACAACTGCTAAGTATAACTATGTATTGTGCTTGTTGTGGAATATTGTTTCTTGTGTTTTTGTGGTTTTGGACTAATCTTTTGCAGGATAAGTCAAAGGGGATTGCTTATTTGATGAGAAAAAGGTGTTTGGAAAGTTTAGCAGACATTCTACTGCTAGTGACAAAGTTTCTGCTGCTAGGCAAAACTTTCTACTGCTGGGGTTCTGCTGCTCGCTTTGTAACTTCTAGGATTCTACTGTTTGGTTTGAAAGTGTAGGGTCGGTTTTGTAAATTTGGCGCCAGCTACACCTAATTCGATCTGAAGGGCTTAAAAACCTAATTGGATCTCATACTTGACTTTGTGCGCCCAAAATTCACTCTAATTCAAACCCTAACATACTTTTTAACATCTGATTTAAAAAACCCCCAAAATCAAAACCCTAATTCACAGTGACGACAAGAACCTTTTTCGATAGCCACAATCAAGTTGCTTTTCTTGAAAAGACCAAAGAAGCTGAAGGTTTTGCTGAGGTAATAGACTTTCTTAATGCTACTCACATTAGGTATGCATTAACAGCAAACCCTCCGATATATGTTTCCCACATTGATAAGTTCTGGTCTACTGTTAAGATTAAAACTAAAAATGGGGAAGAATATTTAAAGGCTAAGGTAGATGGCCACAAGGTAATTATTTCTGAATCATCTATGAGAGAAGCTATTCACTTTGCAGATGATGAGGAAATAACTTGTCTTGAAAATTCTATCATTTTTGAGGAACTTGAAAACATGGGGTATGAGAAGGAAAATGAAAATTTAATGTTTTATAAAGGTCTTCTCTGTCCTCAATGGAAGTTTTTAATTCACACCATTCTCCATTGTCTAAGTCCTAAAACATCAGGTTGGAATGAGTTCAGTACAACTCAGGCATCTGCCATGATTTGTTTAGCCAAAGGACAACCTTTTAATTTGTCTAGCCAAAGGCTCCGTTGTAAGAACTCGGTGCCTAGACACAACCTACACCTTTAGTTGACTACATCTTGACACACACACCCAATTTGGAAACATCAACTCCTCAATCTGAAAAGACCCAAACACCTAGGAATTCACCAAATAAGAACACTGAGCAACCTCAGGCCAGTGTTAGGATGGATGGACCAGATGAGGCTGTCACAATTGTAGGTGGTGACATGTTGGAAGGGGCTAACACTACTGCTTCTGGCTTAGTAGCTGGGCAGGAAAGTGTTAACATAAGTAACACCCCAACCAAGGCAACATCTAATGTTGAAGTTTCCCATGAACTAGAAACAGGTGATGGAAACCCTAGCCAAATGGAAAATATGGGGGGCTCAGATGATCAAACCAGGTTTGATACTGAGTTTACATCCTATGATTCACCTCTCAGGGAAGGTCACACATCCTGAAGTGATGAGGGTAGACAAGAAACAGAGGAATTTATGGCAACAAAAACTGTACAAAATGGCAATTCTAGTGATCCACCTCTCGGGCCAGGTAACACAGGCTGAAGTGGTGAGGATAGCATGAAACTTATAGAAGAATTGATGGTAAAATGTACCAAATTGGAAACACAGGTTCTTGACCTTCAGAATACAGTCAAAAGTTTGAAGTTAAGGGTTAAATACTTGGAAGGTCAGAAGAGGTCAAGAACCAGGGTATTTAAGAAATTGAAAAAGGTAGGTACAACACAAAGAGTAAGCTCTTTTGAAGACCAAGGTTTGGGGGAGGATGCTCCCAAACAGGGGAGGAATGAGACAAAGACTTCAGGGGAGGCTGAGACCAATCGAGAAGGTGTTGCTGATATGGATATGGATAGTGGTGAGAATGAGGAATTTGTGGTTAAAGACAAATCTGGTAATGAAGTGGCTTTGGAAAAAGGGAAAAAGGAGCAGATTGGTGATAAATTAAAGAGTTTGAATGAAGAGCAGCTGATTAAACACATCGAAGTGATGGTGGAAACTATTAAAGGCTTGGGTGATGCTGCTACTAGTGTTCAAGAACAATCTACTGCTAGTGAGAGTGGAAAGGTTGCTAAGGTTGATTCTACTGTCAATGAAAAAGTTCCTACTGCTGAACCAGAGACACATTCTGCTGCTGGTGTTAATTCTGAGGTAAAAGGTTCTACTGCTGGTGAAAAACATTCTACTGCTGAGCCACAAAAGAATTCTACTGCTGAGGAATTGGATGATGATGTTAGTTTGGCTAAGGTAATTCTACAACTGAAGTCTACAAAATCATCCACACCAAATAAACCACAACTGATCCGTGCTGAATACACTTATAAATAAATGCAGACAGCGGATACGCGTGAATAATTACAAATTAACCCTTTGTGAAAAAGGATTCTTGCAAAAACTCGCGTTCGTGTGTAGTGTGAAACCAGGTAAGTGATTACCCGAATCGTTTCCCAACGAGGTGTGAATGGGCAAACTGTGAAAAGCTTTGGATTAGAGTGACTGATGATATGATATGAGATTTTGCTTTTTGATTAATTCTAAATAACTAATGAGAAACAAATATACACAGGAAAATTAAACGCGAATTAATAAACTGAAAACGCGTAACAGGAAATCTAAAATGGGACAAAAAAGTAAAATTTATGAAATTAAAACCTAAAAATGTAAAATTACTTAAAACTTATTTTGAAACTAAAATTATATTTTTTTACACTTATTATCTAATTATTATTAATTATTTATTACTTAATAATTATTTAAAACTAATTAAATTTATAATAAATACTAAATGAACAAAGAAAAATCTAGAACTTTTTCTATAAATATTATGAGGTGAAAAGAAGCTAATAAAATTATAAAAATGAAAAATGCTTAATTAAAATTTAATAAGATAAATTCTATTAAATAGAAGCTATCACTATTTTTCTGTTTTTGTTTTTCTTAAGGTCTAATAATACAATTATATTTTTCCTAGATTATAAATGACAAAAGAAAATTATGTAAAAAAGATTTTTATTTTTCTGATTATTTTTCTATTTATTATGATTTAATTACTATTTTAAACTAATTAAAAGATAAAAAAATATTAAAACTATTAATAAAAATCTGAAACTTTTTATTAAATTACTTTATATTATTACAGTGCTAGGAAAATTAAAAAGGTGGCCTCAGCTTATACAGATAAGCTGTAATAAGCTAATAAGCTAAATAAGCTAAAACTGCAAATATGTATTATATATTAAATAATGCAAAGTGATACTGAAAAAGACCAAAGGGCGCGTTGGCTAAGTCTGTGTGTTGTGAGCGAGAGGTCTGGGGTTCGAATCCCTACCCATACCTTTTTCTAAAAACTTATTTTTTTTTGATTTTTTCTTTTTGCTAATTACTTTTAAGCTATAAATAAGCAACTTTAAAAAAGACAATATTTTTCTAATGAGCTAAATAAGCCAGAAACCAACTGCTTATCTCAACAGTTAGCTATTATAAAGGTTTTAAAAAACTAGATTTTGAACAAATAAGCAAATGGATTATTTATAAGCTATAAGGTATTGAGATAAGTTAAAATGGACTGAGACAAGTTTAAATAAGCTATAGGGAGCAATATAAGCACTAGGGAATAACAAATAAGCACGAAATGAGCTAAAAAGTATAAAAAATCTGCTGAAATACTTATGGTGCAGGGCAGAAACTGCTGTTTTCAAGCTACGAAAAAGCAGCTTAAAAAAAATCTAAAAACTAAACTAAAAATATGATTAAGTACACAAGCTGGCCAAACTCTATGCGTGCCAAATTTTAGCTTCTAACTCCTTAAGACGAAGAAATGAAAAATATACAAAAATGGCTACAGAAACAAAAAATACGAATATATGCAGTTTTTTATAACTAAAGGGCTGATTTGAGTTAATATTAGAACAAGGGCATAAGGGGTTCTATCACTAACTGAATTTGAGGATATTAGAACCTGAGAAGTGGTAAGAATGACTCCAAATAAGCCTAAGCTTATTGGAGCTTGTTAAGACAGCTTCTGGGCCTTGTGACTGCACTTCCCCACACAAACCTGCAAATTGCACCAAAACAGCAAAAGAGAAAGTGAAACAGCTTAACAAGGCTGAGATAAGCTAAATCAAAGTTGGTTTGAGTGCACTTGAACAGTATCAACCCAATTAACCCACTTTGACCCACACAACCAAACACCCGTTAACACAAACTGTTTTGAAAATTAAGCTAGGAAATATTGAAATAATTATTAGACTTGACTGATTATTAATTGAGTAACTTTATTAAGTAGAAATAAGCAGATTACAAATGAAAATAAGCTGTAAATAAGCTAAGGACCTAAGTTGACTTATTTGACTGACTTTTAGTATTTAAGTGAAAATATTATAGAAACTTAAACTAATGATCACACTAGCTTCTAATAACCTTAAATAACAAAAGAAAACTGAAAGAAAATAATAAGCTGAAAAATAAGCATTGCTACAGTATCGTTGACCAAGTTTGACTTTTTGTTCTTTTCAAATTAACAACAGATGATATCTCTAATTCACTTAAACAAGCTTTAATAAGTTCATAAGAACTTACTTAAACACTTATTACAGATTAAAACATTAAAAACAAGCATGAACATTTTTGGCGGGAAAATTGATTACAGCTAAAATCTTGGAATTACTTTGATTAAACGATTGAAGTACAATTTAAATTACTTGTCTAAAATAGAATTTAACAAACCCAGGAGAAAATTACAAGAAAACTATAACTACGACATTAATTAAACTAAATTACACTACTTTAAAATCTACTACTTGCTTCTCTCTGTGTTGTGGTACTCTTATACCCTTCAAATATCTTCCTTGGGTCCCTCAGATCAATCCCAGCTCTTGAATTGTCTTCAATTAATCCCAATCGTCCAATTTGCTTTATGACGGGAAATGAGGGATGTGGGATTATTTGCAGAACTAAGCACATGGGTTGTGGGGATATGTGAGGAGGGGGTGGTGGAGTGTAAAAGGAAGATTGCAGAGGCAAGTGGGATGGTACAGTATTGGGAAGTGGTGGTGGAAGGGATAACAGCTGTGGCGGTTTATGGCTTGGTTTGACTTTCTTTTTACTGTACAAGTTTGATTAGGATATTTAAACTTCTGCCTTTGACTTTGCTTGGTCAAACTAGGGTTTGATTTGGATTTTAGGGAAAGAAATGGGTTAAGGGATTCATAAAAATGGAATTTTGAATTGTTTAAACTTTAGGGACCAAAATTGCCATTTTCTAAAACTTCAGGGACCTTTTGTGTCATTTTTAAAACTTGAAGGACCAAAACTGCCATTTCTTTAAAACTTTCATCCAAGGACCAATATTGTAAAAGTTAAATAGTTTAGGGACCTTGAATGATAATTTTCCAAATTTTTAACACCAGGGACTATTTCTGCCAATTTCTGAAAGTTCAGGGACTGGAATTGACAATTATGCAAATTATGTTCGTTTTTCAACTGTTTTTAATTCTTTTGCACATGAAACACATAAAAACACAATCAAATGATATTTTCTGTATTTTGAAGCATATCTGCATGTTTTTAAATGTTTTTGTAGTCTAAATGTGACAGAAATGATGAGTATTTAGACACTCATCAATCCCCCACACTAAACTATTGCTAGTCCCTAGCAATCTTTTATGAAAATTTAATGGATTTTATCTCTTTACCAAAAGCCATTACTTCTGGAGTAGCCAATGTTTTAGTATGTAATACTTTGGTACAATGATAACCAAATGATTTTGAGCAAATCATCAGCTGTCAACGGTTTTGATTTGTCTTTACCAAAAGCCGTTTGCTTCTGGACTAGCCAACTCTTAGATAAATTACAACTATTATCTTTGGTGAGCTGATTACCAATCATGGTTTTCCACTTGCCTTAACCACAAGCCATAACCTTGCGGGCTAGCCAACTCTTCACTTATAAGGATATGGTGAGTTGAATACCATACAATTTTTGGCAAATTGTAAGCCATAAACGGATTTGATTTATCTTTACCAAGAGCCGTTTTCTCTCGGATTAGCCAATCCTTATGTGGGTTAGACATGGCGGACTGATAACCATTTATTGCGTTCTAAGTGAGAAAAAAAAAATTTAATTTTGGCCAAAAATGGGGGTAATAGATGGTACATATGATCAAATTCGCTAGAATTCCCCCCCCACACTTAGAACTGAATATTGCCCTCAATATTCAAAGTACCGGTTGTTAAACCAACACTTAGAACGTGAAAGGGAAATATTAATAGCCATTTATTTTATACACACATTTCTTCTTTTTTTTTTTTTTTTTTTTTTTTTTTTTTTTTTTTTTTTTATACATATTTACAACATGTGGGGCATCTCCCCCACACTTGGGTGGTAGAACAGAGAAAGAAAACAGAGACACGGGTGAAAACCCATGTTTTGCTAATGTTTTTGTTCACCGAGTCACTAGCTTGACTCGATCCCCGCATTCATTGGTTCATGGGGAAGTAAGTGGAAGAAACCATCTCCATCGGACTTTTATTCAAAATGTTTGGATAAACACTGAAGTACTTGAAAGTTCCACTCCGATGAGATATATACAGAGACCCAGCTTACAAATGATAAATGAAAATGCCGGGGTCAAAGATAGTGTCTTCATTCCCTAAGGAGTGAAGAACAGGAGAAGTCACCGTGTAGGTGAAGAAAAGAAAGAAAGTCATGATAAAAATCATGACTAACTCATCATCAGTAGAAGGAGAATTCATGATTTCCACATCATGAATCTCATCATTTAAGCTCGGCTGATCAAGACATATTCTGGGTGGGAGGGATGGGATTTTGATATCAAGCAAATTCTCAGTGTTGAAAATATTTCCCTCCGGGACATAAAGATAATCTTTGTCAAGATCAAAGTAGAAGTTATCATACTCCGGCGGAGATATGATATGAGTGAGTTCATCGGAGAACTCCTCACTGGTGAATGAATCATATTCGGGGAGAGAAATATGAGAATGAGAAGTGGCTCTGCCACTAATTTTCTCTCCCATCTGATCAAAACAGAAGGCTTCCATTTCCGGAATAGAATCATCGGAAAAAAGGTCACTATCCTTAATGGGGATAGGAGATGAAATGGATTTTTCATTGAAAGCCTCGATTTTAGAAATGAGAAGATTAACATTTAATAATGTTTCACGAAGAGTTTCGTCTTTGATTATTTCTTCTTCATTCTCTTCTTCTAAGCTGACAAGCTCAGAAGGCAATTCCTCAACATAATCGATGTCCTCACAAAATAAAGAATCATCATTACTTGAAGTATAATCATCGTCAGAATTGGAAAACATCTCAACACGATCATGTGAAATGTCAAGAAGAGGCAAATCACACATATTATCAGAAATACCCTCGGACTTACTTGGGATTGGGACAAGGTTTTCAGCACTAGACTTTATGAATTCGTCCAATTCCTTTTCAGGAATAGTGCTAATATGCTCATCCCCCATAATAAGAGAGTCCTTGGGGTCCAAAGTTGGAAAGAATGATGGGATTGCAATAGACTGAGGGAGTTGAGAAATGATGCCACCCAAAGGAACAATACTCTCCTCGTCGTCCTCCTCATCAATATTGCTAGCATAAATGGCTTTCATTTGTTCGTCGGCTAGCAATTCTGCAATAGTCTTGTCTTCCTGCCTTTTCTGGACAGATGTAATTGCAGCTGATGAAGTCTCGCAAACTTCCCACATAGAATCTTCATCATCGTCATCGCATATGAAAGTTTGACGATAATTGGAACTCATTCTAGCTGTTTGTTCTTCTTCAGCTAGAAGCTCTCCAATGGTTTTCTGATGATGATCTTCTTGGGTATTTTTAACAGCCAAATCATTAAATGTATCCATCATATTTTGGAGTTTTTGGAATACATTTTCAAAAGATTTTTCAAAAGGAGATGGCTGAGGTTGAATCATTTGATACTGTGGAGGTTGGTCATGATAAGAATAGTCGTAATTGTTACAAGGGACATGCTCATAGACAAGCGGGGACCTTGTTTGACAATCGGATTCATAATGTAGACCACCACAGTACTCACAACAATACATTTGCTGTGACTGATTCGGTGAATCATATGGATATTGGTCATACCCGAAATTTTGATTACATGGATCTTGTTCATAGACAGACGTATTTCCTGCTTGACAATCAAAACTTGGGTGTGGACCTCCACAATGCTCACAAGGATCATTTGGCATTTTTTGAAATGATATATCATTGAAGTTTTGATCAGACGGCTCTTGCCAAAATGAGTCCTGAGAAGGGGTACTGAAATCGTTATGAAAATCTGGATAATCAAGTGTGGCTGGCTGATAAGTGCAAAAACATTGCTTACACTGTGAGTCATCCCCCAACGGATTTTCACACATACAACAATTAAGCTGAGTGAATGAAGATGGCTGGGGTTGTGGAGAGTGTTTGGAAAAAGAATCCGGAGGTGGGACAAGTGGTGTGCTCTGAGAGCTAGGAATTTCCACCACTTCCGTTATAGTCTCTGGTTCTTGTTCTTGATAAACGTGAAGAGTAGGCAAGTCGTTCTTTTTAGTCACCGTTCTAAGCTCTGTACGTTCTCTTGACAAACTTTTAACCGTAAATTGTGAAAGGTCTGGATTAATTCTTGACGGTTTGTCATTAATAGCACGTATCTCAGGCTGTGAAGGGTAGTCGGAAGGACTTTGAGAATCATTGATGGAATTAAGCTCTCTTTCGAGGGCTAAATCACACCAATAACAAGATCCGTCTGGTGCATCATTTCCACACTTCTCACACGAACACTCGGAACAACGAAGAGTATCACCCACTGGACCTCTACAACGAAAGCAGCGATAGCCCAGTGACAACATAGAAGAAAGGTATAAGAAGTTTAGAATCAAATGGATAGAGGGTAAAGGGATAAAGAATCAAAAAGGGTAAGAGGGTAAAGATGAATATTTTTGGGTTTTTGGTTTTTCAATTTAAAACAAGATCAAAGCAAAACACAAGGAACTTAAACCTTAAATCAACCAGCGTACGGTAGCTCTCTGACTGAAAAACGCACAGAGTGGCGGAGAAGCAAAGGTGGGCAATTAATGCTCCTTAAAAACCCGCTTCTTTCAGTTCGACAATTGAATGTCAAACTATCCTTAAACCTCCGTTATAGTTTGTTTAACAATCAAAGGTGAGCCGAATTCGCAAGCGACACAAAGGCAAGTTTTAATCTTTGGTTTGGGAACTTATTATGGTCGTACCCCCAGTTAGGTAGTACTCTGTCTTGGTTCTCGATGGTAAATTTTATTGTTGTTATTATTAACCAAAGAAAACAGAAAATGTTTTTGGGTTTTTAATTTTTATATGATATTATATATATAAAAGAAAAGAAAAATATTTTTGTATTTTTATATTTTTTATGGGAAATAGGAACTTCTGGAAGAAGGGTCTCAAATCACTAATCGCTAAAACTCTACACAATAGTCGCAACACAACCTCCCCGGCAGCGGCGCCAAAATTTGATCCGTGCTGAATACACTTATAAATAAATGCAGACAGCGGATACGCGTGAATAATTACAAATTACCCCTTTGTGAAAAAGGATTCTTGCAAAAACTCAAGTTCGTGTGTAATGTGAAACCAGGTAAGTGATTACCCGAATCGTTTCCCAACGAGGTGTGAATGGGCAAACTGTGAAAAGCTTTGGATTAGAGTGACTGATGATATGATATGAGATTTTGCTTTTTGATTAATTCTAAATAACAAATGAGAAACAAATATACACAGGAAAATTAAACGCGAATTAATAAACTGAAAACGCGTAACAGGAAATCTAAAATGGGACAAAAAAGTAAAATTTATGAAATTAAAACCTAAAAATGTAAAATTACTTAAAACTTATTTTGAAACTAAAATTATATTTTTTTACACTTATTATCTAATTATTATTAATTATTTATTACTTAATAATTATTTAAAACTAATTAAATTTATAATAAATACTAAATGAACAAAGAAAAATCTAGAACTTTTTCTATAAATATTATGAGGTGAAAAGAAGCTAAGAAAATTATAAAAATGAAAAATGCTTAATTAAAATTTAAAAAGATAAATTCTATTAAATAGAAGCTATCACTATTTTTCTGTTTTTGTTTTTCTTAAGGTCTAATAATACAATTATATTTTTCCTAGATTATAAATGACAAAAGAAAATTATGTAAAAAAGATTTTTATTTTTCTGATTATTTTTCTATTTATTATGATTTAATTACTATTTTAAACTAATTAAAAGATAAAAAAATATTAAAACTATTAATAAAAATCTGAAACTTTTTATTTAATTACTTTATATTATTACAGTGCTAGGAAAATTAAAAAGGTGGCCTCAGCTTATACAGATAAGCTGTAATAAGCTAATAAGCTAAATAAGCTAAAACTGCAAATATGTATTATATATTAAATAATGCAAAGTGATACTGAAAAAGACCAAAGGGCGCGTTGGTTGAGTCTGTGTGTTGTGAGCGAGAGGTCTGGGGTTCGAATCCCTACCCAGACCTTTTTCTAAAAACTTATTTTTTTTTGATTTTTTCTTTTTGCTAATTACTTTTAAGCTATAAATAAGCAACTTTAAAAAAGACAATATTTTTCTAATGAGCTAAATAAGCCAGAAACCAACTGCTTATCTCAACAGTTAGCTATTATAAAGGTTTTAAAAAACTAGATTTTGAACAAATAAGCAAATGGATTATTTATAAGCTATAAGGTATTGAGATAAGTTAAAATGGACTGAGACAAGTTTAAATAAGCTATAGGGAGCAATATAAGCACTAGGGAATAACAAATAAGCACGAAATGAGCTAAAAAGTCCAAAAAATCTGCTGAAATACTTATGGTGCAAGGCAGAAACTACTGTTTTCAAGCTACGAAAAAGCAGCTTAACAAATTCTAAAAAATAAACTAAAAATATGACTAAGTACACAAGATGGCCAAATCTATGCGTGCCAAATTTTAGCTTCTAACTCCTTAAGAAGAAGAAATGAAAAATAGACAAAAATGGCTACAGAAACAAAAAATACGAATATATGCAGTTTTTTATAACTAAAGGGCTGATTTGAGTTAATATTAGAACAAGGGCATAAGGGGTTCTATCACTAACTGAATTTGAGGATATTAGAACCTGAGAAGTGGTAAGAATGACTCCAAATAAGCCTAAGCTTATTGGAGCTTGTTAAGACAGCTTCTGGGCCTTGTGACTGCACTTCCCCACACAAACCTGCAAATTGCACCAAAACAGCAAAAGAGAAAGTGAAACAGCTTAACAAGGCTGAGATAAGCTAAATCAAAGTTGGTTTGAGTGCACTTGAACAGTATCAACCCAATTAACCCACTTTGACCCACACAACCAAACACCCGTTAACACAAACTGTTTTGAAAATTAAGCTAGGAAATATTGAAATAATTATTAGACTTGACTGATTATTAATTGAGTAACTTTATTAAGTAGAAATAAGCAGATTACAAATGAAAATAAGCTGTAAATAAGCTAAGGACCTAAGTTGACTTATTTGACTGACTTTTAGTATTTAAGTGAAAATATTATAGAAACTTAAACTAATGATCACACTAGCTTCTAATAACCTTAAATAACAAAAAAAAACTAAAAGAAAATAATAAGCTGAAAAATAAGCATTGCTACAGTATCGTTGACCAAGTTTGACTTTTTGTTCTTTTCAAATTAACAACAGATGATATCTCTAATTCACTTAAACAAGCTTTAATAAGTTCATAAGAACTTACTTAAACACTTATTACAAATTAAAACATTAAAAACATGCATGAACATTTTTGGCGGGAAAATTGATTACAGCTAAAATCTTGGAATTACTTTGATTAAACGATTGAAGTACAATTTAAATTACTTGTCTAAAACAGAATTTAACAAACCCAGGAGAAAATTACAAGAAAACTATAACTACGACATTAATTAAACTAAATTACACTACTCTAAAATCTACTACTTGCTTCTATCTGTGTTGTGGTACTCTTATACCCTTCAAATATCTTCCTTGGGTCCCTCAGATCAATCCCAGCTCTTGAATTGTCTTCAATTAATCCCAATCGTCCAATTTGCTTTATGACGGAAAATGAGGGATGTGGGATTATTTGCAGAACTAGGCACATGGGTTGTGGGGATATGTGAGGAGGGGGTGGTGGAGTGTAAGAGGAAGATTGCAGAGGCAAGTGGGATGGTACAGTATTGGGAAGTGGTGGTGGAAGGGATAACAGCTGTGGCGGTTTATGGCATGGTTTGACTTTCTTTTTACTATACAAGTTTGACTAGGATATTTAAACTTCTGCCTTTGACTTTGCTTGGTCAAACTAGGGTTTGATTTGGATTTTAGGGAAAGAAATGGGTTAAGGGATTTATAAAAATGGAATTTTGAATTGTTTAAACTTTAGGGACCAAAATTGCCATTTTCTAAAACTTCAGGGACCTTTTGTGTCATTTTTAAAACTTGAAGGACCAAAACTGCCATTTCTTTAAAACTTTCATCCAAGGACCAATATTGTAAAAGTTAAATAGTTTAGGGACCTTGAATGATAATTTTCCAAATTTTTAACACCAGGGACTATTTCTGCCAATTTCTGAAAGTTCAGGGACTGGAATTGACAATTATGCAAATTATGTTCGTTTTTCAACTGTTTTTAATTCTTTTGCACATGAAACACATAAAAACACAATCAAATGATATTTTCTGTATTTTGAAGCATATCTGCATGTTTTTAAATGTTTTTGTAGTCTAAATGTGACAGAAATGATGTGTATTTAGACACTCATCAACAACCACAACCACAACTCCAATCACAACCACAAAAGGCTACAAGACCACCTGTTAAAGGTGTAACTATCAGAGAACCCATTCCAACCAAGAAAGCTGCTCAAGAACCTACATATTCAGGTAAAGGCAACGGCAAAATGATAGAAGAGTATGAACATAACTCTGACATTCCCTTTGAGTACTGGCCAAGAGAGCTTCAAGAAAAGTATAATGAAGAAGCTGCAAGGAAATTGCAAGCTGAGTATGACGAAGAAAATCAAGCAGTACTTGAAAAACAAAAGAAGCATGCTGAGGATGAGGCTAGAACTAAGGAATTTCTTGATGCTTGAGATGATGAAATGATAAAGTGTGATGCTGATGTTGAACTGTCTAAGTTGGTGAAATAAGAAGAGCAAGGTACACAAACAATGGAAGAAAGATAAAAATGAAGGAAGAAGAAAAAGAGAGTTTTGGTATTGGTAAAAAGAGAACTGGAAGAGTTTTGAAGAGTGTTGGAAGGAAGAAGAGAAAATCCAACAAGTCTAAAGTAGTTGAGCAGGAATCTGAGTCAGAATCTGAGAGTGAAGAAAAAGTGCATTCAGAACAATCAAAGACGGAGAATGATAATGAATAGGAAATAAAGGATTGACAAGAGATGACTAAAGTTGTAGATAATGATGATGATATATATGTTGATCCTGTTTCTTTGAATTCTAAAATTCCTATAATTGGATGGACAACTGGTTATGATGGAAAGACTCCTTGGCGGGAGATCAACAGAGCTGGTGGAAAAACTCAAAGGTTTTTGACATTTCATCAAATGCTCAGAAACTTTGATAGAGAATATTTGAAAACTCTGTGGAAGTTAATGAAGATCAAATATGGTGATTCAAGGCCTCAATTTGAGCTGGATAGAGTACTCTAGGGAGATTTAGAGATTCTATTTGAAATTGATGTTGAAGACAGAGTTTGGGTTGAGCAAGCCAAAAGTACAAAAATGACTCTTTGGAAACTGTTTGAATCATGTGGAGTTCACAATATAGAAATGAGAGGAGGGGTTCAAATTTACATGTTGGTTGAGAAGGATTATCCTCTTGCTAGAACTACACTTAAGATGATTGTTGATGGAGATATTAAACTTCATGTTGATCGTTGGAGTCAAATGGTTATTGATCTTATCAGAAAAATGCAACAACAACTGTATGGGGAAGATTATAGGAATTAGATGAAAAAGAAGAAGTAAGTGTTTGGAAGCATCCTTCTGGTGAAGGTTTAAGGCTCAAAAGAAACTCGATGATTTTGGATGAAAATATCAAGTTTAGGGGAGGATTGTTGGGTTTTGAGATGCTGCTGCTCAGATTGGATAATATTGCTTATGGTTCTAAATGGAAAATTCACTAAGTGTTATTCTACTGCTGGGCTTAATCATACTGCTGCTGGTGTATTTCATACTACTGCTGGAGTTGCTAATAAAGATCAAGTAAATATGCTAAGTAGATACTACTGCTAGGCATAGAAGATTCTACGGCTAGAGTTAGTATTCTACTGCTTATTAGATAACTATGTATAGTATGTTTGGATAATTATAGAATAGATATGAAAAGATTTATCTTGCATAGAAAGCTATTGTAACCGACTAGGACTCCTTAGTCTATAAAAGGAGGATTTAGGGTTAGAGTTTTGGTACGTATCATAGACGTACCATTGTTAGAGTCGATTCACTTCAAGGTTTTTGTAACCCTGTTACTTTTGAGTAACCGTATTAATATATTGAAGTGTTTGTTGAGAATTCGACTGTGTTTGATTGATTATTCTTCTTAAGATTAAACAATAGATTCCGCATAGTGTTTAATATTGTTTCAAGAACAGTTTCTCTACTTATTGGTTTAGATTTATATCTAAGATAATTAACAAGATCAATAGCTCAACTGGGATCAACAATTTCATATGGTGGTTTTCCTAAGATAGGTCTAATTAGAATCCTATTAAGTATGTAAGTTGAGGTGTCCACTGCATTACACCAAAACTTTTGCGGAATTGATTGTTCATTCAACATCGTTCTACTCATCTCTTGTAGAGTACGATTTTTCCGCTCAACTACCCCATTTGATTGTGGAGTGCGTGGAGCTGAGAAATTATGTGTAATACCATTAGCATCACAATATACTCCAAATTGCACTTCATTATCAAATTCTCGACCATGATCCGTCCTAATAGAAACTATTGTACACCCTAGTTGATTTTGGACTTTCTTACTAAAGATTTCGAATTCCTCAAAAGCTTGTGTCTTATTCTTAAAAAATCTAGTCCAAGTATACCTAAAGTAGTCATCAACTATTACTAAGGTGTAGTAATTTCCTCCATAGCTACGTACGGCGGATGGGCCAAATAAGTCCATATGAAGGAGTTCTAGGCATCTAGAGGTCGAGACCATATTCTTAGCTTTGTGAATAGAATGAGCTTGTTTTCCAACTTTACAAGCGTCACAAAACTGTTTATCAAACTTAATCTTAGGTAGGTTTCTAACTAGTTCCTTAGACGCAAATGATTGTATCAAGCGCATATTGGCATGACCTAATCTCCTATGTCATAGGGTGAAATTATCATCTATGGTTGCTAATCAAATCTTATCCTGAGGCTTATTTCCTATTTTCATAACAAATAAGCCATTCCTCCTAACTCCTTTGCCTATGGTTTTACCATTCTTAATGATCTCACTAACCTCTTCGGAGAAAATAACTCTACACTTATTGTCTACCATTTGACTAATGCTAAGCAAGTTAAATCCTAAGTTATCTACATGCTCAACATTTCTAATAGTGAGGGAGTTTTGAGTAATCGTACCTTTGCCTATTATGTTGCCCTTAAGTTTTCCACCGAAAGTGACATTACCTCTGTTGTATGCCTTGTATAATGAGAATAGACTTCGGTTACCCGTCATATGATTAGTGCATCCACTATCCTTGACCCGTTCGTCAGGATCCAAGTCGATTCCCAAGCATATCTATTGAATAAGACAAACATTCAAACATTTGGTCCCCAATATCTCATGGGTCCAAAGTTGTTAGTGTTAAACATCCCATGCATTAGTTGCATTTGGTTAGGATGTTGGAACGGATGACAAATTTCCCATGGTAAGTAACTTTGTAGTTGACGGTTATTCCAAGTTACGGGATAGTTACTTGGATAACTTTATCTTCTAGAGTTACCTCTCGGTAAAAGAGTTCTTGACCGAGGTTTAGGAACATTTGTTTTTCTAGGTGGAGGAGTCTTTGACCTAGTGTCAGGTTTTACAAAGCCAAGCCCGGGGGTTGACAAGGGTTTGTAAAATCTTTTGACTTCCTTTATACTAGCAATAGGTACTTTGGTACCATTTACAACTATGTGACTTGGTTTAGGACTTGAATTATTTTTCAAACTCGACACAGTTCTGTCTCCAGCACCAGACGGTATCACGGTACCATTAAATTTAATGGTGTCGTCTATACCTTTAGTGGTGTCATCTATTGTTTTGACAGAACTTGTGGGTTTAACAAATTTTACTTGTTTTGTTTTACTTGTCGAAGCTTTATTTGGGTCAAATCCTAATCCCGCTTCATTATGTTGACCATTCCTAACGTTTTCAAGTATATCATTAAGTGTCTTTGTTCCTTTTTCAAACTTAATGATCCTTAAAGCATTTTCTTTGAGTTTTTCATTTTCCACTCGAAGACTTGTGCATGACTTACATCCTACATCTACTTCTTTATTTTTCTCAAGTCTTTTGACTTGATCCTTTAGTTCTAAAACTTGCACTTCGAGTTCATGCAATTTTAATTTTAGTGTCTTGTTTCTACCTAAAATTTTAGAACTTACTTCGCATAGTTTATTATATTCGTCAGTTAGTATGTTATCATCTATTGACGAGTTATCATCACTATAATAAGAAGAATCGGAATGTACCTTATTAGAAGCCTGAGCCATTAGGCATGTTTCATCGTGGGGCTTCTTCTCTTCTTCTTCACCGCTATCACTCCAAGAGCCTCCTATGAAAGCTCGTTGGATGTTGGTTTTCGATGGTTTGGGACATTCTCCTATGAGATGATTAGGATCTCCGCATCTAAAGCATTTCCTATCACTTGTCCCTTTCTTTTCAACTCGGTTCTTTTGTGATGTCTTCTTGTCATCACGAGGTTGCCTAACGAACCTACCTCTTCTCCTAAAGAACTTTTTAAAGTCTCTAATGGCTAACGCATACTCTTCATCTTTACTATCAGAACTCGAACATTCCTCATCACTGGACTCCTTCTTGGCTTTCAATGCTAGAGATCTAACTCTCTCACTTTTGCCTTTAACTATATCGGAGTCTTTCTTAATTATCATCTCGTGAACCTTCAAGTTTTCTATTAGTTCATCGAGTGATAATGTCGCCATGTCCTTTGACTCTTCAATGGCGGTGACCTTTGCTCTCCATTTGGGATGTAGAGCCCTAAGAAACTTCCTAACATAATTCTTGCTAAAGTAACCTTCATCAAGAGCTTTAAGACTAGTAATAATAGTATTAAATCTAGCAAAAGCATTATCAATTGATTCATCTTCCGAAATGAAAAATTATTCATATTGTTGAACAAGAAGATCTATCTTGTTCTCTTTGACTTGATTATTACCTTGGTGAGTGACTAACAAAGTTTTCCAAATATCTTTTGCCGTATTACACATGAAAATTCTTTCAAATTCCTTTTTAGGAAAAGCATTGTAAATCATCATTTTAGCCTCATTATTTTTGGCTAGTTTTCTTTTAAGTTCATCACTTTGTTTGTCATAAGGAACTATTTCATCCCTTTTGATTTTCGGATTCTTTTGAATCGGTTGAAAGTCACCCTCGGTAATAATATGCCAAAGAACAATGTCTTTTGATTTCACATACGTTTCGGATCTTGTTTTCCAATATATAAAACAATCGGTTTCGAAAAGTGGTGGTCTTTGCATAGATTGCCCTTCTAGATATTTTTCGGAATCCATTGATCGATTCAAGTTTTAAAATACAATTTACTTTAAAATCTTGACTAACCTGGCTCTGATACCAATTGTGGAAAACTAGAAGGGGGGTTGAATAGTTTTACCGGTTTTTAAGTTGTTTTAAAAACTTTGCTAATTGAAAACTTTGATTCGAATCTTACGTGTAATCAATAAACACCAATATGAACACTCAAACTAAACTATCTAATATAAGTAATGAATGTAAAGAAAAGAGATGGAAAGATCAAACCGGGACAAAGAGATTTATAGTGGTTCGGCTACGAAGCTCTTCTTCGCCCTACTCCACTCCCCGAGTACCACACTCGAGAGTTTCAAACACTATGTCAACAAGACCTCCCTTCAGGCGGAGCAAACCGTACAACGACGCTTATCCAATTTCTGACACTAAGCTAAATGTCGAGTGCTAATCTTAGCTAGCACCAATCTACCACGATCTACTTGATCCTTTCTACTTCACACAACACACAAGACTCGATCTACCCGATCTACCTAAGATCTACTTGATCAACACACTAGCTCACAAGCTACAAGAGATAATGAATATCTCTATAACATCACAATGATCTTCTCTCACAATCTCTCAAAAGAAAAATGATCTTGATGTATACTATGGTATAATCAAGTGTGTAACAAATGTTACAAGTGCTCTAACTACAACAACAACACTTTGTATCCTCTTGGATATCTTGTGTTCTTCTCTTGCACTTGAAGAGGAATGAAGAGGATCACTTGGATGGATGATTGGATCACTCTTAAACAAAAGAAAAACTAAACTAAATGATCAAGAAGAAAAGATGTGGTGAGAGTATTAAACTCAGAAAGTTCTGTGTGAAAAAGAATGCCCAAAAACTGTGAAGTGGGCTGGTATTTATAGGCAGAAAAAATCTGGCCGTTATGAAGGCACGGCTCCACTAAATCACACACGGTACCACTAAATTTAGTGGTACCGTGCCAGAAAAAAACACTCCTCTTTTTGTCTTTTCTTGTGAAAACTTATTTGGGGAAGTTTGGAGCTGATTTTGGGGGGAAAATAGTTGTTATGTTATTTGAACTTATTTTTCCATTAAAACATTTCTTAATTATTCAAAAATAATTTGTAAAGTATATTTTTGAAAGAAATGTTTTGTCACATTAAAAATGTGAAGTTTAAAACACGAATTCACTTCTTTGATCATTTGTCAAGTTGTAAATTTGTTTGTTCATACCTAGAATGATTTGTGTAGAAATGGGAACTTTCGATTAAAAACTTGTTTACGTTAATTTTAACGTAACGTGTTTTCACATTTTGTCATCCTCAAAACGTGAAGTTATCGAAAGATATAAATAACTTTTTTAGAACATTATTTGCATCAACACATTACATGTTATATGTTTGTCATTATTAAAACCGAAGAAACCGTTTAGTTTAAATATCGTAATATTTGCACTAACAATATCCCCCTTTTTTATGATGACAAATATGTAAACCATAACACACAGTAAAATATAAAAGTTACCTGTTTACACTCCCTTCTCCCCCTTTTGTTGAATCAAAAAGGTAGTTGAGCTCTCCCTTGAACTCACTCCCTAATCCCCCTTATTACACTACTTTCCTTTCTCCCCAGAAAGGTGAGCTTGCATCATCCCAGTGAAGTATTCTGTCACCACTGTTAAGACGACTCCATGCTATGTATTCAAATACTTTCGAGCTCCCCCTAGCTCAATGCTCCCCTATGGTGATTGGGTCCCCTTGTTTATTTACCTTAGTATCTAGCGGATCAATAGATCAAATTCTTACAAAGGCTTTTCCTACATCAAGGGTTAGCTCCATGCAACATAATATATAAAAGAATAGGAGCAACATTATAGGGATAGAATACTTTTAGCAAGACATGCAAAGGTTAAACTAAGTTTAAGTGTAGCTACAAAAAAAATGAGTTTGATGAGGTATGTGAGCAATTCTAAGTATGCTAGAGGTTAGACACGTGATGAAAGTGCGCTAAAAGGATAAAAGCAAATAAGAAAGCCCAAGAAAGTTGAGCGACAATAAAAAATGAATGCATAATGCAATTCAAAGACACTTGAGTGTCAAAACCCGACCGACAACCTAAGGTGTAATAGTTCAATCAATCACACTAACAAGAACGAGATTCGTTCATTGACTGACACACAAAATGACTTCTTCCAAGTTGTCATTGGGAAAACGAGTTCTAACAAACCTTTTGAATGACATAATCATCTACCTAAGATGATTGGTGTTAAAGATAGTTTGTTGATAAGACATACTCTAAATGAGGTAGATATATGTCACTAATAAGATGACAAGTCATGTCATAATATAGACTCGAAGAAGAAAGAAAAATGAAAACGAGAGCGATACGCACCTAGATGCGAATGGAAATAATTCCATAAGACGGGAAAATGTTGGATTTGACCTTTGAGAAAAGGTGGGCAAAGACGGTTCAGATTAATATATCATTTTTACTGACAATGAGATGCATGATATATTTTAAAGGAGAAAAGGATGTTTATGTGATCCTACAGAGGGTAAATTTCTCTAACGGGGTTGAGGTAACGAAGTTCTAGAGTTCTAGTTTTGGATGATCCAAGCTTGACTTTATTTATTTTCTTTTAAATGAATTGGTTTCCTCCCCATTTCAAATATTTTTATCAAATCACTTTGAAAATACATTAATGTTCAAAAGTTGAAACGCTCTTTTTTCATTTTGGCCAAAAATTTGCGCAAACGGCATAACTAAAAAGATCTTTCGTTACAAATCAAGGACTCTAGTATATTTTCACTTAAAAAAAATTCATAAAAATATTTTTAAATGAAAATAGACTCAATTACGTTTAAAACGATAGGTGGCACGACTCCTACGGACTTACGGTTGATTTTATACGAATTTTTGAAAATTACCCAATTCTGAAAAACATATGAAGGTACCATTAAATTTAGCGGTACCGTCCGTATTTAGTGGTACCGTCTGTTATATTTAACGATACTGTGACCTGTTATTACAGTTTTGTCAAAAACTAATTTTCTCATTGCAACAAGTATTTGACGTAACGAAAGATGTAAAACTTAATAAACTAGATACTGAACATCTAATATATATTAAGTAACCTTTCCGGACTAAGAAAAACATTTTCTAAAATACAGTTACTATAAAACAAGGAGTTGTCCCAAATGCTCCTTTCAAAACCAAATCAATTTACGACTCTTTCTATAAACATGATCGGACACTTACAAACTCTATTCTTTTATTGGTTTAAAAAAACCTTCAAGCTAGTAGACAAAGTATACTTAACAACAAAACTTGTAAGTATTAAGCAACTAAATACTTTTCATATTTTATCACCTTCATGGGTAATTTGATACATGGATCGTACTCAATTTTGAAAACCATTTGTTTTAAAATTTTGAGCGACATAGCTCTGATACCAATTGTGGAAACCGTAAAGGGGGTGAATACGTTTCCATTTAAAAACTTAAAACTTTTGTATCAGACACCCGATCAAGTGTGACATAATATGAAAAGTGTCAACACTAGTCTTACAAGAACTAGAGATAATATAAAGCAACAAGTAAGGCATGTCACATTAACACAAACTTAGACATATTAGTAATAACATGCCATGACACAAACACATCTAACATGATATATGCAACAAACCACACAAATATAAATGCAATGCAAAGTATAAATGTAAAGCGGTAATTGCAAGATTAAACGTAAAGAGATAAGTAAAGAAAGCGCAAACCGGACGCGAAGATTTATATTAGTTCGGTCACGAAGCTCCTCTTCACCCTACTCCACTCCCCGAGTACCCAACTCGAGAGTTACTCCACTAATCAACAAGCTTCCTTCTCGGCAGAGAAAACCATACAACATTGCTTACAATATTTTCCGACACTAAGCTAGATGTCAAGTTCTTCTTCAGGTACAACCAAACCCGTTATGTTTTATGGCCCAACATAACAAACCTTGTGTTTTAAGGCCTAAACACATAAACCGCGTCGCTTACATTATTTTCCGACACTAAGCTAGATGTCGAGTACTAATCAAGCTAGTACCAATCTCACTCACGATCTACCCGATCCTCACAAATCACACAAGCTACCAGATCCACATGATCTACACTCGATATACCCAATCTACTCACGATCTACATGATTAACCCTATCTTCACACGATCTACCCAATCTACTCACTATCAACACAAGCTACACAAGATCTCCCCGATCTCTACAAGATCACAATGATACACACAAGATGACTAAACAAGACAGTGACAACTTGATGTATGTCTAGATACAACAAGTAATGCAAGTGCACTACACAATGACTCTAACACCTTGTATCTTCTTGATACTTTGTGTTCTTCTCTTGGACTAATAGAGGAATGAAGGAGATCTTTCGTTGGATGAAAGAATCACTCTTAAACAAAAGAAAAACTCTCTAAATGATCAAAGAAAGTTATCTAACTAAGAAGGGATTAGACCAGAGAAAACTGACTGGAAAAATCAAGTTGGAAGTGTAAAATGGTCCACTATTTATAGGCAAAGAAAATTTGACCATTACCAAGGGACGGTACCATTAAATATATCACGGTACCACTAAATTTAGTGGTACCGTGGTACCGTGCCAGACAAAAATGCTCCCATTTTTGTTTTTAGTGGTGAAAGTTTATTTTGGGAAGTTTGGAGCTGTTTTGGGGGGGAAAATAGCTGTTGGGATTTTTAAACCTATTTTTCCAATTAAAACATTTCTTTTTAATACAAAAATAATTTGTAAAATGTATTTTTGAAAAATGTTTTTTCACATTAAAAATGTGAAGTTTAGACCCAAAAAAATTATTTCTTTGATCATCCGTCAAGTTTAAATTTGTTTGTTCATACATTGAGTTATTTACGTCAGGATAAAAATCTACGACTCTGTTGAGGCATACTTGATACGTCGAGAGATGTTGATGTAAGTATGCGTTGATGATTTGTATTTACAAGTAACTTGCGCATTTTACGTTATGCATTACATGTTACATGTTTGTCATTATTAAAACCGAAGAAACCGTTTAGTTTAAATATCGTAATATTTGCACTAACAGATAAGTTAGATGTCTAGATGGTCGTTTGCAAGGTCCTTTAGGCGCTCTTAGAGCTTATGTGCTTATGTGATTAGGACTTATGTGAAGGCATGGAACGAAATTCAAATATTTGTTTTCCGAGAGGAAAGATATCTATCAATGCATTATTTAAATGATGATTGATAATATCCTAGATCCTACATGTCTATATTATGTGTGATGAACAAGAAAATTTGACACAAAATATTCTACCACATTTGCTAGAATTGAAAGTCATTTGTGTCAAATTATCAAGATTAGATAAAATTTCGGATCACAACTTATATTCGTGTTAAAGATGTTGTATCTATCTCTACGTGTTCAATTTATGTGAAAATTGTATGCTATGTGTTTATGGTAGAAAAGAAAAGAAAATATTTTATGCAAACATACAAACTACTTACCTAGTTGAAGAGAATTCCCATGGTTTGAATTCGGTATGGTATTGCATAACAAACTAAAATACTCATTTATTATATTTAATAAGCTAAGTATTTCATCCGAAATCTTAGAAACTTATTTTGTTAATGCAAGTAACAAATAAGGATTATTAATATCGAAACACTACACAACAAACTATAAACCGGAGATATCTTGCATTGTATATTGACTTTCTATACAATGTGTAATGGTTTATAGGATCTAGTTTGTGTATTCATTAATTTAAAATACACTTGATTTCTAGACACATACAACTACATTCTTGAGATGACTTACATGAAATACTTGCACTTGGTTCATGTATGATGAGATGTAGGTTCTAAATTGTGTTTGATAGAATCATTTACTTCCAAAATGATGATCTAGGAACTTTTCTCATCCAACCATAATTGGAAGCATTATGCATGGCTTAACAAATTATGGTGCATGCATAATTATGGGAACTAGCATGAGAAACTAGATCATCCAATCTCATCCCAAAAGAAACTAAACTACTTTTTATGAAACAAATTAGCTTTCCCATATATTCTTCTTAAACCTCTCACTTAGTACAATCAATAAGGAATCAATGTACTAATACGTATTATCCAACGGTTATTTAGATATCTATTACCCCTACCTAAATCTTAACTTATCACTATTTAAGGAATGAGTAAACTAGAGGATAGTGTCATCAAAATCTAATACTTCCTTTTTACCCGAAAACATGAATAACGAACCAGTCTCACCAAACAATGTTCTTGACAACCACATCATCTTAAGTAGTGACACTAATTCTTTTAATGCCAACAATGGTAATCAAGAAGTCATGAACAACATTGTGGTTCCTCAAACTCCAAATGAGGATGTTGGGATTGGAGATGGGTGGTTTATGAATAATGACTTACAATTTCCTAGGGCTAATCTAGAAGAAATAATGCAAGATGAAATTTAGAGCAATCTTAATAATGCTCAAGTCACAACATCTCCATTTAGGTGCCTTGGAGAAGAAAAAGTTTGGGAAAAGATAAGGAAGCCCTTAAGCCCGAAACTTCGTGAGAGCAAACATTCAATTTGCTGTGAAAACACGATTGACATGCTCAATGCTATTAACAATAATTGTAAAACTCATAAATTTTGAACATCTAAAATACCCAAAATACCCCTCAAATTTAAACTTTTGAAGAGACGTTAAATAATCTAAAATATTTCATTCCGATTTTAACCTACGTATTTAATTCGTTAATATTTGAACCATATACGTTTTATGAATATAAAACTTATGTTAAAATAATTTGTACACGCCTTATCATATGTCACGTTTTCTATGTCCCTAGCCGTATTTTCATTTTTATTTTGTACGCGACGTATGGAGATTTGTTTTATGTTCAGATTCGTGATGTACCTACTTGGTCTAATCCTTCCAATCAAATCCCATAAAATTTGCAAGTTTCCTTTTTGTTCTCACACCCTACACGTTTAATGATATATACGAATCTCCCATATTTTTGTTCAACACTCATACACGCTATTTTATTTATTTATCAAGAAGAAAGTAAAACCTAAAAACTAAACATACGGCAGCCGCTACTTTCTCTTTGTCCCATTTTTGTCGATCAAAGGAGTACCAGGAAAAGTTGTGTAGGGTTCAAGGAGGTCCATTTGGTATGATCATGGTTCATCTCTGATCGAAAGGGCGTGTAAACTTGGGTCGATAGGTCCTTAATCGAGGGTGCCTTGATTTTGTTTCGGTGGTGTATGAGTTGGGGTTCGATCATGGTTGCCTTTCTTTCTCTTATTCGACACGACTACGAGGGTACGTTTGACAAAACCTTATTCATTTTCTTTTGACTATTTTTGTTTCGACCTTGCCTTGTTTCAAAATCGAATACGACATCACACGAATCATATATACACGTCACATAAAATCACGAAAACACTACACATAATAACGAGTGACCGACTTATAAAACTTGGGTGTTCAATTCTGATTTTATCACGAGGGTTTATTACTTTTGGGCTTCGACTTAAACAGCTCTCAAACACGTAACTAATCGAAATATTGAACATGTTTTGGGTGGGTTCGAATGGGTTAAACAGAAGGAAAAACACACGATTTTGTTACAGGAGTATTAAATGTGGAAGTTGGTATTGATCTATAAATGTATACAAGTAAAAAGAAAAAAAAAAAAAGGAAGGGGCGCACATATATAATTCACGTGGGTTCAAGATTGCATGCATGGTTGATTTTTCGAAGTCAAGTAAATAAAAGATTGCATCAGATTTATTGTTGTGTGAGAGTTGTATTATAATGCATGTGAGGGCTAGAATACGTGTGAGTTATGAGATCAGTTAGGTTGCTTTTGTGTGTGCATGCATGTAACGTGAGAGTTTGGGTTGTGTGAGTTAAACTTATAAAAAGGGCGTGTGTATGTCGGGTCTAAAAAGGAGAAAAGGGTTGGGTTTGTTTTGAATATCGTAATGCATATTTCTGTCCAGTTATGATCGAATGGTGTGTTTGTTGTGTGAGTTTTAAATGGTCAAACGAGTTATTAAACATGAATATAAAACTTAAAGAATTAAGAGGGGCATGCGTATTTATATTATATATATATGTCGTGTGTATATGTGTGATCATGGAACGGTGTCAAGTTTATAACGAGTCATGTATGGTTTATTAGAATTTTGGGTCGTCGCGGTCTAAGATTAATGCCGAGGGTACGTTAATAAATTATGAACGACGGGGTCTAAAATTATTATTTTGATATAAATTATAATATAAACCTTAAAATAATTTTATTTGACATTTTTAATATTAAATTTTGATAATTTACATTTATGACCCTAAACTTTACTAAATTGTCATAATTAACCCTAATCTATCTATAATAATCATTTTGAGCATTTTAATTTAATTGAGTGTTAATTGGAATCATAAATGGTTAATATTTCTAAATCGGGAAACCTACTAAATATGGAAACTTACTTAAACCTACTAAAAACAGAAAGTTACTTGAATTGGTTAAAGTTACTTAAAGTGGAAAGTTACTATTTTTGGAAAGCTGCTATAGGTGGAAAGTTACAAAAAATAGAAAGCCGACTAAAATGAGTAATCCGACTTAAAACAAGTTATTAATAATTAGCCGATCACTAATTCGTGTAGATTCGCTGAAGAATGAGTGACCTCCTATTCTTATGCTATGTTTCGTTGGCGGTTTAAGGTACAGATATTCTGACCTTTCTTTTAAGGTTTCTCATGATCTCTTTCGTATTCTGATCTATTAGTTTATGATTCGATTGCTATGATTTCCCCTTTGCGTGAACCTTCCCTGTTGATTCCATTTGATATGATGTCTGATATGAAGCTATGTTACGAAAACCTTTTCTACTTATATCTTGGAAATGTTTTGAGAAAAACTATTTTAAAAGGGTGTTTATAAATGAGGCAAAACCATTTTATATAAATGTTACTAACTTTTATGAAGGCTATTTTGGAAGACTAATTTTTATGAAAAACTGTTTTGAAAGAATATTTTGTGAAAATTACTTTAAAGAATCGTTTTATTAAAGGTACAAATAAAAGATTGTTTAAAATGGATTTTGATGGAAGTTTTTAAAATGAACTTTTGAGGTGAACCTTGATTATGATTATGAGTTATGATTCAGTTAAGATTTCCCAGGCCATTTCTATGTTCCCTTGTGTATGAACCTTTTGATATGACGTTGAGATGCATTTCTGATATATGACTTTGAGATGACCTTGAGATATGACTCTTAGTTTGATACCCGAGCCACCTTTCTGTTTCCTAGCCAGGAAGGTAACCTGGCCGTGTCTGTGATGCACCACTGGCATGACTCCTGTGTGGGGGAGTGATTTCTCACGCCGTCCCCTTTTATATTATGATATGGCCATTATGATTTTGAGTATTATGATTTTGAGATGACTTTGAGTGGGGGCGTATGGATTGCAATCCTAGGCATGTATGTTTAGTGGATTTAACTATGATTTTGAGTATGACTTTGAGGTGACTGGTGCTTGTGTGCATTACACGCCTTTCACATTTCTGGGAGCTAGCTACTCCACCCTATTTGATACATGAGGCCACCCCTCATATTATCTGGTTGCCTGAGAGGTATCCCCTCTGATTGTGAGACTATGATGTTGAGATGTGACTTTGAGATTATGACTTTGAGTTTCTAGGCTCGTGGTGGATAACTATCCTAAACCTTTACTCTTGTACCTTATTTATATCTCCTTCATTATGCTACATCTGATTATTTCCGTTTACTTTCGTTTCCGTTTATTATATATCTGTTCACTGGGCTTCGTAAGCTCAGCCGCACGTTTTCTTTTCGTGTGCGGCAGGTTTTAGATGGAAGATGGGTATGAGTGAAGAGACTTTGGACCTAGAAGGCTTGACAGTTATTTTGGCCTAGAGATGATTAGAAGTTATTTTATTGTTAGAATTTGTATTCCGTTTTTGTAACCTTGTTATTTCAGTACTTCCTTTGTAACCCTTGAGAATCTTTGTATTACTTTTGAATGTATGCTTTGTTATATCTGATATGAAACCATTCGCGTGATATCTTTACCCTTGTCGGGTTGGGGTGTTACAATTATGGTATCAGAGCGACAGGCTGCGACTCGTAATACATTTACCCTTGACCTGTGTAAGTTAGACCACTAAGTTTCCACTGTAAGCGCTCACCAGATAACCTTTAAGATTTTGCTTTAGGATTTCCCTATAGGAACTTAAGTTCTGACCAGTGAGGAATGGGTAGACTATAAGGCTTTTGTTTAAGTATCATTGCTTCCGCATCACTCTGATTCGTGCCCCATTTGTTGAGAGCATTTTGGAGATTGAAAGCTCACGCTTTGCACCACCTAAGATTCCGACTCCGACCTCTGATTCTTTTGTTAATCATTTTGATGTCTCTTCGGGTATTCTGAGAATCTCCATGACGATAACCTACTTGATACATTCTGTTACTTGCTTTTGATAATCTATGAATCTTCTGACCCTATCTGAGTTCGTCTTAAACATCTCCGTTTCCATGAGAAGTCTGGTGGTGCTTTAACCACGTGTATAAGAATGCTTTCCTCTCATTTTTAAAAGATAAGACTTGCGTTGTCAATCTGTTTTTTTTCATTGAATAGTTAACTTTGATTTTAGTCTGATAAAGGATAGGTTGATTGATCATTGACGACTACCCTCTGATGTTTCACCTTCGGTGTTTGAAAACCATTTTGAACTCCCTACCATGATTTCCGATTGTTAAACTTTTGCCATTACTACCAAATTTTATTCTTCACTTCCGACCTGTTTGATAAGCAGTTTGATACTCCTCTGACCATCCCGACGGTCATTTAATCCTAATGTGTTTGACACATGTTATAAATTCATTTCGGTGCTGGATATAAATGTATCATCTGATATTACTCTGTCCTTGCAAAGTCCATTACTACTCCTATGAGGACTCTGGTGATTATTAGCCATGGACTGCGACGATAATTTTGTCTCGATGTGAAATTGTTAACTGAGCATAATGATACTGATTATTGACATTCTATATGCCTCACTTTTTACAGTTATACGACGTTCATATTACCGATGACTCACAACCTACCTGCCACTTATGTTATTTAGCCAAACAAGAATCCAACACCTTGAATTGTTCGCTTATCTAATTCCACACTTTGATGAACCATGTACTTAACCCTGAGATATGAACTATCCGTCTGGCTTGGCGACCGTACTCATCCTACGAATCCGTTTGCTTTGATATATTCGATTTTGTGGACTTTAAGATATGGACTGGCTGGCCCTCATACGCTGCCAGGGACTACTGTATCTGATTTGTGACCTTTAATAATATGTTTCATCCCACTTTTGTTATGATAACCTTAACCGCTCAAATCTGTTAAGCTTAACGCTGTTATAGAAAAATCTCATTCGATTGTCGATTGTCCCCTGACACCTACTAGTACCCACCCTAGAAGCTTTGGCATTGGAAATTTTGTTGTACAAATTTTCTGTTGTTCTCCGATTAAACTCTTGGGTTTCCCTCCTGGTTGAGAAGTAGAAGGAAAATTTGAACCAATCCCGGTTGACGGACCATGATGCCATAGAAGTTGAGAAATTGGATAAGATGATAGGATATGATTTTGTTCACCTCAGTGTTTCATTTTGAATACCCTGTTAGCTTGTGAAGAAGAAAGAGAAAACTTTGGAGTATTGACTATTGTAAATCTAATCGTATCACTGCCATGACAACCTTTCAATTCAGCGTATCAATGATTGATTCTACCTTTGTAAACTCCATACCAGACGACCTCTGTGGATGATGGAAGGACTGAAGAAGCAACCACAAGAACTTCTAAGAAGAGAGATGACAAAACGAGAGTAACCTCCGGAAGTATTTCAGTTTTATACACAAAGAGGAGCATGTAAATCATCTTGTAAAAGGACCCTTATTCTGGAGGAAACAGATTTGATTGGCACCTAGAGATTGTAGCAGACAACACTACCATACATCCGGCGATGACGGCAGTTTGAGATGGCGAATTCTGAACTGTGCTGAAGACCTGTCGAAGACATGCAGTCTTGCTTCTCTATTCGTCTTAGTTGTACTAAGAGGAATTGAGAGCAGAAGCAGACTAGCGAACGGAAGAATGCACAGTGACCATACCGGAGATTCACGTTACTACACCTCAGTTCCAAGGAGAAGTGCCGAAGGCTTGAGGGATCAGACTCGAGTTGATATTTTTTTTTTTTTTTTCACGCTATGATTATACGATAGATTGCATGGACTTGGAAGAAGTTTAAGATCATGGACGATAATTCTGAAGTGAACGTTTGTGTTTGGAAGAGTTGATTTTGGTGAAGAATGAAGCTATGGATGACGTAATTCATTTCCTCTTGACCTACTCAAATTTACGTGACTTAAGATAGGATTCCCTGAATGATTTATATTCCCTGTTAGTAATTCCGCTCGGTGTTCATTCTGCGTAGGGTGGACGATGGTTTTGTTATGTGAAATTTGACGAATGATGGATGATCTGATGCTTTTAATGATGTACCAAATTTTGATAGACAATCTGAGATTTCCGTTAACTTTTTCGAGTAGTTCGTTCCCCTCTTAGTTATGGTGTTTGATTTTGATGACCTCTGAGACTGTAGAAGTACTAGGTGGATTAAGATAGGTGGTTTTGATTACGACTTGAGATAAAGTATGATCATCATGAAGGCATATTTATGTGGTGCTAGTATTATGACGCCTGATCAACGTGATAATACTTACACCATATAACGTGCACTCATTGTGGCCATAGGATATCTTGGGGGTACCTAAGAAGTTTAGAATCTGATCTCCGTTGGATTATCCGTGATTAATGAGACGTTAGGCTCATTCTACCTATGCGTATACTCTGCTCTCGTTTATTAAATATCTGGATGAGTTTGGACTCCCGTATTGCATTCTGTTGACCTCAGTTATATATCTTAAACTCCTTGTAGAACTCTCTACTGATGGTACAGTTAATCTGATTTGAAATTCTGTTCGTATTTTCATATAAGCTTTTCAGAAGACTCACCTATCATCCATTTTATATCGTATGGTTCTTTTGATCTGAAGCAACCTAATTTGTCTCCTCTGAGAAACCTGAAATCACCTTGTTTTGATCGAATCATGAGAAACCTTTTGTTTTGAAGAGCTTTTTGAAGGAACCTCCTCGGGCGTAAAAAAAATGTTTGTGACGATCTTTTGTGATTTGCTACAACTCCGTCTAACTTTGCGACTTCAATTTTCGAGGACGAAAATTTTTTTTTTTAGAGGGGAAGAATTGTAAAACTCATAAATTTTGAACATCTAAAATACCCAAAATACCCCTCAAATTTAAACTTTTGAAGAGACGTTAAATAATCTAAAATATTTCATTCCGATTTTAACCTACGTATTTAATTCGTTAATATTTGAACCATATACGTTTTATGAATATAAAACTTATGTTAAAATAATTTGTACACGCCTTATCATATGTCACGTTTTCTATGTCCCTAGCCGTATTTTCATTTTTATTTTGTACGCGACGTATGGAGATTTGTTTTATGTTCAGATTCGTGATGTACCTACTTGGTCTAATCCTTCCAATCAAATCCCATAAAATTTGCAAGTTTCCTTTTTGTTCTCATACCCTACACGTTTAATGATATATACGAATCTCCCATATTTTTGTTCAACACTCATACACGCTATTTTATTTATTTATCAAGAAGAAAGTAAAACCTAAAAACTAAACATACGGCAGCCGCTACTTTCTCTTTGTCCCATTTTTGTCGATCAAAGGAGTACCAGGAAAAGTTGTGTAGGGTTCAAGGAGGTCCATTTGGTATGATCATGGTTCATCTCTGATCGAAAGGGCGTGTAAACTTGGGTCGATAGGTCCTTAATCGAGGGTGCCTTGATTTTGTTTCGGTGGTGTATGAGTTGGGGTTCGATCATGGTTGCCTTTCTTTCTCTTATTCGACACGACTACGAGGGTACGTTTGACAAAACCTTATTCATTTTCTTTTGACTATTTTTGTTTCGACCTTGCCTTGTTTCAAAATCGAATACGACATCACACGAATCATATATACACGTCACATAAAATCACGAAAACACTACACATAATAACGAGTGACCGACTTATAAAACTTGGGTGTTCAATTCTGATTTTATCACGAGGGTTTATTACTTTTGGGCTTCGACTTAAACAGCTCTCAAACACGTAACTAATCGAAATATTGAACATGTTTTGGGTGGGTTCGAATGGGTTAAACAGAAGGAAAAACACACGATTTTGTTACAGGAGTATTAAATGTGGAAGTTGGTATTGATCTATAAATGTATACAAGTAAAAAGAAAAAAAAAAAAAAAGGAAGGGGCGCACATATATAATTCACGTGGGTTCAAGATTGCATGCATGGTTGATTTTTCGAAGTCAAGTAAATAAAAGATTGCATCAGATTTATTGTTGTGTGAGAGTTGTATTATAATGCATGTGAGGGCTAGAATACGTGTGAGTTATGAGATCAGTTAGGTTGCTTTTGTGTGTGCATGCATGTAACGTGAGAGTTTGGGTTGTGTGAGTTAAACTTATAAAAAGGGCGTGTGTATGTCGGGTCTAAAAAGGAGAAAAGGGTTGGGTTTGTTTTGAATATCGTAATGCATATTTCTGTCCAGTTATGATCGAATGGTGTGTTTGTTGTGTGAGTTTTAAATGGTCAAACGAGTTATTAAACATGAATATAAAACTTAAAGAATTAAGAGGGGCATGCGTATTTATATATATATATATATGTCGTGTGTATATGTGTGATCATGGAACGGTGTCAAGTTTATAACGAGTCATGTATGGTTTATTAGAATTTTGGGTCGTCGCGGTCTAAGATTAATGCCGAGGGTACGTTAATAAATTATGAACGACGGGGTCTAAAATTATTATTTTGATATAAATTATAATATAAACCTTAAAATAATTTTATTTGACATTTTTAATATTAAATTTTGATAATTTACATTTATGACCCTAAACTTTACTAAATTGTCATAATTAACCCTAATCTATCTATAATAATCATTTTGAGCATTTTAATTTAATTGAGTGTTAATTGGAATCATAAATGGTTAATATTTCTAAATCGGGAAACCTACTAAATATGGAAACTTACTTAAACCTACTAAAAACAGAAAGTTACTTGAATTGGTTAAAGTTACTTAAAGTGGAAAGTTACTATTTTTGGAAAGCTGCTATAGGTGGAAAGTTACAAAAAATAGAAAGCCGACTAAAATGAGTAATCCGACTTAAAACAAGTTATTAATAATTAGCCGATCACTAATTCGTGTAGATTCGCTGAAGAATGAGTGACCTCCTATTCTTATGCTATGTTTCGTTGGCGGTTTAAGGTACAGATATTCTGACCTTTCTTTTAAGGTTTCTCATGATCTCTTTCGTATTCTGATCTATTAGTTTATGATTCGATTGCTATGATTTCCCCTTTGCGTGAACCTTCCCTGTTGATTCCATTTGATATGATGTCTGATATGAAGCTATGTTACGAAAACCTTTTCTACTTATATCTTGGAAATGTTTTGAGAAAAACTATTTTAAAAGGGTGTTTATAAATGAGGCAAAACCATTTTATATAAATGTTACTAACTTTTATGAAGGCTATTTTGGAAGACTAATTTTTATGAAAAACTGTTTTGAAAGAATATTTTGTGAAAATTACTTTAAAGAATCGTTTTATTAAAGGTACAAATAAAAGATTGTTTAAAATGGATTTTGATGGAAGTTTTTAAAATGAACTTTTGAGGTGAACCTTGATTATGATTATGAGTTATGATTCAGTTAAGATTTCCCAGGCCATTTCTATGTTCCCTTGTGTATGAACCTTTTGATATGACGTTGAGATGCATTTCTGATATATGACTTTGAGATGACCTTGAGATATGACTCTTAGTTTGATACCCGAGCCACCTTTCTGTTTCCTAGCCAGGAAGGTAACCTGGCCGTGTCTGTGATGCACCACTGGCATGACTCCTGTGTGGGGGAGTGATTTCTCACGCCGTCCCCTTTTATATTATGATATGGCCATTATGATTTTGAGTATTATGATTTTGAGATGACTTTGAGTGGGGGCGTATGGATTGCAATCCTAGGCATGTATGTTTAGTGGATTTAACTATGATTTTGAGTATGACTTTGAGGTGACTGGTGCTTGTGTGCATTACACGCCTTTCACATTTCTGGGAGCTAGCTACTCCACCCCATTTGATACATGAGGCCACCCCTCATATTATCTGGTTGCCTGAGAGGTATCCCCTCTGATTGTGAGACTATGATGTTGAGATGTGACTTTGAGATTATGACTTTGAGTTTCTAGGCTCGTGGTGGATAACTATCCTAAACCTTTACTCTTGTACCTTATTTATATCTCCTTCATTATGCTACATCTGATTATTTCCGTTTACTTTCGTTTCCGTTTATTATATATCTGTTCACTGGGCTTCGTAAGCTCAGCCGCACGTTTTCTTTTCGTGTGCGGCAGGTTTTAGATGGAAGATGGGTATGAGTGAAGAGACTTTGGACCTAGAAGGCTTGACAGTTATTTTGGCCTAGAGATGATTAGAAGTTATTTTATTGTTAGAATTTGTATTCCGTTTTTGTAACCTTGTTATTTCAGTACTTCCTTTGTAACCCTTGAGAATCTTTGTATTACTTTTGAATGTATGCTTTGTTATATCTGATATGAAACCATTCGCGTGATATCTTTACCCTTGTCGGGTTGGGGTGTTACAATAATAGGGAAGAAAACCGAGAGATGCTCAAATCTCTTCATGGGGGAGTTAAAATGCTCCAAGCATTGGCTTTCAACATATCTTCCTTGGTGCATAATGATTGGAGCTATGAAACAAGTGATGACAACTTGGAAGATAACAAGGACTAGTAGTGTGTTTGTTGTTAGTTTTGCTTATGTGGTTTGTTAGTCTATTGCCTTAATAATAAAGATTCAATTTCTTTCATTGTTTCATGTTCAACAAATGGTTAATTGGAGTCAATATATATATATATATATATATATATATATATATATATATATATATATATATATATATATATATATATATATATATATTGTGGACTAACCCATGTTGCAAGTATTCAAATGGTTACCTAACCCATTTTGGACTTCCACATGTGAGGATTGTTTGTGTGTTGCTTGTTGGTTGTTTCTTGTGTAGCTAGGACACCACAAAGGTGAGGCTCTTGACCCATGGATCCCCGCCTTGGAACAAGGGGGAGCAACAATCTAGGGGGAGCTATATTCAAGGGGGAGCATGCTATCGGGGAATGAATACTCAAGTTTATATCTAAAGATAAAGTCCAAGTGATTCCCGCCTTTTTTATTCGACAAAAGGGGGAGAAAGAAAGAAAAGAGCACAAGCTCGGGTGAAGACCAATTCAAGATTAAGATCAAGGCTTCACCAAATTACAAGGAAAGATCAAGACGCAAGCTACACCAAAGGCGTTCTTAATCTTCGCTACGCCTTGTAATTTTATTTGCTTTCGGAATTTATTTGTCATCATCAAAAAGGGGGAGATTGTTGGAACAACATTAGTTAGATCTCCTTATGTTTTAATGATGACAAATAAACCTTCGAAACACATAATATCACACACGTTAGCCAAAATCTTCCCGACCCAAGAACTGGGCCTGGCGCGCTGCCAGCGCTCCGACGCGCCAGCCCAGTGTATTAGTTGGGATGAATTTTGAAAGTCGGTTTTCCCCTTACCCAAAAAATGTAGATCTTTCAATATAGTTATGAATATGTTATGTGCTTCATTGGGAACACTCGAAACGAGTTTTAAAATTAGAAGGATCTAAATTTACAACCTCCCGTTTTTGGAAAAATGTCAACTCAAGTATTTTGATAAACGCCTCCAGCCAAGGCTTTTCTAAACCTAGGGGACTTATATATTTCACGTGACATCAAGTGAAAGTATTCATATGGCCATAATCCGTGTTTACGTCTTCTCTAATCACGTAACAGGTTTACTCCCTTATTGGTAAAACTAAGTCAAAGGTCCCCTTGCGTAAATGCATCCTTTCCCGTTATGGGATATGCTTTACAATGATGCAAAGCACTTTACTTGTTTGTATCAAGGTGATTATTGATTACGTCGAGTCATGGAAATTTACGTATTATAAGATTATGAATACTTGAGGTTGAGTTACTTGAAGATATAAATAACCTTTGATTTTCTCAACCTATAATCATCTTTGTCAATTCTTTTCTTCCTTAATGACAACATGATTAAGTCTTAACCAATCCTTTGATTACTCTTGATGTGCTCTACCGTGTAAAAGTTTTAAAATTTATAAACACGATTTATCTGGTTCTCTAATTAACACATACGAGCAAGTATACTCGTCTGTGATAGTAAAGGTGGGTAAGTCGAGATCGCCCCAAGGGATTTGGTGATTATTGTATTTAGTATAACAAGCTTTTGCAAAAAGGGTTGTCAATCCAATTTGGTTAAAATTCAAAAAGTAAATAGAATCCAATCAATCAAAAACATATACTTGTGTGTAATTCCTTAACCAATTGCATAGAGTATTCTACAAAGTTTGGTGTAAC
Organism: Artemisia tridentata subsp. tridentata; assembly: GCA_021014915.2. NCBI lineage: Eukaryota > Viridiplantae > Streptophyta > Magnoliopsida > Asterales > Asteraceae > Artemisia > Artemisia tridentata. The sequence continues at coordinate 158,752,539 of CP139508.1, forward strand.
TTGTAACGATGCACAATTTTATGTGAATGATTAACAATCAATGGTTTATATCATGAAGAATCATTACTAATAATTAAATCTCCTAGTTAACTCCTTTCGGCCTTATTAACTATTATGACAATTCTTATTAAGCTCTAGTTGTTTGAAAAGCAATTCTTATCTCATGAATTCCTACGAATCCTTTCGGCCTTTTCTCTTGATGAAGTCGTTTCAAATCCATTTTAATGAGTAAATATTATGCTTGTCACACACCATATCCCATACTAATTCATGCACTAACGTTTTCACTAGTACAAAACTGGGATTTCGTCACACCAAAAATGTGTGACTATATGCATACAGTTACACACGTTTTTTTTCTTTTTTTGTGTGACGAAAAGTCACGCCACCATAGGTGTCATATGGTCACATTGTTTAGTTTGTGACCGTTTTCATTGAAAAAGAGTGACCAAAACTATAATATGTGTGACAAATTAGGCACAAGTTTTGTTGGATTAATCATTTTTGTGTGACCGTAAACAATTTATAGTCACATGAATATATAATAAATGTGACGTTTGTGATGATTTAGTCACACAACGTGTGTTGTTTTTTTGGAGTTAGTCACATACAATTTAAAAAACAGTGGCCAAAAGTGTGAATAAGTGTGACCATATGCTGTTTAAAGTGAAGAAATGTGTATTTTGTGTGACTATTGATCATTCGATGGTCACATGAGTTTTTAGTTTGTGTGGCCTTTTGTAATATTTAGTCACACAAAGCATGTTTATTTTAGGTATTTAGTCACATACAATTAAGCATAAAGTGGCCAAAAGTGTGAATAAGTGTGACCATATGTTGTTTAAAGTGAAGAAATGTGTATTTTGTGTGACTATTGTTCGTCCAATGGCCACTTGAATTTTATGTTTGTTTGGCCTTTTGTAATATTTAGTCACACAAAACATGTTTGTTTTGGGTATTTAGTCACATACAATTAAGCATAAAGTGGCCAAAAATGTTAATAAGTGTGACCATATGTTGTTTAAAGTGAAAAAATTTATATTTTGTGTGACTATTGATCATCCAATTGCCACATGATTTTTTTTTTTGTTTTGTAGCCTTTTGTAATATTTAGTCACACAACGAATTAAACAAATAGTGACCAAAAGTGTTAATAAGTGTGACTATATACATCTTTTAGTCACATTTAAGAAATCAATATATATCAAAACAAATTGAAATAATATCAAAACAAATTCAAATACATTAATATCTAACAACAGTACTAACTATATGAACCAACAGTACTAACTTATAACTAACAGTTGTAACTAATACACTAGCAGTATTAAAAATGATCCATCTGCTCATACTATAATATCTAACAGCACAAAACAAATCTCTGAAACCGCAAGAACCTGTACTAACTAAATGAAGGATTAGATGAATTTATCATCTACTCATGCAATTTCAAGAACCAGAAGGCCATCATGCTTGATTAGTCAGCAGTCCAGCTCTGTTCAACATCATCATGCTTGATTAGTCAACATCATGCTTGATTAGTCAGCAATCCAGCTCTGTTCAACAACCTCTCTTACTCTTCTGTTGTAATCACGTTTCATCTCATTAAACATTCATGACGCTTCAGAACTAGCAGGGGAGTTTGGGTTTGTGTCAGAGAGCAATGACTGTCATATAGTAGAAAAATTCCATCAGAACACAAGAATAGAAGTAAAAATAGCAGCAACATCATATATAGCACAGAGACACAGGCTCTAGATTTTCAAGAGTAGTCTGCAAGTTGTTAGAAGATACTTAAATCAGATTCACATCAGATTATCTTATCATTACACAAGTCGTTGCGGCAGAAAAACTTACCCTCGTTTTATCAAGTATAACAAACATTAAAGTTGTTTTTCTTAGACTAACTAACTGTAACATAATGTGTAAAAGTAAATAAACTAATCATGATATCAACAGTCGGACCATGAAAATGGTTAAAATAAGTACAAATAATGTACCTGGAACACGGTTTTCAGAAGAGGTTTATTTGCAGCTTGCTCACGACCAATATCATACACCACCTACGTAATACAAATTTAATCAGAGTCAACTTAAGTCTATAAGAATTAAGAAGTCGAAATTAACAGGAGCTACTCAGCTACAAGCAAACTTACATGTTTATAAGCAATGTACGAGTCAAATTCTATTAAGTTACAGAAGCCTTACCTCAGTTCTTTCACACAATATTAACTTCTCTTCATCAGCATCGATACTAAACGTTAGATCCAAGATATCCCTAATATCATTCTGCAGAAATTTTACATACACAAGATGCAATTAGCATTAATCATTATTATAAAACCTAACACAAGCTCAAAAGTTTATTTGAATAATACTTTCAAACAAACCTCAAGCATCCACTTCAAGTGGTTCTGTTCAATCATTATTATAAAACCTAACTATTTAACCAACTTATTTCTAAATGATTATTGTGATAATTTTTAATTTGTTTTGTAATTAATGCCAAATAGCTTTTAAGTCAAACCGACCAAGCAAATTTAAGTTCAAGAAAGAAAGAAAAAAAAGTGAGGCACTTACAACTCTTCCAACAAATTTGAAGTACGAGAGGTGTTCTGTCTGATAAACAGAGTTAGGATTAGGCTGAAATGTTGCATCATTTCCAACAGTTGTGAACAGCAGAGCTCCCTTGTCAAAGATAACCCTTGATAAAAGCTGATACCATTCCCTGGTAAGTCCACCAGCATCAATACCTTCTTCCCCTTGGAAATGAACAGTCAACCTACCCTTCAAATCTTGAGTTGACCTCATCCTCAATTGGTTATATGAATCTTCAAGTATGTATGCTCGTCTTACAGAGATCCTCAAAGGACCGTGATGCAGGAACAAGATCACGGTTTGATTCATTGTACCCACTCTGTGCAAGAAATCTACAACAGACGTGGCAAATTCTGCCTGCACTCAAACAGAAAACATAGAAAATCAGATCCCTTAATGAACATTAAATTTTACAATTAAAAATATAATGAAAATTAAAAAATCAACTAAATGGAAACAATTTTTTTAAGGTTTCAAGAACCTGTATAACATGCGAAACATTCGGAATGTCAGTACCACGAGCAGCAGCATCCGTGCACACAAAACATTATCATACTCAAATGCATAACACTCAACAATTTTAAAAATTCCATTATCATCACAAAACGCTTCTACACTTGCGTCCACATACCTACAACCAACAAAAAGTCTAACTGTTTTAAGATTACCAACATACGTTCATACTCAAATGCATAACACTCAACAATTTTACAAATTCCGAACCAATACCGAGACTCAATTAACCTGATTTAAAAGTTCCATGAAAGTACGCTTCACTTCTCTATCAGCTCCAGTCTGAGCATCAAACCTGGCAATAGCAATTGCATCGACATTCATACTCAAATGCATACATTATAACAAACGAGGTGGGTCAATACCAATCTGTTTATATAATTCGTGATGAGTCAAAGGTAGTTCAACAACTTCACGAATTTCCTGCTTTTGGATGTCACATCCTCCAATATCCTAATAGATCACATTCAAAAGAAACAACATTGTTAACTATAAAGAAAATCACATAGATCTTAAAGACTCGTAACAATTCGACGAGAGCAAATACTTCAGATCGAACCAAGAAAACTAGTAACAAAAGATAAACAAGAAACAATAGGATCATGTAGTAACATTTCTCAACTCGATATTTCTAAAGTCTAGTTTTGCTCTAACACTTACTTACTTTTGTCAAATCCATAGTTCCATACATATACCAAGAACTCAATATTAACAGCAGAGAAAAAGTGCAACCAATCTGGTCCATTTGGCAAACTTTTCGTCTTTGTTATATCTTGAGCAAGCATTGATGTGAGCAATAGTACATAAATATGATATATTAAATATCTTATGGGCATCTACACTGCTTAACAGCATACAGACTAGCTCACCATAAATCTCCGTAAAAAAACTGAAACATTGATGGTATATCTCTAATATAGAACTCAAAAGGCTAGATTATACCTTCTTCTGCTCTTCCTCAGATTATGAGGAGCTGCTATCCTCATCAGATGAAGATTCTTGTTTCTTCGCATTCTTCTTTGAAGTCTTGGTCTCAGTCTTCGTCTTCTCAATTTCCTGTACCACAGCTCCATTGACAACTTTCTGCTTCTTGCTACTCACTACTTGCTTCTCAATAATCACCTTTGCATCTCTCTTGCCTGAATCGTATAACACACTCATAAGCACACTAAAAAAATACTCAGCATATCTCACAATAACTCAGCATATCTCACAGATATACAGATTCGGGTCTCATGAACCCTAATTTCAAAAGTTAACCAAACACAAAATTGACTCATGAACACCACAAATTGATGATTAAATTAAATATATAACACATTAAAGTACTTGATTCATGGAAATGTGGACCTGAAATCGGGAGTGGGACTGGCTAATCGCGAGGGTCTGTGGTTGACTAGCAAAGAAAACCAACACGGTATAGATTCATGTCAAAACTAGTGGTTGGTTGTGTTATGCTTATTACTTGTGTTATGGTTTGTGGTGAGGGTCGGAATTAATCTGTACTGATGGTTTATGGTTGGCGGCAAAGAAGAGAGATAAGTAGGGAGTAGTGAAAATAGTGGGCTGTGAAAATATGTGACTTAGATAAGTATGGAGGGAGAATGAAAATGTAAATTTGATTTTGGGGAAAAAGGTGGGCGGGAGTAGTGAAACTATGTGAGGGAGATATCAAAATTTGAGAAATATAAAAAAGTACGACCATATGTGATATTTGGTCACACTGTTTAAGTGTGTGACATATATTTGTCACTTTTAAATGTATATCGTGACTAATGATTCAAACATATTTTTCAGTTGTCACACATTTCAAATTCATATGTGGCTAAATTTTCAACAAAAGCTAGCAGTCACATTTAAATAATGTGTGACAAACTTGAGTATATGATTTAGCCACATACATAATTACTTCATGTGACCATATATGGATTTTAGTCACACTTTTCAATTGTGTGACATATATTTGTCACATACGTATATATATAGTGTGACTAATGTTTCAAACTTATTTGTATCCGTCACTGTTAGGAATCGTGGAAATTAGTTTATTTCCATTCCTGCTGATAGTGAAGCTGGTTCCTGCCGACAGTTATTCATTGCTGCTACAGTCGGTTCCTGCTGATAGTTTTAATTTGTTTCTGCTGATTAGTAGTCATTGCTGCGGGTATTGTTAGTTGTTATCCCATATGTTTAGAATGTTTGTTAGATTTATTTTTAGAAGAGATCATGTTTATCTCTTCACACGTTTTCTTGTATGATGGGTTAGGGTTAGGGTTTCTTGTTAGTATAAAAGGAACACCCGTCTATGAGTTTGACATATCTTTTTACGACTTAATAATCTTCAATAATAATATCTTTTAGTTCATTATACGATCCATAGAGGATCATAGTCTTAGTTCTTTTCTTTTCTAGTTCGTACTCAGAGATTCTCTTGTAGTGTGCTTGTGATTACATAGGCATCCTACCGATCCACTAAGGCTCAAAAGATCTAGCAGGTGTGTTAGATTCAACAAGTGGTATCAGAGCCTTGTGAGGATCTCTGATAAAGAAGAATAAGTTCTCTACTCTTCCAACTAAACCCTTACACTATGTCTGGATCAGAAGATAAATTCGAAAGGTGGACCATGAAATTCAGAACCCTGCTATCTTTTAACTCAAGGGGAAAATGGACAGAACTTGCTGATGCTGATGAAGATAGTCTTAACCAAACTCACAACATGGTTCATAATGCAAAAGATAAAGTGGAAGAATTTGCTCTTGTGGGTGCCACTCATCAGGTACAACATTGTCCTTTTGGGTGTCATGAATTGTACTTGAACCTTAGGAAAGAGTTTGATGAAATGGAGCCTGAATATAATAAATTGTTTGTAGAAATTCAAGCTTATAAAAAGGCTCTTAAAACTGTGGAAAAACAAAAGGCTTGGCATGAAGCTAATCAGCTAGCATATGAGCAAAAGATAAGGGTTTTGGAAAGAGACTTAGAGAACACCAATAACTGTCTAAAACATTCTGAGAGAGAACATGCTAAGGTGAAATTAGAAAATCAGGATTTACAGGCTAAACTGGATAGTGAAGTGGCTAGGTTAAATTAATGGCAACAATCAGAAAAATATCTTGTTAACTATAATAATGATAATCAGTCTGGTTGGCGTAAGAAATGGTTGGGATATGATGTTGGGGAATATAACCCTAGAATATTTGACCCTACCCCTAAGGAAATTGATTATCAAATTCCTGTTAAGTTTGTTAAGGAAGGAGGAATGAATGCAGTTCCTCCACCTATAAGAGGTGTTTTCAATCCTGTCCCTATCCACTCAGCCCTTGACCTTGACTCTGATGAATCACACATGACATATGGGAAAAAGTCAAATGACTTATCTGATTATGAGTGTAAGTCTGATGACTTTGTCTCTTGTTCCAAAAGTGACAAGTCCTATGAATCTAAGTCTACAAACTATACCTCATGTGATTCAAATGACAAGTCAACCTCACCCAAGTTTCATGACTTCCCTTCTGGAGTAACTATTGATGAATCTATTTCAAAAATAGCTTCCTCTGACAACAGCTCACTTAACTCTGTTAAAAACAACATTGTCTCTAGTTCCAGTAGCGATAATTTTGTCTGTAATAAGACAACTTATGGTAAGAACAAGGCTGTTAGGAAGAAGTCATGTTTTGTATGTAGTAGTAAAGATCACCTCATCAAAGATTGTGATTATCATGAGAAGAGAATAGGGGTATATGCTAGGCATCAAGTGACAGGACCCCTGTGGAATAATGTGGGTAGAATCCCACCTTATGTGCCTAAGGCAGCAGCATTTCCTGCTAGGAATACTAAACCTGTTGCTGCTGATAGGCATAGCAATGCTGCTACCAATTCTGCTGGTAGTGCATCTGTTCCAGCTGGTCAAACCATTTTTGCTGATTGGAAGAGGAATGTTGCTCAACCATTTTACAGACCCTCAAGCCCTTATTTTCAAAATGGTTATAGGCCTGCCTATTATGATCCAATGTATATGGGGGGAATGGCTTACTCTCCATGGTATCCTTGGTGATAGTCCTGTTTGTCTGATCATGTTGTTGTATATTTCTTTGCTAGTTTTGAGGGGAGGTTTAAGCCTAAGGAGAGGCTTGTTGTTGTTGTATATCTTTCTTTCTTCTCTTTTCTTATTTTCTTTCTTTTTCTTTTTGTTTGTTTATTATCTTTTAGTTCAAAAAAAAAAAAAAAAAAAAAAAAAAAAAAAAAAAACCTTCTTGTATATTTTGTGTGCTAATAAGTTGGTTTTGAGCAACACCGTGCAAGTACAGTGTTGGTGTTTACACCTACACATCAAATGGTAATCAACTCACCATGTCTCACAGACAAGAAAGAGTTGACTCACCATGAGGGTACGGCTCTGGTGTGATCATCAAATCCGTTGATAGCTGTAATAGCTTGCTCAAAGCTATAGGGTACTTCAACTCACCCATGGTTCATTCCTGAGAGTTGAAATGGTTCTCAATTCACCATGGATGTAACCCTTTAAGGGATCCAAAGAATTGGCTAGTCCACAAAAGTATGGTTTGTGGTAAAGACAATTGGTATCCATATTTGGTATTCAATTCACCAAGGTTTGCTGTAACCCAAGAATTGGCTAGTCCTGAGCAAACGGCTACAGGTAAAGACAAGTCAAATCCGTTTACAGTTGCTGGTTTACTTAAAATCAGATGGTTAACAATGTACCATGGTCTAACACACCTAAACATTGGCTACTCCAGTAGTGATGGCTATTGGTAAAGAGACATCAAATCCATTAATTTTCAATGATTCACCTCTCACAAGAGTTAACACACCTGGAAGTGATGAGAATAGTATGAAACTTAAGTGCTTTGATGTACATTTTTTTCATAGTAGCAGTCAAGCTCAAGTGAATGGCATGGTGCCCAGCTTATTATTTTGAAGACGATTTCCTATTGCTGCTGAACTATAGAAGTTGTTGCTGCATGTTCCAAGATGTTACTGCTGGTTACTTACTGATGCTGCTGCTGGTCTAATCCTCTGCCTATGGACTTCAAAGATCTATCAGGGAATCTTGCAAGTTAACCTAGTCAACTTCAAGATTAGGGGAGGATTGTTAGGAATCGTGGAAATTAGTTTATTTCCATTCCTGCTGATAGTGAAGCTGGTTCCTGCCGACAGTTATTCATTGCTGCTGCAGTCGGTTCCTGCTGACAGTTTTAATTTGTTTCTGCTGATTAGTAGTCATTGCTGCGGGTATTGTTAGTTGTTATCCCGTACGTTTAGAATGTTTGTTAGATTTATTTTTAGAAGAGATCATGTTTATCTCTTCACACGTTTTCTTGTATGACGGGTTAGGGTTAGGGTTTCTTGTTAGTATAAAAGGAACACCTGTCTATGAGTTTGACATATCTTTTTACGACTTAATAATCTTCAATAATAATATCTTTTAGTTCATTATACGATCCATAGAGGATCATAGTCTTAGTTCTTTTCTTTTCTAGTTCGTACTCAGAGATTCTCTTGTAGTGTGCTTGTGATTACATAGGCATCCTACCGATCCACTAAGGTTCAAAAGATCTAGCAGGTGTATTAGATTCAATAGTCACACATCCGAAATTATAAGTGACTAAATAATCAAAAAAAAAATTTACCAGATACCTATAGTCACAAAAATATTCAAATGTGTGGCTGTAGCCTCGGATGTAATTCCGAAATGGTCACACAAGTCGGATCAAGTGTGGCTCTTTATTTTATTCTGGTATATTTAGTCACACAAATAAGTTATTGTGTGGCTGTTCAAAATACCACATGTGTGACCGTAGGCCAAATCTGTACTAGTGTTTGGAACAAAAACATAAAGAAAATACTTTCGGCCTTTTTATTCTTTAAAATGTTTTTACCAACAAATTAAGCAAGATTAGATATTATTTCAACAAACTCATAAAACAAGAAATGTTTTCATGCATCACTTTTTAAGATAAGAATACTCCAACAATAGTTACATCATACACACAAGTATACCAAAAATCACTCCATAATAATCATAATCAAACACAAGTAACAAACAATACTTTCATTAAACTCAAAGTAAAAGTAGTTCATTATAAGAAAACAAGATATACCTATCTTTAGAATTACAAGAACTAGAATTGTGGAACTATAGCAACCACACTCCTCCAATCGCCTACTATGACAAGTAAACAACTCCAAACTTAAACCAAACTATTGAGACTCGAACTCAAAGTTTCCTGGACGTTTTTACATCACTTCTAGACTTTCGGGCAATAATAATAAGATAGTAAGGACTTTGGTGTAAGCCTTTACTAGTTTTGGGGTGTCACACTTAGTATCTAGCCTTGGATCCTATTATATAGTGTAAATAACACTTATTCTTCAAGTAAAAATGACCTATGACAGTAAATATGAAGGAAATGATCAGCCACAATGATTATGAGGAGTAAAACCATCAATTAATGCTTCTTTGTAACTGCAACATCAGTCCAACCGATCGGATGAGGATCTATCCGATCGGATGCTCTTCTCGGTAAATTACAACGCCTCCCATCCGAATCGGATACGGGCTCCATCCGATCGGATGGAGTCCTCTTGTACTCACAATATTGACTTTTCTTTGACTTTTCTTGTTGCATGCTTTATCCTTGGTTGTGGCACTGATTTCTTCCATAGAACTTGATATTTCCTTGACATAGAATCATGGAAATCTTGATACCTTCAAATCTTTGAGTCCTTGTGTGGTTTCTTTCTTGTCTCCATCTCGAGAATCTTTTAATGTGCATAATCACTTCAATTCTTCGTCTTTCCATCATCTTTTCCTGTACTTGGCTACATTTAATTGCATATACACTTTTTCATGATTAAGTAACAAATACATACAAATATAACCAAATATGATGCACAAAACTAATGATAACGCAACTAAAAACATGTTCATTCTGAGCGTTATCAAATTCCCACACACTTGAGTTTTGCTCGCCCTCGAGCAAGTCTAGCATTTAAAAAAAATGATTTCAATGGTATCGTTATCGTGATTCCAAAAATCTAACAACTATCCCGAAGGAACATTTGTTAATTTGTATTTTAATGTGAAAATTCTTCAAACATAAACAAGTTAATATCGAGCATGATAACATAACTAAGCACCTCACGAAAAATTTTGAAATTCACTCAACACTCCTTAGGTAGATTGATTGGTAAACCACTCATTGCTCAGTCATGGTTCATATGTCTTACCATAAGCTTGAACAAGTATTAAAACAACAAAATAAAACATCAAAGAGGTCTTTTATTCGGGTTTAGGGTTAAAGGTTATCGGCTAATGTTCAAACATTTCATACAAGAATATAATAGCTCGCTAGCGCGGATTTTTGACTAGCTAATCAACGGATGGTCACTAGATTGTACCTTAGTTCACTGGTGTGTCATTTGCATAACAGATGGTCACCAAAATACGTACTAGATTGCTGGCGCGTGTTTCAACTATTCAAAAACCGGATGGTCACTACAATATCCATGCACTACATATCTTTACAAAGCCATCACTTAATCCGGATGCTCGAAAGCTAACAAAGAATAAAGTAATTTAGTAAAGGGTAGGGATAAGACATGGGAATATTTATGATTGGTTTCTACAAAAATCAAAAATAAGAATCAAGTCCAAATTCCGTTCCCAACTCTTTATATCACATATGATTACTTTCCAAACTCCTTCGACCGTTATTCCGCATCACATACTCACTTATTTCCTCTTAGCTCATTGGCTAATTGATACTCATACATCATAGCTCATTGGCTATTCACTTTATTCACATTTTTTTTCACAAACAATACTTTCTCGTCACCCCCACACTTTGGATGAGCACACGCTACAAAAAATATAAATAAGAGTAGCGACCTCCTTCTTCGATAAAACAACACATACACATATCAAAGTGTGGCCAACATGTAATCATCAAAAAATAAATAGTTTTCGAACTTCAATTGAACTTGATTCGGGTAAGGCTAAGGTGTAAAGTGTAAAATATTTTTGTCTTTTTCTGGATTTAATCAAAAGAAAAGATATGCTCAGAAGGTGTAACTAAGGGTATCTAGCGTAAAAGATTAACGCTAACAAATGGGTTCCAAATACGAGGATAACTAACCAATGTGGTCAGCAAAAATATTTTTGTTAACGGATGGCCATTTGGTGTAAATCGTAAGTTGTCTCTTGTCATTTGAATATATTTTTTTTACCACTCGAAAGTGATTTTAACCGTAATGCATAACAAGTACAAGTTCTAGAATCAACATAATCACTGGCACACTCATAACGAAATATATAGCATAAGAAATGCTTCATACAAAAAGGCTCAAATCCTCACAATTTAAGGTAGGTTATAGCATGTACTAGCAAATGTTATCGATTCCAAAATGAAATTGCTCTCATAACTTGATTAAATTCCAAAAAATTTCAAATAACCTCATTTTTTTTTACCATTGAATCAATCTAGTTCTTTAAACTATATGAATTATGTGAGAAAACAACTAGAAAATCAAGGGCGAACGAATTCTAGCTACTTAAATCCAAAGTTCTACTAAACCTAAAAATTTAAAATTAAACCATTTTTTCTATTTTCTTCCCTCCCCCACACTTAAGTTTTGCATTGTCCTCAATGTAATAAAAATGAACTTCAAAGTAAAGGAAATGGGGAAAATTTAGTTAAAAATGTACTACCAGGGTAAATACGCATACGCATATTTGATCATAAATAAGCAAATGAGTTCTCCAACTCCAAATATTGAACAATAAGCTTCCGGTAATTCACCCCTGCAAAATATGCAAAAATATACGAAACAAAACAAACAAACAAACAAAATACTAAAACAAACAAAGTAATTCAATAAAAAAAAAACTATACGTTATTAATCTAAAAAAAATATATAAAGTAGCGATAGTTGTTCGACACATAATTGTTTTTAAACACAAACCATCATTATCCAATCATGACGATCACTCATCATCGTCATCCATGTTGTCAGGAGTATGGATTCTCTCATCTTCACTTTCCTCGTCACCTTCAGTCTCATAGTTTTCATCCTCCTCGAAAACTGAATAAGCTCTGTGCCTCTTCTTCTGCTTCCCAACTCCAGATGATGATCCACCAATATCGTAGCTTGAACCTCCAACATTGGGAACTCTACCATAAACTGGCACTGGTTCGGTAAAATGTGCATACCCAGGATATGGGTAAGGATACGGTCCAGGATAGGGATCATACGGGAGTGGGTATGGTGGAACATTTGGTGGGTTGTAGGTTGGTACCTCATAATTGGCATCACGTGCCAAGTGTTGGAGCATCGGCATGGAATAATCATAATTGTAATTGTTCCTCATCATCATCGAATCTCTCCAAACATCCCTACGCTCAATATCATTCAACTCACGGTTCCAATCTCCACATCCTGAGTCAAAACTACTCGGTGCATTTCCATGAACATTTCCTATTGGTGGTGGTGGTTGATATGGTGGTTGAGGTGCGGCCATTGCCGGCTCAGACCAAGCTCCCAATGTCCTACTCCTCCTATTCAATGCTTTCCCAAAACTTTTATCATCCCAAGTCTCACTCTCCATCGGATCCGAACACTTAACCAACTCATCATCCTCAAAATATCCCAAATTTCTCGCCAACATGGTCACATAATGACCTCCACAAATGTCACTCTTATCCTTGATCCTCAGTGCTCTCCTAGAAAGATATTCGGCAATGATCCAAGCCGCATTTCCATTCTTATCTTCCTCCAACAATTTCATCACCCACAAGTCGGGTTGATTACATTTGTCTCTACTACTCGTCCTGTGCAAAACTCCCCAAGCTATCAACTTTTGTAAAACCTTCATCAAAGGGTTCCTTAGCTTGGACTAATTTCTCCTTGAACACCCCGGATCACCAAGTCTATTCCAATAAGCTGGAATACCATCATAATCATTATGAAACCTTACTAAGTCACAAAATGAGCTTCAAACAACCTATGTTCAATTTCATGTTGCTCAAATAAACCAAGAGCAACCGCAAAACCCGGCAAAGTATAGGCATGCTCATTCCCACACAACCTAAACCAAATACAAGTTTCCCTCACAAGATCAACAACTTTCCTTTCAAAGTAGAAGGTCGAAAAGAATTCCAAACACCATTCTCTATACACATTCTCATAAATACTAAAAGCTCTTTCCCATGAAAATTCTTCAAAAGTATCCCCATCACTCGGATACACAAAAGTCATCTTCATCATGTCCCTCAGCTGATTCTCACACTCATACTCCGTAAACAAATCCCAATTAACCAAACGTGGAACAGCAATATTCCTAACCTGCAACTTGGAAAGGTGTTCACGAAAGGCATGCTTCTCTTCCTTCTTTAGCTTACTGAACTTGAGATTCTCATTACTCTCCGGCTGAAGATTATAAGTAACCTTGCTCCTTGCATTCCTTTGACAATACTTGGTCACAATTGGGTTTACTCGAACACTTGACGAACTTGAAGAACCTACAACATTTCTCTGTAGAAAACACAAATATATATTAGTATAAGAGCCAACGCTACACGATTTAGAAGTCCAAAAACTCGTTTTGAAAATTTCCATTTTTCTTCACCGAGCCCTCCATCCGATCGGTTTGCATCTCCATCCAATCGGATGGAGTAAAAATCCACACCCAACCGATCGGTATTTACCCGCAACCAAATCGGTTGGGCTTTGCTGTAAAAGGAAAAAAAAATCTTATTTCGACTTCAATCGATTCCTATCAATTCCAACTCTTTCCTAACCTGCATTTGAACAATTATGATGATTTCTACATCTCCAATTCGTTCCTATATCGATCCATAACATCTCCACATGATTTCTTAATCAATCCTAGAACACTCAAGAACACTAGCAAATCAAACTCTTCAATTAGTGTTCTAATCAACAATGCACCATCCTAACATCACTAATTAACAAGCATATAACATCTGGGAATCATCAATTGCAACTAAATTCGATTCAAAGTTTTGACCCAATTCAATCCGAAAATTCAATTAACCAATTCTTCCTCAAAACTTAATCAATCAATCTAACTCTTTTTGCAATGCATTCCTCAATCAATTACCCATCTATTCCTAAAAGATTACATCTTAATTCGAAGTCTATCAAAAATACCCAAATCTTGACCTAATTCAATAAATATGAATTAAACCAAATTGATGAAGTTACTTACTTGTTTTGGAGCCATGGATGATCTCTAAACACTCCTGCAACTTCTAATTAACTTTTAATGGTCGAATTTCTTGGACCCAAATTTGGTGGATTGTGTGTAGGTAGGTTTCTTGTGATTTTTGAAATTTTGGGCCTATATATCCAACTCTATCCGATCAGCTTTAGATCCAACTGATTCGGATTTAGTTCTTCCAAAAATTCACTTTTTCTTGCCTACACACTTTTGTGATGTTTGTGGGAGCAAGTAAAAATGACTTTGTCTCAAAAATACTTGTTTTGTATGTGAATTTTCACACCACACTTGGTCTACCAAAATTTGTCCAAGTCTATTACTACTAACTTCTAAACAAAACTAACACTAAAAAATCTTAACTAAAAACATAAATTCCATAATCATAAAAACTTAATAAAAAGAAGCCTTAACATAAACCTTAAAACTTAAAACTTAACATAACTTAAATGCAAATATTAAAATACTAAAATGCATAAAAATTAAAAAGAAACAAACAACTAGCACAAGCTTTTGTGCTTTATTCATCAGCTTGTTCATCTTGATCTCCTTCATCCTTCAAAGTACTCATGCCTTAGAATGTCTTCACATTGAAATTTTCCGGACAACTTCTGGTTTGTCTTTTGAGTCTTAAATCTTCTTGCAAAATTCCTTCCACTTGGGTAAACAATATCGAATTTCACGTGCCATTCCCCATCTCCATCTTCTTTCTTGTAAACACTTGAACCGTCGGGTCCCCACTCCAAATTTTTGAGTTGGACCGGTAATGATCCAAGAAAATCTGTAAGCTTATTAAACACAAAAATATTTTTAAAGGGGTTAAAGAAAGCCTCCATTGCTAGAGCTCTCTCCATCGCATCTTCGATATCAAAGAAACTAGGAGTAACCGGCCCATATTTAGGCATACCATCCTCGTCTCTTCCAACTTCAAAACATCCCAAGTATTCTTCCTCATTATCATTCTCATGCACTTCCTTTACCATTTTCCCTCTAGGTTTTGGGTAGTAAGTGTGTTTCAAAATCCCATCATCAATAGTCATCGTACCACGGCCCATGTCTATTATAGCCCCACATGTTCTTAAAAATGGTCTACCTAACAAAAGTGGTAATTCTTTGTCTACTGGTATGTTAAGTACTAAAAAGTCAGCTAAAAAGGCTTGGTACCCTATTTGAACTCGAACATTTTTCACTTCACCCATTGCTTTTGCTTGAGAATTGTCGGCCATAGTGAGATTAGATTGATTAGGTTGGGGGTTACTAAGTCCTAACCTTTTGTATAACGGATATGGCATAACACTCATACTTGACCCGGTATCGGCCAATGCATACATCGAAGTTGTTCCATTTACCTGTATTGGTAAAACAAAATTCCCCAGATCACTCATCTTCTTATGTAATCCATTCTCCATAATTCTTGCTCTTTCAACCTCATCAAAAGTTTTGTCCTCTAGCCTAGATCTGGCCATCATGAACGCATCTAATTTCTTACGGTATGTCATATAGTTATTCAACACTTCAATAACCGGCTTCTTCTCCTTGAGTTCCTGAAATTTCATCTCCAAATTCTCCATAATAGCCTCCTTTTTTTCTTGAGTCAAAGGCTTAACGGTTTGTGGTGAGTTTGGTGGTGAATTCGATGATGATGATGAATTATCATTCTTTGGGGTGGAGGGTTGGGTTAATTTGTTAATAGGTGCTTTCTTCCTACTAGCCATTCCCATTCTAACAACTTCTTCCTTCCCTTCACATAACTCCGCAAGCATAACATCTACCTCCTTCTCTTCTTCTAATTCGGTGACATCAATTCTCATTTCACCAAGTGCAAAATCAAGCTTACACTTAGTTGTAACAAGAAAATCTCTTCCAAACACTACCTCCGGCTCATCGGTGTTTCCATAGTCTAGAACAACAAAATCAACCTTGAAAATGTGACTGTGAATATTCACTTTCACATCTTTCACTTTCTTCCTTCCATAATCTTCATAATCAAGTCGAACAAACCCAAGTTTATCTAGCACACCTTCGGTAATATAATTGTCTCCATACTCCATATTCAATTATGCATCCCAAGCTTTGACTCCTACCACACCACAAGGTGTAGCAAACCTCATGTGTAGTGCATCGAACTCCTTAGGGGGAGCTCTTTTGAACACAACAACCTTTTTCTCCTTTGGCAAACAAACTCGGTTTTCCCCAACTTCTTCTACCTTTTCAAGATCCATCTTAGCTTCTCCCAACATACTTTCCAAACGTTCCAAGGAATCACCCGAATCCTTGAACATTTCTTCTAAATTTCTCAAATACTCTGAAACTTCGCACAAACTTTCCATCTTACTAAAGCAAATAATAACTATAACATAACCACAAACACAAAAACCCAAATCATTAGCATTAGGGTTAGTTATAATCGAAACATACTCAAAAATGAAATCATATCAAGTAACCAACAAGTTCAAACACTCAAAACACTAAAACAACTAAAAATTTAAAGATTTTGAAAATTTTACCGAGGCATCCATCCGATCGGTTTGCATCTCCATCCGATCGGATGGACAATTCGTTAAAAATATGCAACTTTCCAACCGAATCGGATACTCTCACATCCGATCGGTTGGACAGATCGTAAAAACTTTTTTACTTTTTTTTTAATTAAAAACTAAATTAAAATTTTAATATGGTAATTAAGACATAAATAAAACTAATTAACTAAAAATGATAAGTTAACCATAATTAATAACTTTAATTAAAAACAATTAACTCTACTAATAACTAACATTAACTAAACAAAATAATGAAAAACTCTTAAACTATTTAACTATAAAACATAAAATTAAATATACTAACTACATTAACGAATATAATAAAAACTTTAAAAGCATTAAAAACTCAACCTATGATCACCATTTATTATCTAATTAAACAAATAATTAATTATATCTATTACTACACTTAAACTATCATTAATCTATCATTAAAAGACTAAATAAAACAGAAAATAAAAATCTATAAAAACTTTTACCGAGGGTTCCAACTGATCGGATGGGAAACCATCCGATTCGGTTGGTCCTAAACAAACCTTCTTTTTTTTTACTTTTACTTTCTAACATGAATTTCTAAATCAAAAACTGAAAAAAACTATCAAATTCAAACAAATTCAATCAAATCCCCGGCAGCGGCGCCAAAAACTTGATGTGCTCTACCGTGTAAAAGTTTTAAAATTTATAAACACGACTTATCCAGTTCTCAAATTAACACATACGAGCAAGTATACTCGTCCGTGATAGTAAAGGTGGGTAATTCGAGATCGTTTCAAGGGATTTGGTGATTATTGTATTTAGTATAACAAGCTTTTGCAAAAAGGGTTGTCAATTCAATTTGGTGAAAATTCAAAAAGTAAATAGAATCCAATCAATCAAAAACATATACTTATGTGTAATTCCTTAACCAATTGTATAGAGTATTCTACAAAGTTTGGTGTAACCTGTAATGATGCACAATTTTATGTGAATGATTAACAATCAATGGTTTATATCATGAAGAATCATTAATAAGAATTCAATCTCCTAGATAACTCCTTTCGGCCTTACTTAACTATTATGACAATTCTTATTAAGCTCTAGTTGTTTGAAAAGCAATTCTTATCTCATGAATTCCTACGAATCCTTTCGGCCTTTTCTCGTGATGAAATCGTTTCAAATCCATTTTAATGAGTAAATATGATGCTTGTCACACACCATATCCCATACTAATTCGTGCACTAACGTTTTGGAATAAAAACATAAAGAAAATCCTTTCAGCCTTTTTATTCTGTAAAATGTTTTTACCAACAAGTTAAGCAAGATTAGATATTATTTCAACAAACTCATAAAACAAGAAATGTTTTCATGCATCACTTTTTAAGATAAGAATACTCCAACTATAGTTACATCATACACACAATTATACCAAAAATCACTCCATAACAATCATAATCAAACACAAGTAACAAACAATACTTTCATTAAACTCAAAGTAAAAGTAGTTCATTATAAGAAAACAAGATATACCTATCTTTAGAATTACAAGAACTAGAATTGTGGAACTATAGCAACCACACTCCTCCAATCGCCTACTATGACAAGTAAACAACTCCAAATTTAAACCAAACTATTGAGACTCGAACTCAAAGTTTCCTGGACGTTTTTACAGCACTTCTAGACTTTCGGGCAATAATAATAAGATAGTAAGGACTTTGGTGTAAGCCTTTACTAGTTTTGGGGTGTCACACTTAGTATCTAGCCTTGGATCCTATTATATAGTGTAAATAACACTTATTCTTCAAGTAAAAACGACCTATGACAGTAAATATAAAGGAAATGATCGGCCACAATGATTATGAGGAGTAAAACCATCAATTAATGCTTCTTTGTAACTGCAACATCAGTCCAACCAATCGGATGAGGATCCATCCGATCGGATGCTCTTCTCGGTAAATTACAAGGCCTCCCATCCGATTCGGATACGGGCTCCATCCGATCGGATGGAGTCCTCTTGTACTCACAATATTGACTTTTCTTTTACTTTTCTTGTTGCATGCTTTATCCTTGGTTGTGGCACTGATTTCTTCCATAGACCTTGATATTTCCCTGACGTAGAATCATGAAAATCTTGATACCTTCAAATCTTTGAGTCCTTGTGTTGTTTCTCTCTTGTCTCCATCTCGAGAATCTTCCAATGTGCATAATCATTTCAATTCTTCATCTTTTCATCATCTTTTCCTGTACTTTTCAACATTTACTTGCATATACACTTTTTCATTATTAAGTAACAAATACATACAAATATAACCAAATATGATGCACAAAACTAATGATAACGCAACTATAAACATGCTCATTATGATTGTTATCAACTCTCTACACCAAACTAATCCTCCAACCATTTCAAATTCCTCCCAAATCTTATCCCCAACATTCCTTAATATTCCTTGTACTTACATGTACTTCTTGTCCCCTACATTCCCACACCAAATCTTCCAAACATTCTCTTCTCTACATTTCAATCCAACCACTAAGATTTCACCACCTCATCATCTTCCTCATCCTACCCTTCATTTGAAACACAAATAAACCTTCACCACAAGCCACCTTCATTCTCATCTCTAATATTCAAAATTCAAATTTTGAATCCAAGCCAAAGGCTCCCCATCACCTCAACATCACATCCTTATCCAACTCACTCTTACACAGATACAACTCACTCCCTCACATACACCTCCCTCACTTTCTACCTCTCCTCACATTTCAAATTTGAATTCTCTCTTAGGCTCCCCATCACATCCATATCACATCCAATCCAACTCACACCTTTAATTCATCACATGGGGAATTCTCTTCTCTCTCACATTCCAACATTCCAATTCAAATTTGAATTTCAAACTTAGGCTCCCTTCCATTACATCACTTCCAACTCACTCAAACTCATCTCAACCCTTCATTTCCCCTTTCTCTCCAAGCATAGGATATTCCCTTCTAACCCAACCATGCTTTCTCATCTAATTAAACCATGGTTTCTTCTCAACCTAACCTCACTCTCTCACTTCCCTCTCACACAATTTGAATTTCAAATTCAAATTCTTCCCTCTCTCTATCTCTAACATACACACTTCCTTTCCAAGAAAAGGAATATAGCATGGCATATTCTTTCCCTCTTTTCTATGCCATGTGAGGAATACCCAAACTACCCTTATCCAATTAACCCTTCTATCCTTCCCTCTCTGATAATTGGTTTCACTTAAACACTTCACAAAATATTTTTACAAAATGGCTATTTGAGTTGGTAGACATTAAGGATGAATAATGTAAAGTTTTAAATGTGTGAAGTACAATTGGGGGTTTAGCAAGGTTGGGTATTTAAAAGACCAAATCCCAAAAGAGAAAACACCAGACATTCTAGCGCGTCGCTGGCGCTCCGACACGCCAGCAGCATGCCAGACTCCGAAGTTGTTTTCTCAATTTAGGGTCTTGCCTATAAATACCCCACCTTGGCTTTTGTATTCCTCGCCCCTTGCCATTATTCTTTCTCTCAAATTTCTTTTCTCTCAATCCACTAATTCTATCTTGTGTTCTTAATCTTTCACATAACATTATACGAAAGAACACATATCCTTGCGAGGGAAGAATCACAAGAACCTAATCCACTCATGTGATTGTGTCAAGGGTCTCCTTATCTTTACCCTTTCTACTAGAATCGAGTCTCTAGGTTAAGTTAGGGCTTGATTAAATAATCAAACATTTATTAATTTGATTTGGTTGTAAGGGAAGTCTTTTGTCGAGGTGATCAAGCCTAAATCATTGGGGATCTAGTTGGAAAGTCTTAAGTCAAATCACGAGTCCTTGATGGTGGTTTTCGAGGGCGGAATACCGTTGGGGAGTAGCTCTTCTTAGTGAGCACCGATCTTTGTGCATATCGGTGGAGTGAAGGTGTAACGGTTTTTAGTCCACCGAAAGGATTATACTTAGTGAATAGTATAGTGTCGTGGATTCGCAACTGGATGTACGGATGGTATAAACCCCCCATCCCGAACCAGTATATATCGTGGTGTCTCTCTACTTACTTTATATACTTTAGTTGTGATTGTGGTTGTGGTTGTTGTTGTGTAAACCACTTGGTACTCTTTGAGGCTTAAAGTTTTTAAACACCTAAAAATCCGAAGAGACCGTATTCACACCCCCCCCCCTCAACGGTTCTACATATTATATAGTGTAAGTCATGAAAATAAGCAACAGAAGTCTAAACCATAGTTTGCATAATTCGCTAAATTATCATATCATGACAAATCTAACCCAAACGGATGTTACATAACAAAGACGGTTTTGCAAGAAACAAGTGTTAGCTAATTAAAGCTAAGTGAGATACAATGAGTTATTAAATAAAGAAACCCCAAACGGTAACATTTAAATAAGTTAACCATAGTAATTTTAAACCAACAATTATAAGCAAGTATAACAGCAAATGTCACCACAACAATTCAATGCAACAATGATAATAATGCAAAGGCCAGTATCCAGTTCACTCAAAGTACCCAAACCTTTGATTCCGTCTATACTCCCAAATTTCACGATCATAAATCCTCTCGGTAAATTAGCAACCATCGGAGCTACCCGGCTACATAAGATTCCGTTCATATTTAATCTCGCTACTTCTTCATACATCGATAGAAAGCAAGTGAAACAAGATAACTACAAGAGTGATGCTACATGTATGTGACTCATCTCTAGCCACACATCACCCAAATCCCACCAAGCCCCTAGAAAGCAAGGTGGCGCCCGATAATAACGTGAAAGATCACGCCGTGTTATAACACTTACGACCGACAAGGCTAGCACATCATAGTGGGACAAACCAAAACCCACTAAATACTCCCGATAATAGTTCATGTATGCAAGACTAAGCAAACCTTTGGGTCATGAACATGTATGCATCAATAATTAACATCTATACAATCAGTCATGGATACTAAGCAAATGAAGTACTATGAAATCAATATCAGATTCAAACACATCAGTCAACAATAAAAAAAATGAACAAATATGGTTAACAAGGAACCCAAGCTTCCCCCTCAAAAAGCCCATTTTGTCTTTGTACTCGGTTTTAGAAAAGCATTGTACTAACCTTAATTAAACAATAAGCTCTCCCGTCCCTTAATAAGCTTCCTATAATATAATCAAATATTCACTAAGAAAGCTTGTACAAACTAAAGCATCCTAAAGGTATCCTAACTGACCGGTTGAGCCGTAAGTCTATATATTCAGTATTTGCTACTGTAACACCTCAAAGTATAATGTAGTAAAATTTATGTTTTGACGTTTAGTGCCAATACAAACATTACGTCAAAATATTATAAAATTAACTAAAAGAGATGTACATACTGAACTTTAGCAACATGGAGACCTTCTCAGTTTCATATAAAAATCTAATTTCCTTAACATCTTTAATAATTGTATGCACCTTAGAAGATTAGATATTATATATATACATCATCATTCATAAACTTAAGAAATAATCATAGTCTAGGCACCAGTAACCACGTCCTTTTATTGCACACTCTTCTCTTTTTTTTTCCAATTTAACTACTAGAAATATTTTCACCATGTTTCTTTTTATGGTTCCAAACGTGTACACATCAACAACCCTTAATACACTAATATGTTTCTAGTTATTTTACTCAATTCTACTAATCATGAACTGCACCTTTTATAATAGAAAAGGCACACCCGGAGTTATCCTATTAATAAGACACTCATGAACATCGCAGCCAAAAACATGTAGTTCATTAAAAAACCAAGTTATTTCTTACTCGACTCAACCAATCAACTGTACGATAAACCTAACGCTTTGTCAAAAATCTGATCCAAAGAGTTCTTAGGAACTGGTAGTTAAGTGTGCTCATGTGAGAGTAGTACTGGCATGGGTGACCTGTCAGAAAGTCTTCACATGAGGGCCACAAAAGCAAAGCCGTGAGCCTGCGGGCAAAGTGGACAATATTGTGGTCTGAATAGGTGGGATGTTACAAGTTGGCATCAGAGCCTAGGTTTAAGTGAACTAGGTACATAAAGTAGGTGCTTAGACTTAAACTTTGATAAATGCTTATATTAGGGAACTCCTAAATATAAAACTAGTATGTAGGTCAGGTGGGTTGAGTGTGTAATGCCTATAGTAGGCCATGCTTATTTTTTTTAATTTCTCTTAGTATTAAATGATCAAAGCTTACATGATACTTTTGTTTAATGTAAGGTTAAAAATGGTTCACTAATGATCATTGTTTGACCTATGTATAGAAATGGTAAACACTAGGAGATCAATTTTGAACCAATCAGGTGTGAAAAGGGACGGTGAGGAAGTTAGCGTTACCGCGACTAACGGAAATGCAGCACCAAATGCAATGGAATGACAAGTTGAATTGCCACCAAGGAAAAATCATGGGTGTGTAAACGTTAGGAATACACGGGGTAATGTGATAGTTACCGAAGATGACGATGGTAATGGGGGAGGAAATGGCCTGAATATTGAGGCTAACAATAACATAAGGCACATAAGGCGGGATGACTCTGTAGCTCACTCCAGGTCTCATGCAGGTAGTTCTAGGAGCTATAACAACATTTATCGAATTGAAGAATTGAAACGGGAACTTGGAAGGAAGAATGATGAGTTGGCTGAAATGCGATAGGCCATGATTGACGTGGGATTATTGGTGAGTCGGTCTGGGAGAAATGATCAAAGGGAGCATGAGGCGGAAAGTGAATTGAATCGTTATGGGGACCGTAATCAAAACTATGATATACATGCATATAACTCGCGAGGGAGTACGTTTGAATCCTTTATGAAATGCAAACCACCTTCGTTCAAGGGAAGCACAGAGCCACTTGATTGTTTAAGGTGGATTCTTAAAATGGAACAAACTTTTGATTCAGGGGAATTCACAGAGCCACAGATGGTGAAATATGTTATTAGAATATTGGATGGAGAAGCTTTAGAATGGTAGAACTCTGTTAGTTTAGCTCTTTCTAGGACTTCTAGAGATAATATAACTTGGAATACCTTTTCCAATAAGATTAGGACCAAGAACTGTGGACCTAGTGCAGTTCAAAGGATCGAGAGAGAATTTCTTAGCTTGCAAAAAGGAAATATGAGTATTGATAAGTATAACACGGCTTTCACCGAGAAGCTACAATTTGCGATGAGACTTTGTCAAGATGAGAAATCAAAGGTTGATCGTTATGTACAAGGGCTACCTTATGAGTATCGTACAGCTGTTCGGATCAAGAATACTCTGGAAGAGGCAATAGATGCAAGCAAAGTTGTGGAATATGATCTCATAGCTAAGGATGGGAATTCGGGGTTTGTAGGTGAAAAGAGTAAATGGGACGGGTCATCCGGATCATCAAAGAAACTCAAGAGCAATTCAAATGTCAAGAAATTTGGGTTTCAGGGTACGCAAAAATGGTGTACTACTTGCGGTTCGTCTCACTATGGGGCATGCTCAAAGGATACGATTGGATGTCGTCGTTGTGGAAAGATGGGTCACATTATGTGGGATTTTACAAGTACTGAGGTGTTATGCTACAATTTCAAGGAAATGGGACACATAGCTATTGATTGTCCCAAAAAGAAGACTAGTGGAGTTATTGGAACCAAGAAGACAGATCAACCTAAACCAAAGGGGCGTGCTTTTCACATGACTGTAGAGGAAGCAAAAGACGACGATGAGGTGATTACTGGCACTTTTCTTGTTAATTCTTTACCTGCTAGTGTTTTGTTTGATTCTGGTGCAAATCGATCTTTTGTGTCATTTGATTTTTGTAAACCATTTAGTATGCCACGTAGCAATTTAAATACCCCTTTAGATATTGAAATAGCTAATGGAGCACTTATATCTATTCATGAGAAGTTTGAAGGGTGCAATATTGAAATAGATGACAAATTGATGATATCAATTAAATACATTTTATTGGCATCATTTATCCTATGTTATTTGCTTGTTTTATATTATTTTATATAAGAATTGATAATTCATCGCTTACTTTTGTAAATCCCAGTTATAAACAAGCATTTGGTGAAAGTTAGCTATTTTGGATGTAAATTAGAGCAAAATGGATCAAGACGGAAAAGTCTACTAAATTGAAGGGAAATACGCCGTATCATTCTAGACAGATACACCGTACATCAAGACTTAGACGACTATAAAGACCATTGCCTGACTTTGAAGCATACGCCGCATGGATTTCCCATACACCGTTTATGAAACCTTGCTCAACGTAAGAAGATCTGACTTATCCTACTCCAGATGCGCCGCATGAAATTTCATAGATGCGGCATATCAATCTCAACACTTCACCAGAGAATCCAAGTTACTAAAGAAACATGCGCCGCATGAAGAATAGAGGTGCGCCGTATCCTATGGCGGTGTACGAATATTCCAGAATATAATAATCTTGGACCCCACGCGAAGCTACCTAAATACGGCGTATTAACCTAACAGATATGCCATATCGATCCTGTTATCAGAATGTATAAATACCCCATTCGTCTGCCATTCGACATAGACCATATACCACATAATCGTACCACACATAGGCGACGACCAGACCACACAAGACACGACCAGAAGGAAGAATTCAGAGCTATAAGAAGGTCAAGATTCGTTTAATTTGTACTGGCAATCTTTTAATTGTTGAGTTAGTGCCTTTTTCATTATTTGATTGGACTTAATTGTTTCCAGCTTTTATAAAGAGTATTTGATGTTTTATTGGATCCTTATGTGTATGTTTTGATTACATATACAAGTTTATCGTGCCTTGCCGACCTTAGGATAGCACAATTACTTCATTAACATCGTTTGCATAGTTAATGTAAGCCTGTAAAAGGGATAAATAATATATAAACTTAGTAATCGTTAAGGTGGACTTTATGCGGAGATCTGATAAATCCTGACAGGATTAGTCCATCGAGAAGACTTAATACCTCGAAATCTAGACGTTTAGACTTGATCTGGACATTGGAATGATATACGCATACACGTAAGAATCCACTGAGAGAGAATAGATGTTAGTACTCATCTTATACAGCTAAGCAATTAAACGTGTGATAAATCTTCCTAACTATCGGCCAGGCCTCTTATTTGTATATGTTTTCTATTTGTGTACATGTGTATCTATCGCCTTATTAGTTTTATTTACTGTTTTACTTAATCTACTTATCGTGCCAGTCTCTTAGGCTGAACCCCCCCCCCCCCCGCCTTGCGTTAGATTAGGGTTTAATTAGAACTAACTTTAGGTTTAAAATACTGATAGATACTTAGGTGTTAACGTTCCACTCTTAGTGATCGACACTCTACTTACCGACTAGGCTACATTGATTGGGTACACTGCCCGTTAGTGTTTGCTATAGGTTAAGTCGCCTAAATATAAATATAATACTTGATAACAATAAAAACCTATACACAATGAAGCACATCAAGTTTTTGGCACCGCTGCCGGGGAGTGAATTGTTTAATACTTGAATATTTGTTAGTATTTTTAATTTAGTTTTTAACTTATATAGTTTTTTATTTTTAGTTTTTAATTTACTAATTTTGTTGTGTATTTGTATATCTGCATTCATTGTATTTTTCTGCATATTTATTGTTTTCTTGCTTGTTTGTTTTCTGTGTTTTTGTTTATTTTTTCGTTTTTCTGTTTTTCTGCATAATTATTGTCTGCTGTTATTTTGCTGATCTAAACGATACGGGGCATCTGATTTATTAGATACGGCATATTGCGTTTTTATTCTATATACAACGTATCAAATTAAAAAATTCGAGTACGGCGTATCTAATTTATTGGATACGGCGTATTCTATTTTTAATCAGAAATTTTTAAACCCTAACGCCATACGGCGAATGAGATTTTTCTCATACGGAGTAATTATTTAATTATTTATTAAAAACAGATCCGAGTTTTTGAAAACCTAATACAGCGTATTGATTTATCTCGATACTGCGTATTAATTAAAAAAGCTTATATTTTGAAACATAATGAACGTACGGCATATACGCATTTGCGTATACGGCATATTTATTTTTATATATAAGCAGAATTGAAAATTAACAAATACGGCGCATTGATTACCATCAATAAGGCGTACGCTTTTCTAATAAAAGTCTGAATTTTTTAAACGTAAAGAACATACGGCGTACCCAGATTTCTGGATACAGCGTATCGTCTACAGATATCAGCACCTTTTATTTTTCATATTCCATTTTCGTTGTTAGTTTTTTGTTATTATAATTTTTCAAACCTATCCTACTGATGCTCTTGTCCTGATTTCAGGAAGTGCATAACCATGAGTTCTACTAAAGACCTGATTAAACCTTACAGTGAACGTGAACAAGTTTTTCACTTGCATAGGAAGCTTTTCAAGACAACAAGCCTTGATTGTTCGAGTTCGTTAGAGCTCGATTACTTTTCTGATCAAGAATCTCAGTTTGAAGAAGAAATCACAGAAACAATGACGGAATCTACTATGGAGGAATACATGACTAAGACCCAAGAAGACTATGGTTTGGGTGTTGCTAGGCCTAAGTTTGACAAAGAGGCCAACTTTGAGTTGAAGGGTCAATTTCTCAAGGAGTTGCGTGAAAACACCTTCAGTGGATCGGAGCATGAAGATGCTAATGAACATGTGGAAAGAATCCTTGAAATAGCAGATTTGTTCACAACTAAGGATGTGACTATAGACCAACTAATGCTTCGTGTTTTCCCTATTTCACTTGCAGGAGCTGCTAATAGGTGGCTAAAGAATGAACCAGCTGGTTTAGTTACTAAGTGGGAAAACTTGAAGAAGAAGTTTTTTGAAAAAGTATTTGCCCACCTGCTCGTACTGCTAAAAAGATGGATGCTATCAATAACTTCAAGCAAGAGCCCCATGAAACTCTTTATCAGGCTTAGGAACAATTCAAAGATCTATTATTGAAATGTCCTCAACGTTATTTAACTACTATGCAAGAGGTGATTTTGTTTTATCAGGGTCTGGATGTGCCAACTCGCCAAATTTTAGATTCTAAGGGGGTTGTACCTCAAATGAGTGCAGCCAATGCTAGGAAAGCCATCCAAGAAATGGATGACCTTTCTCAAAAGTGGCATGATGGAACCTCTACTAGATCTAAGAGCAGCGGTACTTCTGATGGATACGCTGCTATTCAAGCTCAATTGAACAAGCTTAGTAGAGACCTGAAGAAGATGGATGAGAAAGTATATGCTGCTCAAGTTGGTTGTGAATTATGCAATGGACCCCATTACACTAAAGATTGTCCATCCAAGAAGGAAGGAGAGACACTTGAAGAAGCACACTACACTCAATTTGGCCAGCCATTTCAGCCATCAGGAAGGTATAGAGCAGCTGCTCCAGGATTCTACCAAAGGGATAATGGAAATTCATCATATCAATAAAAAAGACAAGCTTTGGAAGAATCCATGAAGCAACTCATGGTTGATGCTGCAAAGAGACATGAAGAAAATGCTGCTTTGATCAAAGAGATTCGTTCTTCAACCGATGCTTCCATCAGAAATCAAGGAGCTTCGATCAAAGCATTGGAACTTCAAATCGGTCAAATAAGGAAGGTACTTCAAGAGAGGGGATCTGGAAGCTTACCTGGCTCAGCTGAGACCAATCCAAGAGATCATGTCAAGGCGATCACCACCACAGAAGAAGTGATGCCTAATGTACCCTTTCCTGGATGATTGTTGGATGCTGCTAACACTGAAAAGCCAAAGTTTTTCTTTAACTCTTCAATCAGTTTAAGAAGATTACTCAAGGAAAAGTCAAGAATTGAAGAGGAGATCAAGGCTACTATGAAAGAATAATGCTCTGCAACTGATCATAACGCCTTGCCTCATAAAGAAAAAGACCCAGGGAGTTTTACTTTACCTTGTCATATTAATGATGTGTCTTTTAGTAAAGCCTTAGCTAACTTTGGAGCTAGCGATAGTGTTATGCCCTATAAGACCTTCACCACTTTAGGTTTAGGTAAATTAGCTCCAACTAAGTTAATTATTTAAAAACTGGCTGATAAGACTGTGAAACGTCCCGAGGGTATAGCTGAAAATGTGCAAGTTAGGATTGAAAAAATTGTCTTTCCCGTAGACTTTGTTGTTCTAGATATGCCTGAGGATATCAAAATTCCATTGATCCTCGGAAGACCATTCTTGTCTATTGCTCATGCTAAAATTGATGTCTTTAAAATAAAAATATCTCTAAGAGTAGGGGATGACAAATTAGTTTTTAAATGTGATAATCCTATTAAGAGCATTATTAAAAGTGTTTATGTGCTAGGATTAAAAGAGCGCATGGAACTAGACTTAGAAGCTAGATTAATGGGAGAAACCTTAATTCAAAATAAGTCACTTGACCCTAATCATTTAGACCTCGTTGAATTGATTGATCTTAATGAGCCAATTGAGCTCCGAAATAATGTTATTGACAATTATGATAATGAATTGAATGATTGTGTAGTTATCAACAACTCTAAGGAGGATGTTAGGAAAATTTGGGATATCAATGAAATATTTGTTGAACTACCCCTCACTTGGATTATTTGTGTCTGCGTAATAACAATCATTTCCAATCTATTATTTTATAATCACTCCCCGAGAGGGATAGGACTTTGCGTTTGCATATCTTAGAGAAAAATAATGTGGGAATTATGGAATATCAAGATGTGATCGAAATTATTGGTTTAAAGTTAAGGGAGCGTGATGCTTTCGACGAATATGTTTATACAAAGTAAGAGCTGAAGATTCTAACTTAAAGACTCTGGAATAAAGAGAAGTGCTTACCGGGAGACAACCCGGATTTGTTATTTCTATTTTTTGTTATCGATTCGGTCAGACCTGTACATCGATACGGCTTATCCCATAAAAAGAATGCGGCGTATCGACTGTACAGGTCATATCTATCCTTTTATTTTTCTACATTTAATTTTTATTTATGAACTTTGAACGTTCAGTCAGTTATTTTCATGCGGCATATCCAGGTTTAAGGATACGTCGTATGAAGTTCCTGGCTCGTATTCTATTCCAGGCTCGATACGGCACATCCCTTCCCATGGATGTGGCGCATCGACTGACCAGATGAAATTTTTTCAGTTTTTAATTTTTAATTTTTAGTTTTGTTTTCACTAACCATCGATTAATCAGAGAAGCACTAGCTGTGATTTTCATGTTTACAAACACAGGTTGTCTACAAGAAGTAGTGGTTCACATACATTCTGTATTTTCTGTATGTTGCAGCCATGTTGGCATTCAGACGCCATTACACACAGAAAATAAAAATTTGCTCACAAATGCATCATGGAGGATCATACCGAGCAAATTTCAGGGGAGTTTTCCGTTCTAATTTTTTTTATTTCCTGTTTTTAATTTCATTTTAAACATCGAGGAAGTTGTTTATCTTAAGTGGGGGGGATGGAGAATTATAACGTCACTTGTCCTTATTTTTCAAAAATTTGCTTAATATGTGCTTAATATGCTTAAATTTAAAATTTTTCTAGCATGTTTTTGTGAAATCTTAGTTGCATAACTGCACACATAACCCTTATTTCCATATTATGAGAATTTACCCTTATCTGTTTCCCAATATTTTACCCAAATTCCACAAAAATATGAGTGTGCCGGTGACTTGTAGTAAACAGTAGAACTTGGCTTGTATACTATTCGAGACCACCATAATGAGTATTATAGATATTGTTAAGAATTAAATATGAGTTGATATTGAAAAAATGTGAAAGATGAAGGACTAAAGAAGACAAAGGAGAATTCTTGTAAAGAAAGAAAATTATAGGAAAAATAGTTAAAAGATTAGGAAGATTTGTTTCCTAATACTTATCCTTTGTAACCCTAATGTCTCTATTATATAAAGAGACATAGGGACGTCGGTTTTTGTGTGTGTATCAAGATGTAAACACCAGGAAAGGTGTAGGTTGTGTTCTAGGCATCAAGTTCCTACAATGGATGCCTAGGTTTTGTATTGTTAGTGGTAGAGATGATGACGAGAAGAAACCTTGTAGCAATAACATTTGATTCTTTAATTGAATATTCCGCCTTTAGTTATTGTTATCCCTAGATGAGATCTAACCAATCTCGAGCTAAACGATCTTCACAGATATAATTGGAGTGACTTGTCTAACTTGGTAAATTTCTAGGATTACACCCAAATAGCTACATATATTGTGTTATATTAACTAACTACACTAGTTAGTTAATCCCCATGTTAAACCCTTTTGTTACTCTCATCTATAGAGTAAGATACCCTTAGGAAAACCCTCAGAGCCATTCCTTTCGATTCTTACACCAATACTAAATCTTTCGTTACACCCTTACACCTTAGCCTACCCTGTAGATTTAAGTCTGTGGTTAGTTACTTGTGTAAAGTGTGTATTTCATGTGTCCGTGCGCGTGTTTCTTATCTTTGGTTAGGTCGGGAATTGCACAATGCAATGGGAATGTAATAGTAGTTATTTTTATTTTTCGTGTGTTTGCTACTATCACTATTATTTTTATAATATGAAGAATAGAAAAGTATGGAAAATTTATCCAGATTTGATATGATGATGATGATGATGTGGTGAAATTTTACACCACTAGTATGTTTTATTTGATATTAAAAAAAAAATCGAAAAAATGAAAAGAAAAAGAAAGAAGTATGTTGGTAAGTGTTATAAACCAATCGATTATACTTTTTAAAATTAAATGCGTCGTATTAACAAAAGTTAATGCGCCGTATTTTCGTTACGTTTCAAAATACAAGATTTTTTATTCAGAAAGATGCGCCGTATCGACAGAAATCGATGCGTCGAATCTGTTCAATAATTCGAAAACTGTTTTTAATTAAAATAATAAATACGCCGTATCTGTAAAAACAGATGCGCCGTATGGTGTTATCGCTTAGAAAAATTTCTTATTAAAAACAGAATACGCCGTATCTTGGGGAAAGATGCGCCGTATTCGAATTAATTAAACGCGTTGTATTTTATAAAAATTAAACGCAATGCGCCGTATCTATTAAAATAGATGCGCCGTATCGTTTGAATTAGCTCAGTACAACGATAGCAGAATACAGAAAATACGAAAAATAAAAACAAAAATAAAAACAAACGAAAAGCAACAAAAATAAAAGAAAACAAATAACACACAAAACAGAAAATATGTAAATAATACAATGAATGCAATTAATCCAATACACAACACGGTTAGCGGTTAGATTAAAAATTAAAAAGAAAAACCTAATTAAAATACTAATCAAATTAACAGATAATAACAATTCACTCCTCGGAAACGGCGCCAAAAACTTGATGCGGTGCGTGGTATTGCTCTAATTTTATATCCACGATATGTCGTTGTGGTTTTAGCAGTATTCAAGTTTTAAATTTATATTTAGCCGACTTATCAATAACACACACTTTAACGAGCAGTGTACCCGGTCAGTATGAATATAATGGTAAGTAGAGTGTCGATCACTAAGAGTGGAACGTATTATCTAGTTATCCTAATCAGTATTTTAATATCTTAAGTTAGCTATACAACCTAATCTAACGCAAGGGGGTTTCAGCCTGAGAGACTGGCACGGTTTGGTTATGATTAAATATAAACTAAACTAATAAGCACGAATCAGCGAGTAGCACACACGTACACAGATAAATACATGAGACAATAAGAAGACCTGTCCTGATAGTTAAGTAGCTTGTCACTTGTTTTATTGCTAGTTTTATATGAAGTGTATAGTTCGATGCAACACACCGAGATTAAGTCCTTTCTCGTTGGTTCTAATCTTATCGGCGAGTAAACCCTTAATGATTACTTATGACTATCCTATTTATCTTTCTTCCTACTTTTCTACAGACGATAGAATGCATAGGCGATCTAATAAATAGGCGAGGAAGGGGCATGGCGACCCAAGCAATGCTCAGCTAGACACAGAGGTTATCAATGCACTAATAAAAGTCACCAAAGACATCAACATATAAACTTTAATTAATGGGAAAGCAATTTTAAGGGGAGTCGAAGTGCATGGTTAAATCCATGATCACAAGCCCATTAATCCTGACCAATTAAAGTGTACTAATACAATAAAACAAAACTACTTAATGAATTAAATACATGCAGGACCTTCTTACAGCTCTTGTATCTTCGTTCAAGGTGTGTCTTGTGTTGCTACTTCGTCTGAATTCGGCTTAGGGCTTCTGTCCTTCGTATATCGTACGTACCAAAAGTCCTGTAAATTCGTCTGGCCTTGGGGTATTTATAGTTTCTGTCTGAGGTAAGATGCGGCGCATTGAATAAGTAGATGCGGCGCATTGACTTAACTTCGCGTGGGGTCCAAGATTAATATATTCAGGAATATTCGTACACCGCCAGAAGATGCGGCGTAACTCCATTCTTAGATGCGGCGCATGTCCTTGCTGTCTTGGATAATATCTTGTGAAATCTTGATAGTGATGCGCCGTATGTAATAAGTAAGATGCGGCGTATTTGGAGCAGAATGTCTTGATCTTGTACATTTCAGTAGACTCTTAACTTCTTGCTTGTTTTGCTCCATAATTAGTCCAAAATTGCCAAGTTTCACATAATACTTGTTTTTACCTGAGAATTACAAAAGTAAACATTAACGTATCAATTCTCACAGATAATATAATAAAACAAGTCAAATAAATAGGATAAATGATGGTAATAAAATGTACTTATTTGAGTTCATCAAATATCCCCCCACTTGAACTTTACTTGTCCCCAAGTAAACCTTAGAATTAATCTTATGAAAATGTATCCTAAACGATATTAGGATTTATTTTTATATTTAAGCATGTATTCATTTTTGTCATAATCACACAACCAAACACTTAACGAATTAGAAGTAAAATAAAATATTACGATAAAAGCAAATCTAATCGTTTAACTGTCCAGTCATGACGAATATTCTATCATAAGCTTGGCAAGTATACACATCTCCCCTACTAAAGCCAAGGAATAACAAGTCTAAAGCGGTAAAAAGGGTTTTGAGGTTTAAGGGTTAATTATTCTTCTTAATCTCTATCGATATCAAATTCCAGAAAAGGCGACAAAATAACAAATACATGATCGAATCCACGAACACGATACTTGCAATTGCTCAAATCCTTAACTCGAATAGGCTAAAGATAGGACCAAGTAATCTTCACCAATAATATTATATCAAAAAAGGCGACAAAATCATAAATACATAGCCGAATCCACGACTACGATACTTAAGATTGCTCAAATCCCTAATCTCAATAAATCAAAGGTTTGGATAAAGAATAACATAGGGTATGGATAATATTTGGGATATAAATTGGTGTAAAATGAAAAATAAACAAAACAGATAAATTAAAATCCTAAGTGTGGTTAATTACTATCCCAACCATCCCATGAATAAGACTCATATCATAGAATAACTCACGCTTTAACACTTGAAACACACGCTTTAGGTAGACACGAATTATACTCAACAAGATCTCAATCAAAGAATAACCTTTAATTGGCGTTCCCATAACGTTCAACTCCCATTCAATCCATAGATATAATATACAACAAATAGTGGTGATATCGACCACTTAATACCAAACTTTACATAAGTTGGTTAAAACAAACATCCAACTTTTCCTTTTTCTTTTTCTTTTCTTTTCTATTTTTTCGATTTTTTTTTTTTTTTTTTTTAATCTTTAAACATAAACATAGATGTGTAAAATTTCACCACATCACTATAATGATAACTCTGGATAATTTTTCCATACTTTTCATGACTTCAGAAATAACAGTAATAGTGAAAGTAGTAAACACACGAAAAATAAACTCAAGATATACAATATTTACTTTCACTCCAATTGCATTGTGCGATTTCCCGACCTAACCATAGATAATGAATTACGCACGCGAACACAGGTAATGTAAGGAAACACACTTTGCCTAAAGCAATTAACCAACCACGGATTTTAATCTACAGGGTAGGCTAAGGTGTAATGGTGTAACGAAACATAATAACAAAGGTGTAAGAAACGAAAGGAATGGCTCTGAGTGTTTTTCTAGGGGTATCTTACTCTAAAAGTGAGAGTAACAAAAGGGTTTATACGGGGGTTAACTAACCAGTGTAGTTAGTTAATAACACATAACATATAAAGGCTATTTGGGTGTAATCCTAGAAATTTACCAATTTAGACAAGTCATTCCAATTATAAAAATAATACTTATTATGGTGGTCTCGAATAGTATACAAGCCAAGTTCTAAAGTCTACAAGTCACCGGCACACTCATAGATTTGTGAATTTTGAAAAATCACAATTTTTGAAATTAACGTCGTGTGTGCAGCTATGCAACTTAGATCTCAAACAAAAACATGCTAAAAATTTTTAATTTTGATATATTAAGCGCATTTTAAGCATAATTTTTGAAAAAGTTTAGGACAAGTAAGTGTTCTAATTCTCCAATCCCCCCACTTAAGTTAAACAACATCCTCGTTGTTTGTATCAAAGGTTAAAAACTGGAAAATAAAAGAATTAGAACAGAAAAACTCCCCTGAGATTTGCTCGGTATGATCCTCCATTATTTGTATAAGAGCAAAAATCAACTTTCTTGTGGATGAGAATGTTTAAGCTTCATAATTGATGTATCCACAGGAAATGCAGGAATCTATAATACCACCAATACTTTAACACACCTGAGTTAAGAAGGTTCAAACTTGCATAATACATTAGTAGTTAGCAAAAATAAAACTTAAAAAATAAAAATGAAAGTCATCAGGTCAGTCGATGCGCCGTATCTTATGGAAGAAGATACGCCGTATCGATCCTGGAATGAATACGAATCAGAATAGAAGATGTGTCGCATCCTTAACCAGGGATGCGCCGCATTAAAATAAACTGATAAAGAGTTTTAAAGTCAAAAATAAAAAATGCAGAAAAATAAAGTAAGATATGACCAGTGCAGGAGATGCGTCGCATCTTGGGATTGAGATGCGCCGTATCCTCTGCCGGCCTGACTGACTCGACACAGAACAGAATAGTAAAAATTCTCCGGGTTGTCTCCCGGTCAGCACTTGTCTTTATTCCAGAGTCTTCAAGTTAGACTCACGTTCAGCTCCTTATTTTGTTCTATTGATTCCCACATTGCCACGTAGGATCCATTTAGCAACTAATTCGTCACGTATATATTCAGGTCCCAACTTCAACACTCCTTTGTAGAATCCTTCCATTATTTGATATGGGTACTCCATCCCTCTCTTCATGTCATCATCACCAATAAAAAGGAATGGAGAAAATTTGTAGCAGAACCTGTTAGTAGCATGTTTAAACCCAGGGTGAGTTCGGGGCATCATATAAGTGATAACGTCGCTTCCACATTGAAAGGTGATCTTTCCTTCAAATCGTTTTGCATTAATAGTGATCTCCCTACAAAATGGTTTTCCAACAATCACGTCACCCATATCGCTGTCACAATAGGCATTCATGTCTTCAACAATGGCGAACTCAGTAACAATAGCAAAACGTCCAACGAAGACCGGGACATTAATGAAGGCTCTAACTACATTCTTTCCCTTATACTCCACTTTTTTTCTTATAATAGAATTGTAAAAGCTTCTTGACATGACATTGATCGGTAAAATAGGAAAGAAATTGGCGTCAATACACTTGTACCCAATCATGCATGGGAATTGCAAATTGTTAGCACAATCGGCGTGGATCCTTCTACCGTAATCCCAAGAACCATGATATCCCTCAAATTCATCGTAATTCCTAGTATTAATAACGTTGACTTTTGGACTATCCAGAATTTCTCCTTCTTCTAACTCAGATTCCGCATCATCCATGAACAGGTCATTGGATTCTAATGGTCCATCAAGGTCATTAAGTTCAATGTAGTCCCCATCGTAACGTTCAAGTGATTTATCTTGCACTAATATTCCATCCATAAATTTGGCTTCGAAGTCGAAGTCAATCAGTTCTCCGAATCCGACCATTTTCCTTCTGAAATAATCACGAAAGCATCAGTAGGGTATGTTCAAGAAAGTAATATATCAGAAAATCAACATCGAAAACGGAATACGAAAAATAAAAGTTACTGATATCTGCAGACGATGCACCGCATCCAAAAAGGTGGATACGCCGTATCTTATTTCGTTAAAATTTAATCAGACTTTTACTCAGAAAAATAGATACGCCGCTTATAAATTAGAATGCGCCGTATCAGTTTAAATTATCAAAAATCGATTATACTTTTTAAAATTAAATGCGTCGTATTAACAAAAGTTAATGCGCCGTATTTTTGTTACGTTTCAAAATACAAGATTTTTGATTCAGAAAGATGCGTCGTATCGACAGAAATCGAAGCGTCCAATCTGTTTAATAATTCGAAAACTGTTTTTAATTAAAATAATAAATACGCCGTATCTGTAAAAACAGATGCGCCGTATGGCGTTATCGCTTAGAAAAATTTCTTATTAAAAACAGAATACGCCGTATCTTGGGGAAAGATGCGCCGTATTCGAATTAATTAAACGCGTTGTATTTTATAAAAATTAAACGCAATACGCCGTATCTATTAAAATAGATGCGCCGTATCGTTTGAATTAGCTCAGTACAACGATAGCAGGATACAGAAAATACGAAAAATAAAAACAAAAATAAAAATAAACGAAAAGCAACAAAAATAAAAGAAAACAAATAACACACAAAACAGAAAATATGCAAATAATACAATGAATGCAATTAATCTAATACACAACACGGTTAGCGGTTAGATTAAAAATTAAAAAGAAAAACCTAATTAAAATACTAATTAAATTAACAGATAATAACAATTCACTCCCCGTCAACGGCGCCAAAAACTTGATGCGGTGCGTGGTATTGCTCTAATTTTATATCCACGATATGTCGTTGTTGTTTTAGCAGTATTCAAGTTTTAAATTTATATTTAGCCGACTTATCAATAACACACACTTTAACGAGCAGTGTACCCGGTCAGTATGAATATAATGGTAAGTAGAGTGTCGATCACTAAGAGTGGAACGTATTATCTAGTTATCCTAATCAGTATTTTAATATCTTAAGTTAGCTATACAACCTAATCTAACGCAATGGGGTTTCAGCCTGAGAGACTGGCACGGTTTGGTTATGATTAAATATAAACTAAACTAATAAGCACGAATCAGCGAGTAGCACACACGTACACAGATAAATACATGAGACAATAAGAAGACCTGTCCTGATAGTTAAGTAGCTTGTCACTTGTTTTATTGCTAGTTTTATATGAAGTGTATAGTTCGATGCAACGCACCGAGATTAAGTCCTTTCTCGTTGGTTCTAATCTTATCGGCGAGTAAACCCTTAATGATTACTTATGACTATCCTATTTATCTTTCTTCCTACTTTTCTACAGACGATAGAATGCATAGGCGATCTAATAAATAGGCGAGGAAGGGGCATGGCGACCCAAGCAATGCTCAGCTAGACACAGAGGTTATCAATGCACTAATAAAAGTCACCAAAGACATCAACATATAAACTTTAATTAATGGGAAAGCAATTTTAAGGGGAGTCGAAGTGCATGGTTAAATCCATGATCACAAGCCCATCAATCCTGACCAATTAAAGTGTACTAATACAATAAAACAAAACTACTTAATGAATTAAATACATGCAGGACCTTCTTACAGCTCTTGTATCTTCGTTCAAGGTGTGTCTTGTGTTGCTACTTCGTCTGAATTCGGCTTAGGGCTTCTGTCCTTCGTATATCGTACGTACCAAAAGTCCTATAAATTCGTCTGGCCTTGGGGTATTTATAGTTTCTGTCTGAGGTAAGATGCGGCGCATTGAATAAGTAGATGCGGTGCATTGACTTAACTTCGCGCGGGGTCCAAGATTAATATATTCAGGAATATTCGTACACCGCCAGAAGATGCGGCGTAACTCCATTCTTAGATGCGGCGCATGTCCTTGCTGTCTTGGATAATATCTTGTGAAATCTTGATAGTGATGCGCCGTATGTAATAAGTAAGATGCGGCGTATCTGGAGCAGAATGTCTTGATCTTGTACATTTCAGTAGACTCTTAACTTCTTGCTTATTTTGCTCCATAATTAGTCCAAAATCGCCAAGTTTCACATAATACTTGTTTTTACCTGAGAATTACAAAAGTAAACATTAACGTATCAATTCTCACAGATAATATAATAAAACAAGT
Organism: Artemisia tridentata subsp. tridentata; assembly: GCA_021014915.2. Lineage (NCBI taxonomy): Eukaryota > Viridiplantae > Streptophyta > Magnoliopsida > Asterales > Asteraceae > Artemisia > Artemisia tridentata. Next base: position 158,791,671 of record CP139508.1, read on the forward strand.
CAAATAAATAGGATAAATGATGGTAATAAAATGTACTTATTTGAGTTCATCAAACACCAACTAAGGCTTATTCTTTGATTGAGACATTATTGAGTCTAATTCGTGTCTACTTACTTAAAGCGTGAGTTTCCGTGTTAAAGCATGAGTTAGTCTATGATTTGTGTCTTCTTTATGGGATGGTTGGGAAGTAATTAACCACACCTATTAGGACTTAATCTACTTGTTTTTTTATTTTGTTTTACATCAATTTATGTATTTCCCAAAGTTTTATCCCTACCGTTTACCAAATTATTGTATTCGTTTTTTGCTTTCAAGCATTCGGATATGGTAATGGCTTAGTGAGAATGTCAAATGCATGAACAAAGTAGTGACCATCCGAGTTTTAGACTAATCAAATGATGCGCCAGCGATCTAAGGTTCCACCTTAGTGACCATCCGTTGTTTGAGGAATCAAGGACTCGCGCCAGCGATCTACTAAGTTTATGTAAGAAATGTTCGAACGAAACCAGGTTTAACCCTTAAGCCTTATCATGTATTAACCTAATTTGTTGCTTTAGACTTGTCACTCCTTAGCTTTAGTGGTGGAGATGTGTATCCTTGCCAAGCTTATGATAGAATATTCGTCACGACCGAGCAATTGAGCAAATTACTTAAATGTTACCACATAGATTAGTTGAGTGATTTGAGTGATTTCATTTTTCTACTTCGTGAGGTGTTCGGTTGTGCAATTGTAATCAAACGAATAAAATGCTTAAACTATAAAAAACCCTAGACTATGTTTAGGATGCATTTTCATAAGTTTAATCTAAGATTTACTTTAGGACAAGTAAAGTTCAAGTGGGGGGATATTTGATGATATCAAATAACTACATTTTATTGGCATCATTTATCCTATGTTATTTGCTTGTTTTATATTATTTTATATGAGAATTGATACTTAATCGCTTACTTTTGTAAATCAGTTATAAACAAGCATTTGGTGAAAGTTGGCTATTTTGTACGTAGAGCAAAATAGATCAAGATGGAAAAGTCCACTGAACTGAAGAGAGATACGTCGTATCATTCTAGACAGATACACCGTACATCAAGACTTAGACGAATATGAAGACCATTTCCTGACTTTGAAGCATACGCCGCATGGATTTCTCATACGCCGTATATGAAACCTTGGTCAACGTAAGAAGATCTGACTTATCCTACTCCAGATACGCCGCATGACATTTCATAGATGTGGCGTATCAATCTCAAGAATTCACTAGAGAATCCAAGTTACTAAAGAAACATGCGTCGCATGAAGATTAGAGGTGCGCCGTATCCTATGGCGGTGTACGAATATTCCATAATATAATAATCTTGGACCCCACGCGAAGCTACCTAGATACGGCGTATTAACCTAATAGATACGCCGTATCAATCCGGTTATCAGAATGTATAAATACCCCATTCGTCTACCATTCGACATAGACCATATACCATAGAATCGTACCACAAATAGGCGACGACCAGAAGGAAGAATTCAGAGCTATAAGACGGTCCTGCTAGTGCTAATTCATAGGAAGATTCGTTTAATATGTATTAGCAATCTTTTAATCGTTGAGTTAGTGTCTTTTTCACTATTTGATTAGACTTAATTGTTTCCAACTTTTATAAAGAGTATTTGATGTTTTATTTGATCCTTATGTGTATGTTTTGATTACATATACAAGTTTATTGTGCCTTGTCGATCTTAGGATCGCACAATTACTTCATTAACATCGTTTGCATTGTTAATGTAAGCCTGTAAAAGGGATAAATAATACATAAACTTAGTAATCATTAAGGTGGACTTTATGCGGAGATCTGATTAATCGTGACAGGATTAGTTCGTCGATAAGACTTAATACCCGAAATCTAGACGTTTAGACTTGATCTAGACATTGGAATGATATACGCATACATGTAAGAATCCACTAAGATAGAATAGATGTTAGTACTCATCTTATACAGCTAAGCAATTAAACATGTGACAAATCTTCCTAACTATGGCCAGGCCACTTGTTTGTATCTGTTTTCTATCTGTGTACGTGTGTGTCTATCACCTTATTAGTTTTATTTACTGCTTTACTTAATCTACTCAGCGTGCCAGTCTCTCATGCTGAAAACCCCCTTTACGTTAGATTAGGCTTTAATTAGAACTAACTTTAGGATTAAAATACTGATAGATACTTAGGTGTTAGCGTTCCACTCTTAGTGATCGACACTCTACTTACCAACTAGGCTACATTGATCGGGTACACTACCTGTTAGTGTTTGTTATAGGTTAAGTCGACTAAATATAAATGTAAAACTTCATAACCATAAAAACCTATACACAACGAAGCACATCACAAATCCTTTCTAGTGACTTTGTTAACAATGGGAATAAAGGGGTTCGATGTGGTGATAGGCATGGATTGGTTAAGTAGGCAAGAAGCTGAAATCGTGTGTTCAAAGAAATTGATACGCATCCCCCTGCCCAAGGGCGGATTTGTAATCGCTTACGGAGAAAGACGTGGTGGTGACTTGGGAATCATTTCGGTTATGAAAGCCCGAAGGTGCCTAGTGAAAGGATACCCATCCTTTTTTACTTATGTAATCGATGCAAAAAAAGGAGCATAAAAAATTGAAGATGCTGTGGTGGTGAACGAGTATCTAGACGTATTTCCAGAAGATTTACCATGTTTACCTCCAGCACGACTGGTGGAGTTTCGGATTGACTTGGTACCTGGTGCGGCGCTAATTGCTCAGGCACCGTACCGTTTGGCACCCACAGAGATGATGGAAATGATGTCGCAACTTAAAGATCTTCTTGATAAGGGATTTATTAGGCCAAGTTCCTCGCGTTAGGGAGCACCGGTTTTGTTCCTAAAGATAAAAGATGGCACAATGCGTATGTGTATTGACTACCAAGAACTAAATAAGGTAACAATAAAGAATAAATATCTAATACCAAGGATTGATGACTTGTTTTATCAATGACAAGGTGCAAGTTACTTTTCAAAAATTTATTTGAGATCGGGGTATTACCAGGTGCAAGTGAAGGAGTGTGACATTCCAAAGACAGCGTTTAGGACTCGCTATGGCCATTATGAGTTTCTTGTAATGCCATTTGGGTTAACTAATGCTCCTGCGGTATTCATGGACTTAATGAATCGTGTTTGTCGACCGTTCTTAGATAAATCAGTTACTGTGTTCATTGATGATGTCTTGATATACTCACGGAGTGAGGTAGAGAATCGGAGAAATCTTCGAGAAGTATTGGATACTTTGCGCAAGGAAAAGCTTTATGCAAAGTTCTCTAAGTGTGAATTTTGGTTGCGAGAGGTCCAATTTTTAGGTCACTTGATCAATTGTGAAGGGGTGAAAGTAGACCCGGCTAAGGATGAAGCGATCAAGAAGTGGGAGTCACCTAAAAATCCTACCGAGATAAGGAGTTTCTTGGGATTAGCAGGCTACTATAGGAGGTTTATTGAAGATTTCTCTAAAATTGATTCGTCAATCACGAAGTTGACAAAGAAAACGGAACCATTTTTGTGGACCGAGTTGCAGGAAGAGGCGTTCCAAACTTTGAAGAAAAAATTATGTGAAGCACCTATTCTCTCCTTGCTGGAAGGAAATGAGGACTTTGTGGTGTATAGTGATGCTTCATATTCAGGACTGGGTTGTGTGCTTATGCAACGGGGAAAAGTGATTGCCTATGCATCAAGACAGTTGAAGGTTGCAGAAGAGAATTATCCAACACATGATTTAGAATTACCGGTTGTGATATTTGCTTTGAAACTTTGGCGACATTACTTATATGGCACGAAGTGTGCCATATACACTGATCATAAAAGCTTGCAACATGTGCACAATCAAAAGGTTTTGAACATGAGACAAAGGCGTTGGTTGGAGTTATTGATTGATTATGATTGTGAAATCAAGTATCATCAGGGCAAGGCAAATGTGGTGGCGGATGCGTTGAGTCGAAAAGATCCTAAATCAGCATATCGAGTGAAATCAGTGAGGATTGAAGTAGTATCGAGCCTATTAGAACAGATTCGGGCAGCTCAGAAAGAAGCTCTTAAGGATGAAAACTTGAAGAATGAGGAAATGTTAAAACGACACTTATTTTTTGGTGAAGATAATTGAGGATTGAAGACTTTTGAAGGTCGACTGTAGATAGCAAAACTTGGTGGAGTTCATGAAATACTTCTTTATGACACACATAAGTCCAAGTATTCAATTCATCCAGGTAACACCAAGATGTATCAAGATTTAAAACCTAATTATTGGTGGCCAGGAATGAAATCTGATGTGGGAGAATATGTAGCAAAGTGTGTAATTTGTTCACAAGTTAAGGTGGAACATCAGAAACCGTATGGAGAACTTCAACAATTAGAGATACCCGTGTGGAAATGGTATAAAATCACCATGGATTTTGTCACTAAATTACCCAAAACACCAAAGGGCAATGACATGATTTGGGTGATTGTGGATCATTTGACAAAAAGTGCTCATTTCTTGGCAACTAAAGAAAATGAGAAAATGGAAAACTTAGCAAAATTGTATATTAGAGAGGTGGTTGCGAGGCATGGTGTACCTTTGTCTATAGTTTCGGATCGAGATTTTCGTTTTGCATCACGGTTTTGGAAAAAGCTTCAAGAAGAATTAGGTTCGAGGGTGAATTTGAGCACAGCTTACCATCCTCAAACAGATGGTCAAAGTGAGCGTACAATTTAAACATTAGATGACATGCTTCAGGCATGTGTTATCGAGTATGGTGGTAGTTGGGATACACATTTACCCTTGGTGGAGTTCGCATATAACAATACGTATCATGCTAGTATTAAAATGCCACCCTATGAGATGTTGTATGGTAGGAAGTGTAGAACTCCTACTTGTTGGTTGGAACCAGGTGAAAAGCAGTATACGGGTCCAGAAATTGTACAAATCACAGCCGACAAAGTTGCTATAGCTCGAGATAATTTGAGACTGGCACGTGAAAGGCAAAACAAATACTCTGACAAGAAACATCAGCCCAAGACTTTTGAGGTTGGTGAAAATGTGATGCTTAAAGTTTCTCCTTGGAAGGGTATAATTCGTTTTGGCAAACAGGGAAAGTTAGGTCCTCGTTTTATAGGGCCGTTTAAGGTGTTAGAATGTGTTGGTGATCAAGCTTATCGACTTGAGTTACCTACAGAATTAGATTGCATACACAACACTTTTCATGTATGTTATTTATGAAAATGTTTGGCGGAAGAAAATGATATATTGCCATTAAGGGAACTTCGAGTTGATGAGAAGAAAAGGCTAATTGAGGAGCCTGCTGCTATTATGGATAGAAAAGTGAAAAAGTTGAGGAAAAAGAGGATCAAGCTTTCAAAGTTCAATGGAAGCACAATCGTGGAGCAGATATGACATGGGAAGCGGAGGATGAGATGAGGGAGCGGTACCCTCATTTGTTTATATCAGAAAAAGAGTCGGGGACCGAATCTTCTTAAGGGAGGGAGAATTGTATGACCCGTAATTTTATAAGGCAAAACTTTATAATATAGTCATTAATTAAGTTTTATAAGGTAACACTAATAAATGGACTAAATGTGATAAGAACTAGGAGTATAGGGTGTTACTTGAAATAATAGAATGAGGCTCATAGGTCGGTTGATCTAGTATATCAATGGGCTGCCTTACGTTACTATTTTATGCCATAATTATATTGAAAGTTGAGGCCTAAGTTAAACCCTAAAGAGAGATCGATTGAGAGGTGGAGAGAAAGGTTGCAGCAGGTGCTAGTTGATAACGGTTTCACTTTCAGTTTCGAGTTCGAGTTTGGAATTTTAATCATAGTTAAGGTAAGAATTATGCCTATAGGTTTTGGATCAAATTTTTGACAAAGCGTTAGGTTTATCGTATGGTTGATTGGTTGGGTCGAGTAAGAAAGAACTTTGTTTTTTAATGAACTGCATGTGTTTAGCTGCGATGTTCATGAGTGTCTTATTAATAGGATAACTTCAGGTGTGCTTTTTCTGTTATAAAAGGTGCAGTTCATGATCAGTAGAATTGAGTAAAATAACTAGAAACATGTTAGTGTATTAAGGGTTTTTGATGAGTACACGTTTGGAACCATAAAAAGAAACATGGTGAAAAATATTTGTAGTAGTTAAATTGGAAAAAAATGAGAATAGTGTGCAATAAAAGGACGTGGTTACTGGTGCCTAGACTATGATTATTTCTTAAGTTTATGAATCATGATGTATATATATAATATTTAATCTTCTAAGGTGCATACAATTATTAAAGATGTTTAGGAAATTAGATTTTTGTATGAAACTGAGAAGGTCTCCATGTGTTAAGTTCAGTATGTACATCTCTTTTAGTTAATTTTATAATATCTTGACGTAATGTTTGTACTGGCACTAAACGTCAAACATAAATTTTACCACATTATACTTTGAGGTGTTAGAGCAGGGGGTGCAGTGAGCAACCCACCCTCTTCATTCGGACCTCACGGAGTGTCATATCAGCACAATAAACCACAACTAACAACCCCCTCCCCCAATACAACTAACCACAACTTACTCATTTGGGCCCCACCACTATCTTTTTTTCTTTTTTATCAAATATCCAAATAAACTAAAACTAATTTTATTCAAATAAAAATACAATACATTAAAATAATACAAACAATACAAATAACATTTAAAAAAAAATAATAATAATAAAAAAAAAAATTCTAAAAAAAAGGAATGAAAACTGAAGCAAGATTCGTTTAGCCCAATACATCCAAATAAATAATATGCTATCTTTGGCCCAATACTACAAACAACCCACTTACAATTAAAGAAATAATATGCTCATCAAAAAACCCAATTAACCTCCTTCTTCGTCTGTCTCTTTACACACAGACACACAGTCACGAATGGAGAAAAAAAAAAAAACAAACAAGAAATCTGAAAAAAAAAACACATTTACAATTAAAGAATTAAAAATATGTAATGTGTCAGAGTTGGAGCTCGTCGTGCAGACGAGCAAAAGACCGAAGGCGAAGATCGGCGAGCCATGTTGGTGCAGCAACGAAGCTCGGCGAACTTCCAGCTCATCCCACGGCGAAGGATGGGCAGCTGCACCCCCTGGTCTTACAGTAGCAAATAATGAATATATAGACTTGCGGCTCAACCAGTCAGTTAGGATACCTTTAGGACGCTTTAGTTTGTACAAGCTTTCTTAGTGAATCTGTGATTATATTTTAGGAAGCTTATTAAGGGACGGGAGAGCTTATCGTTGAATTCAGGTGAGTACAATGCTTTTCTAAAACCGAGTACAAAGACAAAACGGGCTTTTTGAGGGGGAAGCTTGGGTTCCTTGTTAACCATATTTCTTCATTTTCTTTATTGTTGACTGATGTGTTTGAATCTGATATGATGCGTGTGAACCGGTTATATATATTATATCCTAAATTTCACTCAAATTTTAAATTTATAAGACACATTTTTACCGATTATTAAGAAAACACATACGAGCAAGTATACTCGTCCGTGTGTAATATGGTTTGTGGTAAATAGGGATCGTCCCACGAGACTACGTAGTTTAAGCTTAGCAATTTATGTAGCACAAGAAATAGTACTAAAGATTGTCACACTCTAAAGCACCGTAAATAAGCAAACAACCAATGGTTCCGAATTCAATCAATCAAATGAATAAATACTTGTTTAGGAATAATAACCAATCGAGATAGAATGTTGAATATATTTGGATGAAACATATATGTAGAAGGCACATACCAATTTTCACAAGGTTTTCTAGTCAATGGGTAATATAAAGAAAATCCATGTTTTTACTAGTTTCACGGGTGAGTCCTTTCGGCCAATACATCATCCCATTACGCTAGCCCTTTGTGTTATCATATGTATGAAAAAGATGATTAGTAACATTAGTTCTTACGAGTCCTTTCGACCCAATCTCGTGATTAAATATTCTCGAATTCATTTAAAAACTTGAATACTTAATAGTTGTCAATTATCAAGTACCAATCCATTTGTGCACCAGCTTCTTAGAATTAAACAATATTAGAAATCCTTTCGACCTTTAAATCCAACAATGTTAAATCAACAAGTTTTAGAACACGAATTATATTTAAACAAACTTATGAGAATAATCACTTTTTCTAACCGATTAATCATTCAACATTCACACGAAAGTCTACATAATTCCCAAACAAGTATCACAAATTACTCCATAACAAGTTTCATCAACAAACGTAACATTTCATTCAACATCAAATGGTTCAACATAATAATTAAGTAAAAGAAAGTCACCCAAAGCAAGACTACAATAAGTAAGAAATATAAAGAGTTATAGCACTCCTTAAGGCCTCTAATTGAACAAGTGAATCTTCCACCTCTTCTAGCAAGTATCACCAATACTTTCTTTGTTTTTTTTTCTTGGTATCTTCTTGAGAATAGCAGAGATTATTAAGCTCTTCCGGGTTGTATAAAATATGATCAAGTCCTTATGGTGTAAGGCTTGATTGTAAGTGTGTCTTGTTAATTCTCTCTAATGTTTTGTATTGTATTGATCATGGGTCATATTTATGCTTGAAATCACTCACAAAAACTGTCACAAGCCTTCAATAATCATAAAAGAGAGGAGATGATCGGACTTGAGTCATTATGGTAGTTAAACCCTTGATTAAATGCAACTCTTCATCTTAGATATGTTCTCAACCTGCGGTTCAGATTTGAACCCGTGGCTGAGATGACTGCTCAACCTCAGAATGGGCTTTTGAACCTTGGGTTTGAATCTCAGCTTCAACCTTGGGTTGGGAATTGTTTTGCACATTAATTTCAACCTTGGGTTGGCATAAAGCTCCATTCTTTGACACTCTTTTTAACACCAAATCATGACTCCATCTTTCATTGAAAATCTTCACAACCTTCTCTTGTACATCGAAAATAATCATAGCATGAATCACTATCTTTGACGAGAATCTTTTCTTGAATATTCTCTTGATCTTTTGGCTTTTCTTCGTCATTCTTCGATATTTCCTTGTACCTAGACTTGAACACATCTTAATACCTTTAAAGCACAAAATGCTCATAAACATAACTAAATAATATACAAATAACACGACTCTATCATAGACAAAATGAGCGTTATCAAATCCCCCTCACTTAAGTTTTGCTTGCCCTCAAGCAAAGTAATCTTTTGAAAAATTGTTCTCCAATAGCCAACCGTCATGATTCCCAAAAATTTTCACTAATCTTCTGTTGGTCCATGAAATTTGAGTAAAACAAGAACAGCTTCATTGATAATGAAAACAATTGTTACAAGATTACTCAAAATACAAACTACTACATGATAACATCTTCAACTTCTTTAAGGGGATACTTTCGGTATGGTATCCCCTTAGGGTGACAAATAAACTCTCATTGATCCAAGCTATGCTTGATGATTCAATGAGAGGATGTTCCTATCAACTAATACAGTGTGTATTATTTTGTTTGTTTAGGAAAAGCATGCTATCTCTATTACAACAGACACAATATATATAGGTTGTTAAACATAGACATGTGGGGTAGGTATGAGTAGACATCCACTTGGTGTGAGTTGTCATCCACTTGGTGTGAGTTGTCATCCACCAAGTGGTCCCTCTTCTTCTTCCTTTTTTGTCTTTGTCTGACTTCTATCTTATCTTCTAGAAGTTCGCGCCCATATTTATCAGTCTGCTTGTAGAGATAGTATCTTCAGGGTCATTGAGACATTTGCCAATTCTCAGTGATACTGGAGTTGTTTGTAGCTCGTATACTTTATTCACTGACACCGTATTAGTAATCAAAGGGTTTCTTCAACAACGAGCTTTTTACAACACTTACTGATTTGTTTATCAGTGAGTAACCCACTATTTTATTAGTGAGTTAGGCTATTTTATGTTCAAATCTTGTCAGGGTACTTGGGTCAAATTCTTGACCCAACAATCTCCCCCTATTTGAATATACAAATAGCCTGGGTTCAAACCTGCTTGTTCAGGGACTTGGGTTTAGTTCCTGAGATTCAAGGGTTCAGGGACTTGGGTTTAGTTCATGTGGTTCAGGTTCAAGGGTTCAGGGACTTGGGTTTAGTTCCTAAGGTTTAAGGGTTCAAGAGACTTGGGTTTAGTTCCTGAAGGTTCAGGGGTTCAGGGACTTTAATGACCGATTCAATGATAGGGTTCAGGGTTCATGCCTCATGGGGTCGTGAAGGTTCACTTTGACAGGTTCATTATTTTGTCTCACTGAAAGGGTTCAGGTTAAGTGGCCTGATGGTTCAGTGACTGAGGGTTCTGTTTCCTGGGGTTCAGTAACTGAGGGTTCAGGTTCCTGGGGTTCAGGTTCACCAGGGTTCAGATTCCTGAAAAAATGATGGTTATGGGAGTTCAGTGACCTGACCAGGTTCAAGTTAACCCATTTTTTCACTGATTCTTTTTACCTCAGTTCCTCACTTCCTCACATGCCCAACACTGATATGCATTCACTGAACAATGCATTTGCTGAAATTTATCAGCTCCCCTATTACACTGAACAAACCCAAACCCAGCTTAAGAATTCAGTTCACTGATGCTATTGCACATTCAGTGACCATCGTTCATCAGGGATTCATATGTCTTCTTTTTTTTTCTCAACCACCTCCTTTTACTCTTAGGACTTTTAAGAGACTTCTTCCCCATTCAGTCACCCTAGTTACCGGTGACACTGAGTCTCTTTTAGTGGCACTTTGTCACATCTCTTCTCAACTCCCTGAGTTTGATCAGTAGCCTGATAGCTCTTTGCCTCTATCCAATCAAGCACAACACACCCTTTTCTTACAACTCTATCGCCTGATAAAAAATTTCAGACCAAGTGATAAACATCAACTTCTTAGCCCCTTTGAGTTTTACCATACCCTATACCTCCTGTTAGTTACCACTTTCTGATATCACTTCCTGATATCAATTTTAAACCTGATTGGTCTCAGGCTGTGAGACACCATATTCCACTTATCCCACCAGGTACCATAATGATTTGCTCAGCCCCAAACAACAGTTCTTTGATTCATTCATCACTCCCTGATCCACAACAGGGACACCTTAAGTGTAGTGATTTTCTTGGGTTTAGAGGCTCTTCAACGACTCATCAGAGAGTCGTTTTTCAGAGACAGATCATAGGTTAGTTACTTCAATTTAATGAAGACGAGTTTTGTTGGGATTATGTAGATCGAGAGTTTAACTTTCGGAGATGATTAGCGAGATGATTATGTAGATCCGGTTGTAGTAATAGATCTATTTGTGGGTTTTTTGAATAATATGAAAGTGATTGTTTTGTGTGTCAATTTTTTTTAAAGGGATATGATTTGTGTTAGTTCTGACTGGTGGATCTTAGAAATCCGGTTATATTTTTTGTGTGCGTTGGATTCTTGGAGAGAAGATAGATCCGGTATTTAGATCTGTTGTGTGGGGTTTTTTTGTTTTTTTGGTTAATCGAATGTAAGGGATTTGGTTTTTGACTGATTTTATTTAATAAGTAGTGGGTTTTATCATCTTTTTATGATTTGGTTTAGTGGGGATTTTGTGTTAGATCCAATGGTAGATCTGGGTTTTTTTGTGTTTTAATCTTATTTGTGTTTGGATAATATTTTTTTTTGTGTGGTGTGGGGTGTGTTGGGTTTTGTGTCTGGATAAGATTTGTGTGGTGAGTGTGTATTTTGTGGGGTTTAGGGAGGGTTTTGGTGTTTGTCAGTCACCAATAAATGTGTTTCTCCCCCTCAAATATTGTTATTTCAGTAGCAGTTTTTGAAGATCACATTTTTTTTTCATTGAAGATTGTTATCAGCAACCACGAACGGATCTGGATCATAAGAATAATCCACCCGCTCTGATATCACTTGTTGGTCCATGAAATTTGATTAAAACAAGAACAGCTTCATTGATAATGAAAACAATTGTTACAAGATTACTCAAAATACAAACTACTACATGATAACATCTTCAACTTCTTTAAGGGGATACTTTCGGTATGGTATCCCCTTAGGGTGGCAAATAAACTCTCATTGATCCAAGTTATGCTTGATGATTCAATGGGAGGATGTTCCTATCAACTAATACAGTGTGTATTATTTTGTTTGTTTAGGAAAAGCATGCTATCTCTATTATAACAGAGACAATATATACAGGTTGTTAAACATAGACATGTGGGGTAGGTATGAGTAGACATCCACTTGGTGTGAGTTGTCATCCACCAAGTGGTCCCTTTTCTTCTTCCTCTTTTGTCTTTGTCTGACTTCTATCTTATCTTCTAGAAGTTCGCGCCCATATTTATCAGTCTGCTTGTAGAGATAGTATCTTCAGGGTCATTGAGACATTTGTCAATTCTCAGTGATACTGGAGTTGTTTGTAGCTCGTATACTTTATTCACTGACACCGTATCAGTAATCAAAGGGTTTCTTCAACAACGAGCTTTTTACAACACTTACTGATTTCTTTATCAGTGAGTAATCCACTATTTTATTAGTGAGTTAGGCTATTTTATGTTCAAATCTTGTCAGGGTACTTGGGTCAAATTCTTGACCCAACATCTTCCTTATTGCCAAAGCAAAATATCAAAAAGTGATTTTTACTATTTGTACATGAAATTTAAACGAAGTACTCGATCAAGCTTGATAACACAACTAAGCTCCTCACGAAAAGAAAGTTATAATATAATTCACTCATACTCATTTCTTTTGTTGGAAGTGTATTTCACTCAATTGCTCAGTCATGATTTCATTTCATACCATAAGCTTGTACAAGTATCAAAACTAATCCAAATCATGTAAGAAATAAATAAACTTATCAAAAAGGACTTTTATTCGGGTTGAAACGTTAGGCTTCGGGTTAATAAGGGGTATGGATAAGGCATGGGATTATTTAGTGGATTTAGTAATGTAACAATAATCAAGTCAAATACCAAAATCACTTGTTGGAAAAAGAACCGTACCATGTATCCTAAAAAGATTATAGCCTCCGAATCAACTTTTCCTTTCTCTTTGATTTCTTTCATCGATCACCATATATATGTATACATATCACGTCTTAGCACATTGGCTAATCGATATCTCAAACATATTTCTTCTTCCTTCATCTTCATAATAATAGCACATTGGCTATATATTTCTTTTTCATCATATATTTTTCTCATTTTTTTTATATCCCCCACACTTTGGATGAGCATATACCTCAAAAATACAAATAAGAAGTAGCTACCTCCGTCTTCGTCAGAAAGGTATATCTGAAATACAAAGTGTAAGCTCATAATCATCAAAAACTTCTTCACGCCAACAACAAGTAATTCATCGATTTGACTTGACAAAAAGGTTAGGCTAAAGTTTATAGGTGTAAAATCTTTTTGTATTTTCTGGATGTAACAAAACGAAAAGGACGGCTCAAAGGGTGAACTAAGGGTATCTTGCGCTAAAAATGAGCGCTAACAAATGGGTCCATAAAAAGTGTTTAACTAGCCGATGTGGCTTACTAATATATCAATATATGTAAATGGAAGGCCATTTGGTTGAAATCCTAAGTTGCCTCTTATCATTTAAATTCATTTATATCACACGAATGTGACCTTACTTTGGAATTCGTAATGCATGACAAGCACAAGTTCTAGAATCAATTCAATCACCGGAACACTCATAGCAAGAAAATAGAATTTAAGCATAAAGATATGCTTCAAATGATAGGCTCAAATCCTCACATATTTGTAGAATAGGCTATAAATGCACAAGTAATGTTATCAATCCCTAAGAACGGACCGCTTCACTTAATCGAGACACGTTAAAAATTTCAAATTGCCATTTTATGCTATTGGAAAATTCCAGGTTGTTTTAATTAGATATAATCTTTTAGGTGTAAAAACAACTAATTTCCTTAAGAGCAATAAAACAAACTCCAAAATAATCACAAAAATTTTTAAAATAAGATCATTTTCACTTTTTAATTCCCTCCCCACACTTAAGTTTTGCATTGTCCTCAATGTGAAAAATTAACTTCAAAGCAAAGGAAATAGGGAAAATAAATTAGTAAATGATATCACCGAGAAATCACACGAGATCCATATTTGGTATTTAGCGCATGAGTTGGTCACTCCAAACTCCAAAATGTACCAACCATATGAATGAGCAATAATTCCATGGTATCTCAAACCTGAAAAATAAACACATGCACAAAACATACAAAAACAAACACACAAAAATAATAATAACCATAATACTAGATAATCCTAATTAAATATTAATAATAGTTCCAAAAAAAAATAATAATAATCCTACATAACATAATAATAATGATTAAAAATAAAGTACGAGAGAAGGAAGAATAATTATCCGTTACACATAACATAAAACTTTGAATGATAGTCAAAATCATTCGTCATCCATTTCCTCATAGTCATCTCCTTGGTAATCAACCAATGCTCCAAAGCCAACGCCTCCAGACGATGTTCCAGCTTCATAACCTCTAGTCCCCACATTGGAAGAATAAGGACCCATGAATCCCTCCTGATGAACATTGTACCCTTCATTTCCTTGAAATGCACTAGATGATGTTGGGTGAGGTACATGTTGCGATGGGTATGGTGTATATGGGTATGGGCAATGTTGCAAAAATCGTGAATCGGTAGCCGGGCGGTCGACCACCCTGCAGCGAGTAATCGGCCGAGGCGGGATTAATTGGTGATTAATCGGATTGGCATTTTTTGCATGTTTTGGGTATTTCTGGAGACCAAACTAAAGATCGTAACTGATTCCAAGCCTACTATGTTTCCAAACCTCAATAAAAGGCTCCAATTCTGATTATGAGGCTCATTGTGCGTTATAAGTGAAATAAACGATCCCCAAATTAAGTAGAATGCCTAAATTTTTATTTTTTCAAAGCTGACCGATTTGGCCGATTCGGCCGATTTGGCCGATTTTCGGCCGATTTTGGCCGATTCGGCCGATTTTTTTACCTGACCGATTTTTTGGCCGATTTTTGAAATTCTACAAGGTATAGGGCCGATTACCTTGTAATCGGCGATTAATCGGCCGAGTTGACCAATTTTTGCAACATTGGGTATGGGTAAGGTAAAACACTAGGTGGGTTATAAGCCATTGGAAAAGAATATGGCGGAACACTTTGTTGACCAAGGTGTGTGAGAATCGGTGCACAATAATTCATTTGATGTCCAATCCTCATCATAGTCATATCCCTCCAAATTTCTCTCTTCTCAACTTGTGGCAAGTTCGCATACCATTCACCCCATCCCGAATCTAGCCCCGATGGTTCTTCCATACGTGGTAGTGGTGGTTGACTACGAGCCACATTTGCAATTGTCTCAACCAAACACATCCTATCGTGATCAAACAAACCTTGCAAACTCTTCTTGTCAAGCTTCTCACATTCTTTCATCACCGTAATCCTGTTCAATTCACTTGGTGTATCATACCCTGAACTTCTTCCAATCTTCGACACATAATGGCCTCCATTGATGAAACCATGCTCTGACATAATGGTTGCTCTTTTGGACAAATAAACTGCCAATGTCCATACCACATTCATCTTCAATTTATTTCCATCATGACTACAAATCAACATTTCAATCAACCACAAATCCGGTTGATGAACCTTGTCTTGGCTATTACCTCTATGTACGAATGAGGTCACAAGCATCTTGTGCAAAAGCCTCGCCATTGGTGAATGAATTTCCGTCACCTTTGGTCTTGAACTATTAGGATCTCCAATCTCATTCCATATTTTAGTGCCATCATATTTTGGTGGTACCCTTTCCAACTTACCAAAATGAACAACAAACTCCTCATGATGAAGATCATTGTCATCATACAAACCAAGTAATTTCCCAAACTCCGGCAAAGTCAACACATGGTTATCCCCACACAAGCGAAACCAAATACATTTTTCTTCCAAAATATTACTCAAATTTACCTCTTGATTGAAATAAATGGTGGAAAAGAACTCCAAACACCATTCTTAGTAGATTTGCTTTTCATTGATCCTCAAGGAGAGCTTGAAACTAAAATCTTCAAAAACATTCCCATCTTCATACTCCGTGCTAAGGTCCATCAACTTCTCAAGATTCTCATAGATCCCATACTTATTAATCAAACCCCAATTAACCAACTTTGGTACCGCAATTTCCTTCCTTTGCAGCTTAGCTAAATGGCTATTGAAAAAAGCTTTAGCCTCCTTTCTTAGCTTTCCCCACTTCAAGTGTTCACTAGTTATTGGCATGAGACTAGCTTCTTTCACGGCTCGACCTTGTTTTGTGTACAAAGTAATTAACGGGTTCTGTTCCTCTTGAGCTTCTCTTATACATTTCTACAAAAACACAACAAAACATGCACACAAGAAATATTTGAGCTAAAGGTTAAACTTGTAAGATAAAAAACAAAGCAAAATAATTTTTATTATTATTTTTTTTTTTATTTTTTTTTTACAGAATTTCCAAACCGCCGCGGTTCACTTTTGAACCGGCGGTTCAGAAAATATGTTGGGACAGAAAGTCTGAGCCGCCACGGCTCAAACCTCAGCCGGCGGTTCAGATTAATTTTTGGGGACAGAATGCCTGAGCCGCCGCGGTTCAGATCCCAGCCGGCGGTTCAAGTGGTTCTAATGGTCGCCAAACCGGCGGTTTGGGGTTCCAACCGCGTTTCGCTGCACATAAACATCACAAACGGGTTTTCTAGCTCATCCCCACTTCTTAACAAGTTACTACCTTCCTCCATTTAGCTTATTAGTGCTTATTCTAAATGTTTAAACCTCCATATCCTCTTAACTTCTAAACCTCAAAAAAAACCTTGAATCAAATCAAAATCAAACAAAGAAGTGGTCCATATAATTAATCAAATAGCATATAAACACTAATTCATAACCATATACTACAAGAAATCCAATCAATCTTGATTCTAATTCCCAAAAAATTCGACCTACATGAACCCTAAATTTCAAAACCTCAAATTCTCATTCAATACTCAACTAATTCATCTAATTTCACTTGCAATCATTCTTATTATCAATCCTCTAGTAACCCCATCAAAGAAATTCAATCAATTCGAACTATATAAAATTTGCCCAATTCAAAACCCTAGAAATCAAATTCGAATTAAGAACAAATTAAAGCAATTAGATGGTGTTACTTACCCTTTTTGATGCCATTGAATCTTTAGAAACTTAATGTACGAATCAAACTTCAATCTCCCAATCAATTGGAATGATGTTGAAAGTGTCGGTGTATTGTGGGTTTTTTTCTTTTCTTTCTTGTTTAGAAAAATGAAGACTCAAACCGTGGGTTGGTACTTCAACCGGAGGTTGGTTATCAACCGCGGGTTGGTAAAATATTTAGCAAAAACCCGACTTAAACAAAATCGTATCTCAATTCCTTGACATTTCAAATAATTTTGAAGGATTACCACAACTCATAAACACTTCAAACATTTCCAAGAAACTTAAACTAAACAAACTAAACAAACTAAAAACACTATAACTCAAACTTAAAATACTTCATATTATTAAAAGCTTATAAAGCTTAAAAAGCTAAAACACACTAAAAATAACATAGAAATGCAAACATAACGAGATAATCAAAATGCAAACAATCATAAAAAGGCTCATCAAAGACAAAATGAGCGGAAGCTTAGCGGTAAGCTTCTTTATTCCTCAAAACGCTTTCTTTAATCAAAATAGTTCCCGAAACGTAGAATATCTTCCGAATTGAACTTTCCCGAAAGTATCCTATCGGTTTCCTTTGTCTTAGACGCACGAGTGAAACGACGTCCACTTGGGCTAGTGATCTCAATCTTAGTATGCCAAAACTTGTCTCCCTCAACTTTTTGATACTTACTATAACCATCGGATGTCCACTCAATGTTCTTAAGTTGGATTGGCAAAGAACCAAGAAATTCAACCATCTTTTTATACACAATTATGTTTTTGAAAGGATTAAAATAGTTTTCCATATCATCCTTAATATATTCAAACGATGGTGCGGTTATTCCATATTTCGGGTTTCCTTCACTATCATGGCCAATATCAAACACATCCAACCAATCTTCCTCGTCCGATTCCTCATCCGCTAGAATCTTGTTCCTTTTCTTAGCATGATAAATTCTCCTAGCAACTCCATCATCTATCTCCATCGTCCCTTTACCATTATCAATTACGGCTCCACATGTACTCAAAAATGGACGACCAACCAAAATAGGCAACTCCTTATCAATAGGCACATGTAAGATCAAGAAGTCACACAAGTAGGTTTGGAAACCTATTTGTAGCCTTACGTTCTTAACTTTTCCATAGGCTTTAGCCATGGTATTGTCCGCCATCAACAAAACATCATTAGAAGGACAAGCTCTTCCTAACGCCAAAAGCTTATAAATTTTATATGGCATGATACTCACACTTGCCCCGGTATCGGCCAAGGCGTTTAGTACGGTGGTTCCATTAACTTTGAGCGAAATAAGATAGTTTCCCGGATCCTCCTTCTTCTTAGGCAAACCTTTTTCCATAACTTTTTCTTCTTCCTCTTCCTCAATCACACTTTTCTTATCAAGCTTCATCTTTTCAACCGAAATTTCATCAAGTAGCTTCTGATAATGAGCATAGTGTTCCAAAACATGGAGTATGGGTTTCTCATTAAGTAATTCCTTGAACTTTGTGGTGATTTCTTCCACACATTTGGCTTCATCAATTGTTTCTTTTGGTGAGGGTGTTGGGTTGGAAGACTTTTCACCTTTGAGTAGTGTAGTAGGGTGTGGTAGTGGTGATGGTGAAGGTATAAGACCTTTGAATGGTGGAAATTTCTGTTTTAGACGAGAAGCTTTTCCCATCTTGGCTATTTCCGTGCTCCCTAAAGTATCATCTTCATTTTCACAAGCCTCTTCCATTTGCTCAATCAACCAATCAACATCCTTATCATCTTGCAATTCCCCAATCTTAAGTTGCATATCTCCTAAACCAAAATCAAGAACACACTTGGTTGCTACCAAGAAATTCCTTCCAAACACAACGGAAGGGTCCATAGTGTCTTCATATTCATCAACAATCAAATCCATAGTAAAAGTGTAACCATGGATGTCAATTTTAACATCCCTTGCTATCCTTCTATTGTACTTATCCACTTCATACTTTCCATCTCCAAATTTCTCATAAAATACATAAGTCACATAGCTTTACCTGGACTTCCGCCAACCAGCCAGATCAAATTCCAAATCGATTTGGTGCCTGGTGTTACACCTGTAGCTCGAGCACCCTATCCGTTGGCACCAACGGAATTGCAAGATCTGTCAGACCAGTTGGCTGAACTTTCAGAAAAGGGATTTATCAGACCGAGTTCTTCGCCTTGGGGATCTCCGGTCCTGTTTGTCAAGAAGAAGGATGGATCATTCAGAATGTGTATCGACTGTCGAGAACTGAACAAGCTAACCATAAAAAACCGATACCCACTCCCTCGAATCGACGATCTATTCGATCAACTTCAAGGTTTGTCTGTCTACTCCAAGATTGACTTGAGATCAGATTATCATCAACTCAGAGTTCGAGAAGAAGTAGGTCGGGGCTTCTAAGCCTAGTTCTTCTTTTTCTCCTTCTACCTCTTCTACTAAGAAAGTTAACCCATTTTCTAAGGTTGGAGAGATAGTTGATTCGGATAGTGATGAAGAGGAGGTTGTTAACACTTTTGATGAGTCAATGAACTTATTTGATAAGCCTATGGAATTCCTCTCATCGACAGGTGGTGGACATGAGCTTGAAGATTACTATGATTATGATGACTATGTAGATCAAGTCTGCGATCTACCAGGACAATTGGGCGCTTTTTATGACATGTATGATATCAAGCCCCTAGTTTATGTTTTTCTAGTTATCATGTTATCTTATGTGTAGTTGTTTATTTCTTGTTCTAGAGGAAAGGAAGTGTCTTGTTATGAGCTCTTTCGCCTATGTAACGGGCTGAGATATTGGATTTCACCCATATCCTTTGTACTTAAACGTTTTTTGGAGTAATACATTTACCGGGTCTTTTGACCTTTTACCCAAAAAAAGAGTTCGAGAAGAAGACATACCAAAGACCGCATTCAGAACCCGATACGGTCATTATGCATTCCAAGTTATGCCATTCGGCTTGACCAACGCACCAGCCGGATTCATGGACCTCACGAATTGGGTGTGTAAGCCGTATTTGGATAAATTCGTGATCATCTTCATTGACGACATACTGATTTACTCTAAGAGTGAGAAAGAGCACGAGGAACACCTCAAGCTAATCTTAGAATTACTGAAGAAAGAGGAGTTGTATGCTAAGTTTTCAAAGTGTGAACTCTGGATATCAACTGTGCAGTTTCTGGGTCACGTGATTGATAGTCAAGGCATTCACGTGGATCCTGCAAAGATCGAGTTAATAAAGGATTGGGCGACACCCACAACACCTACCGAAATACGCCAGTTCTTAGGACTTCCTGATTATTACCGAAGGTTTATTGAGGGTTTCTCCAAGATAGCGAAACCTTTAACTAAACTAACACAGAAGAATGTTAAGTACGACTGGGGAGATAAGGAAAAAGAAGCTTTTCAACTCCTTAAGGAGAATTTGTGTAGTGCACCTATCTTGGCCTTACATAAAGTCTTGGGAACTGTGTTAATGCAAAGAGAGAAGGTGATAGCATATGCCTCTCGAAATCTGAAAACCCATGAGAAAAACTACACAGCCCATGACCTGGAATTAGGCTCAATAGTGTTTGCACTTCGGATCTGGGTACACTATCTTTATGGCACTAAGTGTGTTGTGTACACCGACCACAAAAGCCAATAACACATTTTGAACCAAAAGGAGCTGAACATGAGACAGCGCCGATCGTTGGAATTGCTCAGCGATTATGATTGTGAAATCCGCTATCACCCAGGCAAGGCAAATGTAGTTGCCGATGCCCTTAGCAGAAAGGAGAGACTTAAACCTCTCAGAGTCAGATCATTAGGAATGACAATCAGTTCACCTCTCCCGGAAAAAATTCTGGAGGCTCAGGCTGAGGCTCTCAAGGAAGAGAACCGACCAAGTGAGAAACTTTACGGAATGCCGAAAAGTGAGAATGGCCTCGTAAAGAGACCGGATGGAGTTTTATGTTTTGGGGACAGAAGTTGGATCCCGCTCCATGGAAG
The DNA here is from genome assembly GCA_021014915.2 of Artemisia tridentata subsp. tridentata. Classification (NCBI taxonomy): domain Eukaryota; kingdom Viridiplantae; phylum Streptophyta; class Magnoliopsida; order Asterales; family Asteraceae; genus Artemisia; species Artemisia tridentata. The sequence continues at coordinate 158,812,861 of CP139508.1, forward strand.
AGTTCGTGATTTGATCATGCACGAATACCATAAGTCCAAATACTCCATTCACCCAGGGTCCGACAAAATGTACCTGGATTTGAAGAAACTTTACTGGTGACCAACCATGAAGGCTGACATTGCAGAATATGTCAGTAAATGCTTAACATGTTCGAAGGTCAAGGCAGAACACCAGAAACCGTCAGGTTTGCTTGTACAACCTGAAATCCCATAATGGAAGTGGGAACGCATAACCATGAACTTTATCACAAAACTGCCAAAGACATCGAGCGATTATGACACGATCTGGGTAATCGTTGACCGGCTCACTAAGTCCACCCACTTCCTGCCTATCAAAGAAAATGACAGTATGGACAAACTTACACGATTGTACTTGAAGGAAATCGTCGCAAGACATGGGGTACCTATCTCTATCATCTCTGACCAAGACATTCGTTTCACGTCTAACTTCGAGAAGTCACTCCAAGACGCATTGGGAACAGATCTTGACATGAGTACAGCGTACCATCCCCAGGCTGATGGTCAAAGTGAAAGGACCATTCAGACATTAGAGGACATGCTCATTGCATGTGTGATTGATCTCGGAAATGGCTGGGATAGACATTTACCTTTAGCCGAGTTTTCTTACTACAACAGCTATTACACTAGCATCAAAGCTGCACCATATGAAGCACTTTATGGTCGTAAGTGCAGATCACCGATATGTTGGGCTGAAGTTAGAGACAGCCAACTTACCGGACCTGAACTAGTCCATGAGACTACTGAAAAGATTGTGCAAATAAAGAGTCGAATGCAAGCGGCTCGTGACCGTCAAAAGAGCTATGCCAACAAGAGGCGAAAACCCCTTGAGTATCAAGTGGGATATAAAGTAATGCTAAAGGTCTCGCCATGGAAAGGTGTGATAAGATTCGGAAAACGTGGGAAGTTGAACCCTTGTTACATTGGACCTTTCAAAATTCTTGCCAGAATCGGGCCGGTAGCCTACCGGCTCGAATTACCATCCGAACTCAGTGCTGTGCACGACATTTTTCATGTGTGCAACTTGAAAAGGTGTCTAACTGACGACAACCTTACTATTCCTCTGGATGAGATCCAGATTGATAAGAAACTGAACTTCATCGAAGAACCAATTGAAATCATAGACCGGGAAGTTAAACAACTTAAGCAAAGTCGTATCCCAATTGTTAAGGTCCATTGGAACTCTCGCAGAAGTCACGAATACACTTGGGAACGAGAAGACGAAATCAAACGAAAGTACCCTCATCTCTTTTCAAACCCATCGGGTAACGCAAACTGAAATACGGGACGGATTTCCCCCTTAGCTGGGGAGACTGTGACAATGGTAATTTTCAAACTTTATTTAATAATGAATATTTATTTATTATTACTAAACTAAACATAACTGAACATTTTTGAGCTCACGTGAGCATTTCGGGAAGCTATCCCGCTTACCGTAGCTTACAATACCCACTAAAATTGTCTAATTTTTCCAGTAAACGTAAAATATTCCTTTCCTGATATTTACTGACAAGTTACGTATTAAACCGAGAAGTTTTCTCGCATTTACTGAAAAATGACCCTACACGCGTACCGACACTGCAGTAGATATGGTTTAAGCCAAATAAATAAATTTCTGAGTAAATAATGATATTTTATTACTATTTTGATAAAAATGTTGATAAAAACTTTATTTTGCGAGTACGTGTCCAAAAATGTCAAACCAGAACTTCACGGGAACATTTAAGCTAAACCCGAAACCCACTACACACACCTATGTTAAAATTCGGTTTCCCCCTCCCCTTGACTTGTGTTTTCCCCCCATTTCACAAAGAAACAAGAGTGTATCATCAAATTTGGCTTATTAGTGGCATGGTTGTCTTATTATGAGATCATCCTATTTGTTTCTTACTTATTTCATCTCACACAATGCTACACACACACAACTAGCTCTCAAAATACTTCCAATAACTCATTCCATCTTCAAAACCCCCGAATTCATCATAAATCAAGATCCACAAAAATTCTTTGAAGTTCAAGCAAATCAGGTTGTACTTTTGAGCTCTCGGGTTGATTTGGAACATTTCTTGGGTAAAATTTGCACCATTTGCGTCTTCCTTGGTCTTGCTACCCCACGTACACCATCAAAACTTTGTAAGGGTTCTCAAACTTTGTTAAACTTTGTACTTTCATGCTTAAAATGGGTTGAATCTTGATGTTATGTAGTTACTTGTGTCATTTTGTGAATCTTAAAAATTTGTGAAATGTGTGCTCATGAACTATAAATCGTACGACACATACATATATCTTAAGTCATGTGTTTTCTTGCTTGTGTGGTAAATTTGAGCTAATTTCATGTTACTTTGATGATACAAATGCTTAATTAGGGCTTGTTACGTGATTTATGAAAATTGAAACCCTAATTGGGAAATTAATGCAAATCGACACACATAAAAATTAAATAATTATTGGGTTTTTGAAAAACATAAAGTTTTGGCTCTAGTGGTGAATTTGTGTAATTTTTTAGCTTATTGCTTATTGTTACGGCTTCTTGAATCGGATTATAGCTTATTTGATTTTTGGTCTTGGTTGTAGGTTTATCTTCGATTCGACACCACATGGGCCGAGTCCATTGATTTTCAGCTTATGTTGACTTTTTGACTAAATTACTTATTTGATGTGCTTATTTGCTTATTTGAAATTAAACGTAAACTAAAAAGGTTTATTTGGTTTCGGGCTAAAAATGAACTAATGGGCTCACATTGGGCTTCTCGGCCCAATGATGATCTCGGATTGCTAAATTGAGTTTTGGATTATTTTTCGACTTGTTTTAAATATTTTGGCCTATTAAAACGTTAAATATCGATTAAAATTATTTCGGTCTCGTTTTAACACTTTGGACCCAATTTGGCTACTTAATGGACTTTTAAGCCCAAATTTATGTTTTATTGACTTTTGTTGACTTTTGGAAAAATTTGACTGATCGTTGGCTTTTAAATCGTAACACATGAATATTTTGCGAAAGCTATAATTTAGTTGAAAACGCGACGAAACGTACGTATTTACTTAGAAATATATTTTTAGACTAAATAGTCACTATTAGTAATGTAATGTTGCTTTTGAGTAATTTGTAACACTTAGAAAAATGGAAAAGTTATAATTATGAATGGGTCATGCCCGATTTTTCTAAAAATCAAACACTTAGAAAATTTTTGGTGAAAACCGACTAAAGAACGAAATATATTATTTTTATTATTAAAAATATTAATTTTCCAAATTAATATTTTTTAGATTTCTTAAAACTCATAAATATATTTTTATACTTACAACCTTATTTAATTTTATTAAATTAAATACTTATACAAATTTCACTTTTATAATTATCATTATATTATAAATACTTATATTATTTATAATATAATAATACCCCACTATCTCCATCCTTATTATAATTTACACCTTAATATAATATATATTATTATATTAGCCCACTAATACTTATTTAATTAATTACAAACCCTAATTAATTAAATACTCAAACTATTAAACTTTATCTAATATATATATATATATATATATATATATATATATATAATATATATATATATATATATATATACTAGCTTTCGAAGCCCGCCCGATGGGCGGGCGTGACGTATAAAGATCTTCTGAAGGTATTAGTTAAGGAATAATAAAATTTTATAGTACTGTTTGTTAGTTAGTGTATTAACACTGGAAATTAATTTATTGTTATTAATTATGAAATTATTAATATGTTGTATTTATTCATAGATATTTTATGATTTAAAACCTAATCTTAAATAGTAATTGTTTATAGGAATTGGTTTGTTTAACTATAAATGATTTTGCAATGTGTTTATGTTTTTTACTTTTTAGTTTAATATAAGTGGTCTATTTATATACTTCTTAAGATATTATTGTCCTTCTGTCCCAGAATATAAGTATTGTTCAACATTTTGTATTCGACTTTGCTGTTAAATATTTTTGCTCTGTATTATATAATAGTTGATTCAAAATATATAGATGGATTGAGTTTTAAATGAATGTGAAGTCCGCCTCAGGGCGGGTTATCGTCGGTAGTTTTTGTTTAATGAAAGAAGTGTTGTAAATAATTGTTGACATTTTTTTTACATGTTACTTGTGTTTTTTGTTTTAATTTTAATTCCGTTGCATGAAGAAAATCATAATAGTTCTAGAACGCCTGATTCTCCTGAATCATTAACCTTATAAAACAAATCACAATCACAAGGTATAAAAAGATTGCGCCTTTCTTTTCAAGATTGTCTTAAAGATGAATAAAGTGTTTGCTATACTAAGATATCAAGTTTTTCGAATTTGGTTTGTACAAAATTGGCCAAAGCTTATATGCTTTGAGGGTCTTGAACATCAAACTTATGGTAAAGTACATTTGATTAACTAATTAAGCTTATGAAGTGACGCTATGGCATATGTACCCCTCTTTCCATTTATGGTGGTGACCAAAACTGTAACACCAGAAGCTGCAAGCTGCCTAACGTCTTGAACATTTTTTACTGTCACAATTACATACCTAGAACCAACAAACTCAACCAATCAAAAAGTTATATGTAGAATTAAAAAACTAGCACAATAAAAAATAAGGTGCATGAACAATGTGTTATCCTAAAATGTGGGTGTGATGTTACTGGAATACTGTTATTAATATAAAAAACATCACAATGCTTAGAGCACCCGGTGTGGCTCGTTGTGCCACCCTGGCACCCTCGTTGTGCCTCGCCACGACACCGCCCCCCCTTGCTTTTTCTCGCCACTTGAACACTCTTCGTCTGCACGGCGAGGTTATTGTCTGACAATCTTGTCAGGTTTCTTTTCTTTTTTTTTTTCTTTTTTTCCGATCTATAATCAATTTATGTTTTTGGGTTTAAGTATGTGTGTGTGTGGTGTGTATTCAGTCGGTAAAAAAGAAGAAGAAATTTTTTTTTTTTTTTTTTTTTTTTTTTTTTTTTTTTTTTTTTTGTCTCACATAGTGGAATGGGCTTAAGTCATTCGGTCATAACATTGTGGGTTTAGTAAGTCCCACTTAGACACTAGGTTTAGGTTTTGTATTTTATTTTATTTTTTTTTAACTTTTTTTTTATAAAAAATATTATTTGTATTATTTGAATGTAATGTATTTTTATTTTTAATGAAATGAATTTAGTTTATTTGGAAATTTGAATTAAAAAAAAAAAAAGTTGTAAGTGGTGGGCCCCAAATGAGTAAGTTGAGATTAGTTGTTAGTGATGGGGGGTTAGTTGTAGAGGTTTGTTAAAATGATGTGGCACCTCGTGGGCCCCAAATTAGTAACTTAAGCTAGCCACTACACCAAGTGCTCTTATGAGTATTGAACTTATTTTCATGTGGTACAATAGTTATTCTAATTGTAAAGGCATTATGAATAATTACAATTTTATAGTATGAGACATGAAAGGTATAATCTATATAATCAAACATGAGACATAAAAAGATAAAATCTATATATGTTTGGAATTTAAGTGTTTAATTACTATATGGTGCAACATTATCATTAGACTCTCCATCTCCATAGAGCATAATCTCAAATCTTTCGGCTTTGAATGAGCATAAAACACAAAAAAAGTGTCCATGTAGCAGAAGACTTACGTTGCAACCATGGAAAATGCGTAACCTTTTTTCGTTTTTGTTTTCATCACACCTACATAGTCTGTTGCAGTTATGTCCAGATGCAACTGTTACATAAATCACAACCTTTCAGTTCTATATTTTTCATATTTTTGTGCAAGGCGGTAAATAGAAAATATCAAGATTCTTCAACTCACATGTGTGGCCATGCCTATATAGAGGGTAATGAGTGATCCAGGTGGTAGTTATACGACTTTAAATTCCTCATATTATTTGGCAATCATCAATTTAACACATGTTAGTCATACAGTAATAATTAGTATTATCACCAATATCATTGCATAGATTATAGTACCTTTTGAGGTATGATCAGCCGTTTCTCTTCGGAAATCGAAACTCCGATACTCATCACGCAATCAAGACGATTGATTTACTAACCCCCTCCAGGACACACTAGTAGAGCTCAAAATACGCAAGATAGTCATCGATCTACATTGAGAACAAAACACACACCGATTAATATAACGTTAACACAACTTATAAGCATTATCACAAAAGAGATACATCTACACCAACAAACACACTTGGCTCAGTTAGTCTTTCTATGTGTATCAAAAAGAGTATACAATACTCAAAAGCACAAAGCAAGATAATATTGAAATTAAATAGGGACAGACTGGAGGTGGTTAAGGTGGGACCTACGAAGATTGTTAAACAGGTTGTTCGCTGCTCCCACCAGGATATCCTGATTGGAATTCTTTTTTTTGCCACCAAGGTGCTGAACCTTCCCCGTTGGACTGATAAATGGACGCGGGCCCGGAAAATTATCTTGAATATAGGAATTATACTTGTTGCTGTTTTCTTATATTGATGATAAGCTGAGCTACCCTCTAACTGTACAGCCTCCTAAGCCTAAGTGGTAGGAAGAAAAAGTGATTATTTTAAGAGCTGTGTATGTGTTCAATAAATTTTTTTAATAATATCGAGTAAACTACGTATCAAATTGAAGAGTATAAACCGCAGGTTTGGGTGCTAAGCGAGGATTTGATGCACGTTGTACAGGGTTTGGTGGCAGATCATTGATATCCTAAGACGAATGAGCATAAATAAGAAAATAGGCCCAATGAAAAAAAGTGTAAAAAATTAATTACTCGGATGTTGGGAGGTTTTTCGCCTTTTTGAATCATCTACATGATTTGCAAGCCAAAAAAAAAACACGTCAGCATTATAGTTTCTTATGCCACTAAGTGATATATAAAGCAATTATAATGAAACAAACGGTAATAAGATTTAAAGATTAAAACATCAAATATAAAAATTACCTGGCACCAGCAACACATCGATGGTAATCTTAATTCTTAATATATTAGATCATGCAAGGTTGAAGCCAATTTTTCTTCCTCCATTCCTGTTTTATACCGCGATAAACAATTATCATTCAATCGTCAAGCTTTTTGAACATGTTTAAATTACTTAGGTCCAGGTAACCCAAACACCCACTTGCTTAAGTAAATACGTTAACTACTAAACCAATCAGAAGTCAGATGTTAACCTCTTAAGGCCATGTTGCACTCTAATTAGCTGTGACTTAAAACCTTCAAACCTATTATAAAACCAAGTATCATATACTGATTTACACTAACAAATCTGGTTCACAATTAAAATAAGTGATTGTTATATCCATAGCTCCGCCTATAACTTCTCATACCAATTTGGTCTTGGAGAGTGACCATTTTTAACCTGCATGAGCATTGAGGCTTCTGATAATCATTTGGTTTAAATTGAAATATCATCTTCAACTACAAAAACAATCAGCATTTTAGAATAACAGAAAGAGCAGAAGTAATAAATTAACATATGAGTTACAACTAACCTTAGGATGCAAATCACGTAAGCATGCTTTGCAGTTGCAATTGCAATTGTGACAGCAAACACGATGACGCTTAACAAACATCTCTGTCATATCGGGGCACCTACATAATAGGTTACAAAGAAAACAATATTCATCATTTAAATAAACAAAGTCACACATATTCATATATACATTTTTAATGAAATTCAATTCATTATGACCCCAAAAAGAAAGGAAAAAGGTTATATGATCACATTCGACTAAACTCTGTGGCTTTTCTAGTTTCGGACAACCTTTCCTTAGCTTCTTCCTTCTTCTCGGTGAGCAAATCCATAGATTTTAGCGCGGTACCAGCAGACACACCTTTTAAGTGTCCAATAGTCTCTGCAATCGCATCTTTAGGTTGTACTTTCTTCAATCTATTAAGCCCCTGCCCACACATATGTAAGATCAGTAATGAAACAAAAAAAAATTACATAAAAAATTTAGAATATTTATATGCAACCTCTAGAAAAGACTAAGCCCGTAGATATAAGATAATCCAAACACCCAATTCAAATCTCTTTAACTGCAATCCGAACATGATCCAACCTGTACCAAGAACTACCCATTATGAGACAAAGCCCTTAACACGGTTACTTGGACAAAAGGTCAATAGGTTCAACCCTACCGAACATGTTCAAACCTACGCAAAAAACTACCACTTACGACGTAACTGATAGAGGAAATAAAACTAAAATTCTAACCACTTTCCAGAATCTATCATTACATTAGATATGTCAATAGCAGTGCTTGGATCAGAGTGCTTGGATCAGGTTCGATGTGCATTTTGAAACATATTTCTTCCAGTTCCACCATCCTCAACGTCCAATAAAGTTTCTAGAATCTGCGAAAGACCATAATCAATGGTTATCAATAATATTTGAATCTCATATATGTATTATACCCATATAACTGGAATAGTATACTTGTAGAAGCATCGTGTGATGCTTGTCATTCGGCTCTTGTAAATTCTTACAGATCAGAATTTACTTGTCACTTGTTACTTGTCACAAATATGTAGTCCTTTTTTTAATTTGAAAACCATGTGATGATTTTTTTTCCTAAACATCTGCATAAATTTACGATATGTAAATCTGTATACGATGTTCTACAGGTGCTGGCTATATGCAGATAATAAATAAATAAAACCATGGGTCTGCTAAAAACTCTCATGATCGCAAGTGAAATCAAACCTAGCTCTAAAAACATGATCGAGAATGCAAAAATGATAACATAACTGAGATCTAATAAATGTGTGAAACATAAATCGTATGAAATTCCCTTTTACTCACCTTTATGTGTCCTTTTACTGATTCTCATATGCATAGACGACCGTAAACATGATTTTGATTCAGATTTATCTGATTATTTATATATAAATAATTAAATCTGGATAACTTCATACCAGTTCCTACATAACTGATTTAGTACAATATTGGTCTAAAAAAACATACCTTATTCCATAAGCTTATCAGAAACCCTAAAAAATGTAACTTACTTGACCATTCCATCGGGGCACCTACATAACATGTTACAAACACCATATCAAAATAAAAACCAACAACATGTGATATGCATATGGGCTAACAGAAGAATTTATAGTTTGTAATAAAAAATAATAAGAAACCTTCAATGTATCCAATAATCATAAACCCCCAGCTTACAATGGGTAAATGCTAAAAAGATCAAAGTGTTTATCATTATAAAAAACTATAACCTAATCATGAGGTTATATATCTAATTCACTACATTGAATCACATTACTCACAATAGAACTTGTATTCTTAGTTTAATCTAGTGTTCTGCTGTGTTAACCATGTAACAACAAATAAATATTTACGACATAACCATTTAACAACAAATAGATAAACGCAACGTTAGTTGTAAATAAATTATAAGTAATTGAATCCTTGTTTGAGGAGTTAACTACGTGACCGATTTATTCACAGTTGATTTGCCTTTCGTAAAATTCATTAAAGATCATGATCATTAGAGGAGATGGCTGAGGAAAGAAGATATTAGGGTTTTGAGGAAAATTAAGTATTTAGGGTTTGTGTGTGTTTTTGCTTGAAGGAAGGGATAAGAATAAATTTTTGTCGATTATATTTTTGGCTTTATATTTTATTTTTTCTTTTGGTATTAGTATTCTGCTGAACATTATATTTATGGCTTTGCAAGATATAACTCAAAAATTAAGGTGCTCTAGTGGTAAGCATACTCATTACTGTATTAACAAATCCTAGGTTCGAATCCTGCTAATTAAATTTTTAAACAACTAAAATACGGATTAATTTAGTACGAATTTTAATTAAAAAATAGTTTGCTTATGTGGCATTAAATGTGATGACTGGGCATAAATTGCTTAGGTGGATTAATAGGTGGCATTAATGCATGATTACTGGGCATTATGTGGCATTGATGACGTCATACATATTCTGTTATATATATATATTGTGTGTGTGTGTGTGTGTGTGTGTGTGTGTGTATATATATATATATATATATAACTGGAGGTGTACGACGTCATCAATGACATGGAAGTCCACCTCATCATTCATTAATTCCATGTCATCATAATTAAGCCACATAAGCATACTTTGAATGGATTAAACTTCAGAATTAAAAAATGGAGCTAGCATGGTTCGAACCTAGCATGGTCTCCAAACATAAACAAACATCTCAACCAATGGAGCAATCCAACTTTTGTGATTTACAATTCAAAATAAATAAGTCATGCTTAAATAATTGATATTGCATGGAAGGATAACTATGAGAATCCCTGCATCTACATTAATCTTTAGTATCCCTTCCTTCAAGCAAAACACACACAAAACCCTAAAACAAAAATCCCGAACCAGAAAAAAACCAGATATTCATTAAAAAAATGAGTCGCCATCATCATCATCTTTTTTGCAACTACCTAACATCATGCAGGATTGTTTGTCATCTCTGGTTGGGGAAATCTTTGCAAACAACAAGATCCAAGTAATAATCAATCACCTTGGTTGTCATTATATTTTATATAAGTTTACCTTTGATTATTTATCTGACAATCAACTGACCATGCATACAACAAACCCTACATATAAGTCGCATCACTCAGATCCAAAATCATGAACCAAAAGAAGCTTTGTAATAAGGATTTCGATCTTGTGTTCTATGATGACGTCACCGGTCAAGGTTATTATTATTATTATTATTATTTTATTTAATTCTATAAGTTTTTTATGTTTAGTGATTGACTGATTGTGTTTTTATTGTGTGATTAGAGTATAATGATGATGAGTTTAAGATAGCGAGTGGCTCGAGTGTGATTATTAAATGCGTTCCTTCCAGTTGGAAGGTTATGAGTTTTCCTTGAATTTGCAGCATGTGAAGCTGATATCGCATATCATTAATGGCAAAATGATAGGAGTGAAGGTGCAGCTTGCGAGTGGGAATCTTGATTATCAAGCCATCTGTTCAGGGGTCTGTGACATTGAATGCCATTCTAAGACTCAACAGGTACTTCATACATTATAACCCAGTTTACTTCAAATTTCCTGTTTCATCTGTTATATTTAACAAGATTAGATGGCTTATAAAGTTATTCCTTTGTATTTGTAATTAGAACGTCAAATCGGTTTTTATTACTAAGGATACGTTGGCGTGGAATACATTCTTATATTCGCATAGGCACTATTGGTGATTTTTGGTGCGGGTTGAAAAAAGTCAGGTTGGCCGAAACATGTTTTATCTATATACCATTATATTTGGTTTGGGCAAAATACCGGGAGGAATTCATGGACATCAAAAGTTATTTTTGATTGCTTTTTATGATACGGGTTTTCTTTGGATTTTGATTATATTCAGTTTAAAATTTAGTCTATGTTAATTTTAGAAAATGCTCGAGGGCACGTTGAAGCTAAAGCTGAATTGGTAGCAAATCGCAAGAAGGAGCTCGGGCTTTAAGTACCACGACAGACATTATTGGAGGTATTGAGATAATTTTCTTTCGTTTGATTATCATCTCAAAGGAATCCTAAATTTTTACCCATGTGTTTTTAGATTCTTAATGTTAATTGATTGTAGGCGGAAGCAGGTGGGTCGTATAGTTGGCGGCTGCTCTTATTTGGTGTATGTGGGTCGTATGGTTTGCGGTTGTGGATAAAAAGAAGCCGACGTCTTGGATGGTGGACAAAGCGACGGTAGTTTGTGGTTTTTCCCTATTTACGGACCTCACTATGAATAAGAACGAAGGTTACTACTATTAAATATGACTGATATACACCTAAATTATGTAATGGTAATGCTACTATTAATTCATCTTATGTATTAAAGTGAAAAATACTGAGTTTAAGATCACACCGGAAATAATACGACCCATTCAAATCCCTACAGAAAAAGTTGAAAGCGGAATCAAGGTATATGTCGTTAATATTTGTATCACACATAACCAAATTACCATCCTTCCAGTTGGAAGGTTATGAGTTTTCCTTGAATTTACAACATGTGAAGCTGATATCGCATATCATTAATGGCAAAATGACAGGAGTGAAGGTGCAGCTTGCGAGTGGGAATCTTGATTATCAAGCCATCTGTTCAGGGGTCTGTGACATTGAATTCCATTCAAAGACTTAACAGGTACTTCATATGTCAAAATATAACCCAGTTTACTTCAAATTTCATCGTGATACTTCAGGAATTGACGATCATCTGATAACACCTAATCTTGCATGGCTAAAGGTAAATATTCTGTAAGCGTATTAATAAAGTTTGCAACATCTTTTGATCTTAATATTTAGGTGTAAATTGACAAATTCCATCAATTCTGATTTTTTGAGTTCACATGAGCAATAACTCCAAAACATTATGTGCAAGTAAGTAAACACATGCTTCGTGTTCTTTAATTTCAAATACTATAACAGTTATGGATTAGGTACGGATGCTTAAAGCACAATCGTGATACTTCAGGAATTGATGATCATCTGATAGCAACTAATCTTGCATGGCTAAAGGTAAATATTCTGTAAGCGTATTAATAAAGCTTGCAACATCTTTTGATCTTAATATTTAGGTGTAAATCGACAAATTCCTTCTATTCTGATTTTTGAGTTCACATGAGCAATAACTCCAGAACTTTATGTGCAAGTAACTAAACACATGCTTCGTGTTCTTTAATTTCAAATACTATAACAGTTATGGATCAGGTAAGGATGCTTAAAGCACAATCACTAAAGATGATGATAGTTAATTCACATCAAACTTGCTATTAATTTCTTATATTTTGTAAATAATTAGGTCTACGTTAAATCTATCAATGCAATAGCCTCCACTAGCTGCTACATGATATTCAAGGTTTTAAGGGTTAACAACTCAGCAGGTTCAATTTATGATTTACGAAGTACCATTTTATTCCTGGATTTTGAAGCTGATATCGCATGTGTTTTTAATTTGTACCCATGTGTTTTTAGATTCTGAATGTTAATTGAATGTAGGCGGAAGCAGGTGGGTCGTATGGTTGGCGGCTGCTCTTATTTGGTGCAGTATGTGGGTCGTATGGTTTGCAGCGGTGGATAAAAAGAAGCCGACGTCTTGGATGGCGGACAAAGCGACGGTAGTTTGTGGTTTTTCCCTATTTGCGGGCCTCGCTATGAATAAGAACGAAGGTTACCACTATTAAATATGACTGCTATACACTTAAATTATGTAATGGTAATGCTACTATTAATTCATCTTATGTATTAAAGTGAAATATACTGAGTTTAAGATCACACCGGAAATAATACGACCCATTCAAATCCCCACAGAAAAAGATGAAAGCGGAATCAAGGTATATGTCGTTAATATTTGTATCACACTGATAACGCTCAAATCTAACATGTTTTTAGGAGCGTTATTATGGATTTTATGCATATATATTGATCACTTTTATGAACTTATGGTACTTAATTGAGTATAATTTATGTTTTAGGTTCATGGAAGCTCAAGTACAAGAAAATGAAGAAAAAGACGCAAAAACGATCAATAAACGATGATTTCTATATGTACAAAGAATTCCCGACAAATGAGAATCTATTGGAGTATATTCGAGAAGATAAAGTCATGAAATTTGTCACTCCAAAGACTCAAGAATAAAGCACAAGAGGGAAAACGAGGAAAGAAATGAAGAAAAGAAGCTAAAACGAAGAAATAATGAAAGCCTCGTTGTTCCCGACACACCTCCACCATTTTGGCCATAACTCGAGCATACGAACTCGGATTTCGATGATTCAAGCGGCCACGGAAAGCTAAGAGAAAGATCTACAACTTTGGCCTGGAAAAAGAGATCCAACCGATCGGTAGTGCCCCGTAACCAATCGGATGGAGGAAGCTATCATATCCATGTTATGTTTTAATGTGTAATTAAGTGTCATTAAGCCCCATGTCCAATCATATGCCTCTATTAACTCCTAAACCTGCATTTTTATGACCCTTTGTGCCCAAGTAACTTACTTGTTGGCTAAGGGTGGCTTCTACCTATAAATAAGACTACTTTGGCATGGTTTCAAGTGTGATATTCTAGCCTCCAACCTTAAGGACGAATTTCCAAAAACTATTATCAACCCCAAAAGGCCACAAACCTCTGCCATTTCCAGAAGTAGTGCTCAAGTGCTTGACGAAGTGTTCGGGTGTGATTTTCCGGCTTGGTTAGAAGTTGTAGTTGATTGGAGGCTTGAAGGTTGCTATAATCCTTCACCTTTGCCTATTGTAATCCATACTTTGGGTAAACTTTGTTACTTTTATATTTCAAGATGTTTGTTATTGATATGATTTATGAGTTTATGTCTTTGGTTGACATGAGTGGTTAGTTTTATTTATACTTGTTTGGAATCATGTGAATATTGATATGGAGTGTTTGGTATTTTGCAATATAGAATTATGGTTTTGCTTATAAGTTTGTTTGAATATTAACATGTCTAAATAACTTGTTGATGAATCATAACCGGGTTTATAAGGTCGAAAGAACTTCTTGTTATGATTTGTTCCAAATGTTAATGCGCATATATGTTTGGTATTTCATAATTGACAACTATGAATAAACATGTTAAATGGATTTGTTTAGGTCGAAAGGGTTCTTATGAACAAATTGGTAAAACTAATATTTCTAGCAAATGGTTTATAATGAATTGGTTTATAATAACAGGCCGAAAGGGTTAGACTAAACCATGATGTATACAATTTCATGATATCACCCATTGAATTGGAATTGTATGAACTTAGATTTTGTTTGTTATTGCTTAATATCTACCCGATACTCCATTCACTCCATTGAAATAGACACTAGTTCCAAACAAGTATTGTTTTTAATCTTATTGAATTCACATAATCATCATTCTTAGTGTTACTTGTTGCTTATATGGTATTTTTGGTCGTGACAACCAATTACCACCTTTTAATTGCTTATTGTTACATAGATTCTTCACAACTGAAAACACCCAAATCCCAGTGAACGACCTCGGCTTACCAAACAAAACTAGCTACATACGAAAGGGTCATACTTGCCCGTGTGTTCTTAGCTTTATTCGGTAATTCGTGTTATAAATTTAAAACTAGTAGTCGCGAGACACATCAAGTTTTTGGCGCCGCTGCATGGGATTTGGTTTTTGTACTCTTTTGTTTGTTTGTTTGTTGAATGATTTTATTGAAATGTTTGCTTGTTCGTTTGATTGCTTGCTTGTTGCTCTTGATGTTTGCTTAAATTGCTTCCCTTGATTTTTGTCTCAAAAAGTTCCCATTTCTCTTATTTTCTAAAAAAAGTCTTGGCATCAAAACA
Organism: Artemisia tridentata subsp. tridentata; assembly: GCA_021014915.2. Taxonomy (NCBI): domain Eukaryota; kingdom Viridiplantae; phylum Streptophyta; class Magnoliopsida; order Asterales; family Asteraceae; genus Artemisia; species Artemisia tridentata. Next base: position 158,828,187 of record CP139508.1, read on the forward strand.
AAGTTTTTGGTGTTGGGATTTGGTTTCATGTTTTCTAAAAATTCTCATTCAAATGATTGCTTCATAAGTGTTCTCAAAAGTGTTTGCGAAAAAACCACCAAAACCACCCAAACAATCCCAACCGAATCGGATGGATTTCCATCCGATCGGATGGAGCTCTCGGTAAAAAAAAATAAAAAAAAAAAAATAAAAAAAAAATTAAGTTTTGTTATTTTTCGTTTTCCTTAGTATTTAATGTTTGGTTTATGGTAGTTAAAGTTTATAAATGAAACTTAAAAAAAAATAATAATAATAAAAAAAAAAAATAAAAAAAAATAAAAAAATAAATTACCGAGCCTTCTATCCGATCGGTTTGACATTCAACCGTTCGGCTGGACCTCCCAAACCATCTCAACCGATCAGTCACCACCCGTAACCGATTCGGTTGGAATTTTCTGTTCCAATTTTTTTTTCTAGTTTTTGTTTTTCTTGTTTTGTGAGTTTTAGATATGATCTCTTGCATGTTTTTGTGTTTCTTTTTAGTTTGTGTTTTTCTTGTCTAGATTAGTCTCGTATTAATTTGGAATAAGACTATCTTGTTTTAGATTGTTTTGTTTTGATTTATGTTACGTGATTAATTGTGTTTGCTTGCGTCTATGTGCTTGTCGTTTTCTGTGATTGTGCTTTTAATTGTTCATGTTTCTTTTTGTTTTAAGTGTCGTATTATGTTCTTGTACATATGTGTTTATGTGTTTTATTTATGTGTGTTTATTTTCGTGGATGTTACTTTAAGTCTTCTTGTTTTATTTTGTCAATAAAAAGTTTTAAGTAAAACTTGGTTTCAAAAAAAAAAAAAGTTTTTACGATCTGTTCAGCCGATCGGATATGTGAGTATCCGATTCGGTTGGCGAGTTGCATGTTTTACGAATTATCCAACCGATCGGATGGTCGTCTCGGTAAAAATTGAACAAACCCAACCGATCGGTTAGATACTCTTACCGATCGGATGTAGCTCTCGGTAAACTTTGTTAAACTTCCAACCGATCGGATGGAATGATAACCGATCGGATGGTAAGTTCGGTAAAATTAAAAAAAAAAAAAAAGTTATTTTCATTTTTCGTATTGTGTTCCTGTGTGTTTTTGTTTTAGATCGAGTTCATGTTTATGTTTGCCATGAGTGTCTAGTACTTTTGTGCACTTGCTTAGATGATGTTTATTGCTTAGTGATTTGCGTATGATTGTGATAACATGTTTTAATTCAATTTCAAGTCAATTCTAAGATCCAATTGTGGTTAAGTTTCATAGTGGCATTTGTTGGTCAAGTTTGACTAGTTAGTAATAATGAAAGTTCGAAGATTTATTGTTATTTAACTAGTTATAATCATTTGTCTATGAATGATTGCTTTGTAACTATTGTTCTTGGTTAAACAAAAGAAACTTAATTGTGATTGTAATAAGAATACTTTTTGTCTAACAAATTGGATTGATTGAAAACCACCTAAGCGTATTTGATAAACAAAAGATTATTTTTGTGTTTAAGTTTGTTATCTCAAGCTTATGAACCCTGAGTTGATCTTGAATTGATTGGTTAGTCTTAATGCTTGTTTTTATAAACTAAAATCTTGACGAAGGTTTAACTTGTAAAAACAATAGATTAGTTTATCAAACTAATTATCATAACCAACATGCTAGCAAAGTTATCACAATCATGCTTATCAAAAGTTGTATACTAGTCTAAGCAAGTGTAGTTATTTTATCTTAAATGTCTTTTGGTTTTTGCAAGAGTATCATTTCTTTTATTCTACTTAAATTGTTTTTTTTTTTTAATTTTGTTAATTTAGTACATTGTGAATAAATAAGTACTTGTTTTAAAAATATAAAAAGTTTTGAACTTTGTGGGTATGTTCTCTGGAAACCCTCACGAGACTTCACTCGTCCACTCGGGCCACCGAGGGGTTTAAAAGGCTTGTTGCATACGCTAAATGCAATCGTGATGCCTACGAAAGTGAGTTTTAGGATTTTACGTGTTTTTTGTAGTTTAGTTTATTTTTGCAGATTTAATAAGCTCTTGGAGATTGGATTATTGGTGCTATTATACTTGGTGTGGAGATGTTTTGTGGAAGAGAAATTGATCGATCTCACAAGCTTATGCTAGCATTTGCTTAGCACCTATTCATATGGAGTTCGATCGCAATTTCTTGGCCCAGGAAGTTTCGTTTCTCTTGGACTATTTATTTATTTATTTTCCCAATTTTACATGCTTTGAAGTTTATTTTTCACAATGAGTATAATGCTTAACTTAAGTGTGGGGGGAAGTAAATAGAAATAACGAGACTAATTTTTAAATTCCAAAATTTTGGGCCAATTAAAAATTTTGTGTACTTGTTTGCCCTTGTGATCTAATTGTTTTCTCGCTTTTAGGATAATATATTAGAATAACTCGATCAATCCACTGGTGAAATCAGTAATTTTGAAAAATTTGAAATGTGTCCCGATTAATATTGCAATCCATTCTGGGATCGATAACATTTGCTAGCATATATTATAGCCCTTTCCACTAAAATGTGAGGATTTGAGCCTGTTCTATTTCATATAGCATACATCTTTTATGCTTGGATCTTTTGCTTGAGTGTGCCGGTGATTTTATTTATTCTAGAACTTGTACTTGTAAATCATTACCAGACCGCAGTAAGTTCGCATTCTTGTGATATAAGTGTATACGTGTGATAAAGAGGCACCCTTAGAATTAAACCAAATGGCCTTCCGTTTGCATCTAATGATATATTAGCTAGCTACATCGGTTAGTTAACCTCCCATTTGAACCCATTTGTTAGTGCTCATCTTTAGCGCTAGATACCCCTAGTTAAACCCTTCGAGCCATCCTTTTCATTTTGTATTAAATCCAGAAAAATACAAAAATATTTTACACTTTAAACCTTAGCGTAACCCTTTGTCAAAGTCTAAACGGTTGGTTGCTAGTTGCTTGGTTGTTGGATTGTTTTTGATGATTAATAGTTAGCCATACTTTGCCATCCGTGTGTGCCATTTCAACAAAGATGAAGGTGCGCAACTTCTTATTTGTATTTTTTGTGGTGTATGCTTATGCGAAGTGTGGGGGAGATGTGATGTATGGAAGAGAGGTGTTGAAAAAAAAAATGTGAAAAGAAAAAAAAATGAATAAGTCATCGAAAAAAAAATATGTGTGATGACAATTATAGCCAATGTGCTATATTATTATGAAGATGAAGTATGTTTGAGATATCGATTAGCCAATGTGCTAAGACGTGATATACATATATATTTGGTGATCGATATGTGAAAAAAAAAGATTGTAACTATAATCATTTTCGGATTTGCGGTTTGTTTGGTAACTAGCAACAAGGGTATTAGACTTGACTTTATTTTTCTTTTAAAACCAATTTCATAAATACTCCCATGCCTTATCCTTACCCTTTTGACTTTGTGAAATTATCAAGTGTATTGACATGTAGTGACCATCCGGTTTCTTGAGGAATTAGGTAGCGTTGTTAGCGATCTAAGGTTATCCTTAGTGACCATCCGTTATTTGGTGATGCAAGAATTCGTTGTTAGCGAGCTATTATGTTTTGCATAAGATAGTTGCACATAAGTCTGATATAACCCTTTAAGCCTTAAACCCGAATAAAAGTCCTCTTTAGATGTTTTCACTTTGTGCTTACGCCATGTCGGTGGAGTTTTGTTTCTTGTACAAGCCTATGGTAATAAACGGATCATGACAGAGCGATGAGTGTGATTTCTCTTATATATACTCCACTACCTAAATAAATGAGTGATTGAGTGAATTATACTTCGTTTCTTTTTCGTGAGGTGTTTAGAAATGTTACTCAAGCAAGAAATCTTCATACATCTCGGTTTTTCACCCTAAGCGCTTAAAAATGATGAATCGTATCTTGTACTTGTACTTGGTAGATTTGCATCATAATTTTTATAATCATTTTTTATGCACCATGTTGGATTTATTTTTCTTATTATTTGCTTGAGGGCAAGCAAACCCTTAAGTGTGGGGGAGTTGCGCTCATTTTTCGCTCATTTTCTCTTAATTTTCTCTATTGCTTAAAAAAAAAAAAAAAAAAAAAAAAAAAAAAAAAAAAAAAAAGTTTTTACGATCTGTCCAACCGATCGGATGTACGAGCATCCGATTCGGCTGGCATGCTGCATGTTTCTACGAATTGTCCATCCGATCGGATGGAGATGCAAACCGATCGGATGGATGCCTCGTTAAAGTTTTTTTTTTTTAATTTTTAAAATTTTCTTTTTGTTTTGTCATTTAGGTTTGAATTTTAATTTTTCTTTTCTTAGATTTGCTTGAGGGCAAGCAAAGTTCAAGTGTGGGGGATTTGATAACGCTCAAATCTAACATGTTTTTAGGAGCGTTATTATGGATTTTATGCATATATATTGATCACTTTTATGAACTTATGGTACTTAATTGAGTATAATTTAGGTTTTAGGTTCATGGAAGCTCAAGTACAAGAAAATGAAGAAAAAGACGCAAAAACGATCAATAAACGATGATTTCTATATGTACGAAGAATTCCCGACAAATGAGAATCTCTTGGAGTATATTCGAGAAGATAAAGTCATGAAAGTTGTCACTCCAAAGACTCAAGAATAAAGCACAAGAGGGAAAACGAGGAAAGAAATGAAGAAAAGAAGCTAAAACGAAGAAATAATGAAAGCCTCGTTGTTCCCGACACACCTCCACCATTTTGGCCATAACTCGAGCATACGAACTCGGATTTCGATGATTCAAGCGGCCACGGAAAGCTAAGAGAAAGATCTACAACTTTGGCCTGGAAAAAGAGATCCAACCGATCGGTAGTGCCCCGTAACCGATCGGATGGAGGAAGCTGTCTTATCCATGTTATGTTTTAATGTGTAATTAAGTGTCATTAAGCCCCATGTCCAATCATATGCCTCTATTAACTCCTAAACCTGCATTTTTATGACCCTTTGTGCCCAAGTAACTTACTTGTTGGCTAAGGGTGGCTTCTACCTATAAATAAGACTACTTTGGCATGGTTTCAAGTGTGATATTCTAGCCTCCAACCTTAAGGACGAATTTCCAAAAACTATTATCAACCCCAAAAGGCCACAAACCTCTGCCATTTCCAGAAGTAGTGCTCAAGTGCTTGACGAAGTGTTCGGGTGTGATTTTCCGGCTTGGTTAGAAGTTGTAGTTGATTGGAGGCTTGAAGGTTGCTATAATCCTTCACCTTTGCCTATTGTAATCCATACTTTGGGTAAACTTTGTTACTTTTATATTTCAAGATGTTTGTTATTGATATGATTTATGAGTTTATGTCTTTGGTTGACATGAGTGGTTAGTTTTATTTATACTTGTTTGGAATCATGTGAATATTGATATGGAGTGTTTGGTATTTTGCAATATAGAATTATGGTTTTGCTTATAAGTTTGTTTGAATATTAACATGTCTAAATAACTTGTTGATGAATCATAACCGGGTTTATAAGGTCGAAAGAACTTCTTGTTATGATTTGTTCCAAATGTTAATGCGCATATATGTTTGGTATTTCATAATTGACAACTATGAATAAACATGTTAAATGGATTTGTTTAGGTCGAAAGGGTTCTTATGAACAAATTGGTAAAACTAATATTTCTAGCAAATGGTTTATAATGAATTGGTTTATAATAACAGGCCGAAAGGGTTAGACTAAACCATGATGTATACAATTTCATGATATCACCCATTGAATTGGAATTGTATGAACTTAGATTTTGTTTGTTATTGCTTAATATCTACCCGATACTCCATTCACTCCATTGAAATAGACACTAGTTCCAAACAAGTATTGTTTTTAATCTTATTGAATTCACATAATCATCATTCTTAGTGTTACTTGTTGCTTATATGGTATTTTTGGTCGTGACAACCAATTACCACCTTTTAATTGCTTATTGTTACATAGATTCTTCACAACTGAAAACACCCAAATCCCAGTGAACGACCTCGGCTTACCAAACAAAACTAGCTACATACGAAAGGGTCATACTTGCCCGTGTGTTCTTAGCTTTATTCGGTAATTCGTGTTATAAATTTAAAACTAGTAGTCGCGAGACACATCACACACATAACCAAATTACCATCCTTCCAGTTGGAAGGTTATGAGTTTTCCTTGAATTTGCAGCATGTGAAGCTGATATCGCATATCATTAATGGCAAAATGACAGGAGTGAAGGTGCAGCTTACGAATGGGAATCTTGATTATCAAGCCATCTGTTCAGGGGTCTGTGACATTGAATGCCATTCCAAGACTCAACAGGTACTTCATATGTCAAACATTATAACGCAGTTTACTTCAAATTTCATCGTGATACTTCAGGAATTGACGATCATCTGATAACACCTAATCTTGCATGGCTAAAGGTAAATATTCTGTAAGCGTATTAATAAAGTTTGCAACATCTTTTGATCTTAATATTTAGGTGTAAATCGACAAATTCCATCAATTCTGATTTTTTGAGTTCACATGAGCAATAACTCCAGAACTTTATGTGCAAGTAAGTAAACACATGCTTCGTATTCTTTAATTTCAAATACTATAATAGTTTTGGATTAGGTACGGATGCTTAAAGCACAATCGTGATACTTCTGGAATTGATGATCATCTGATAACACCTAATCTTGCATGGCTAAAGGTAAATATTTTGTAAGAGTATTAATAAAGTTTGCAACATCTTTTGATCTTAATATTTAGGTGTAAATCAAAAATTCCTTCTATTCTGATTTTTGAGTTCACATGAGCAATAACTCCAGAACTTTATGTGCAAGTAACTAAACACATGCTTCGTGTTCTTTAATTTCAAATACTATAACAATTATGGATCAGGTAAGGATGCTTAAAGCACAATCACTAAAGATGATGATAGTTAATTCACATCACACTTGCTATTAATTTCTTATATTTTGTAAATAATCAGGTCTACGTTAAATCTATCAATGCAATAGCCTCCACTAGCTGCTACATGATATTCAAGGTTTTAAGGGTTAACAACTCAGCAGGTTCAATTTATGATTTACGAAGTACCATTTTATTTTATCGGTTCTACTGATATAGTATAAGAATTGACATTGCTATTGATATGATTACATCTAACTTTTGTATATATGACTCATAATTATATATGCGTTTGTCGTATGTTATTAGCAGTGGCAAAAGAATGATTCCCTAACAAAGGTACACATCATTATTACATCATTCACTTAAAATCATCATCTACCAAGTTCTCTTATAATGTTAAAAGACTGTTGCACCCTTGCAACATTTCAGTCAAAATATCCTTTTATGTTGTGGAATACGCGTGGTTGAATAATAAACTAGGAATTAGGAACTGGCTACCAGATTAATGGTCTTGAAACAGTTAGGATAAGACAGAAGTCATATACCTCATGAAATGGGAAGTATTCAATGGTATGACCTCTTTGCAATTGGTTTTGTTGATTAGAAACTAGAAGTAACATGCTGACATCTATATCCAATATTACGTTAAGTGGACTTGTGGAACTTGAAAGTTGCATAAAACAAACTACAGATGACAGTAAATATAACAGACAGTAGGATAACCTTTTAACTGACACCAACACTGGGAGATACATATCATGTGGATACTGTTCCTTAGTTACAATTTGGCCTCTTTGGGTTTCCTTCGCTATGATATGAAACTCATTCACGAGAGATAAACCCATAGGATAGACCCTACATATGAATAATTTGTAATAATGCAATTACTTTGTCTAAAACTATACTCCAAACTCCTGAACCTCTCATGTTCTTTATACGGTTCTAGGATTAAACATGCTTTTGCTAGAATTTTCTGAATTATAAACTCTTGATAAATGAAATTTAACAGGGTCCAAGTTAATTAAATGTGGTTTCTGTATGAACAGTTTGTAAACGATTATTTAATAGCTCCTGTTAGCTGTTAGTTGTTACTCTAACTCCACACACCAATCCGGGGGTGTTAACCGTGCTGGTGCAAAATGAGGTTGGAGGATTATTGCAGGTCAAATTTGGTTTCCAAATTACCATTCACTAATTTTCTAATTGCTACTGTCCTTTCAGATGTGCCCACGCAAACAAGAAGTGGTCCCAAAGCGTTGCATGAAAAGAGTAGGCGTGTACGTTCGGTCACTCGAGGTAATTTGATTACTTATTTAGGATCACATTTATCTGGTTTCCAAATCAACATATATTGTTATGACAGTGTTATGTAACTATTTTTGCTTTTTCATCTGTTATGACAGAAAAGTCCAATGATCAAGTCTTATCATCATTAGTGCTCTATTTTCATAGTATAGGACTTGCTATCTGACACGACTATTCAATCTTTACAGATTTTTGCCAGTGCTTTTTCTGAAAATTATGAACCTCCTAGTGGTTTTTACTTTGAAGTCAACGATGATTCCAATATCGTACAGGTAACCTTCTAAATACGATTTGAACTTATTGAATGTTTACTAAGGCATGTAACATTACGGCATTCCTTATATTGATGGATAACGTTAGGTTGGTAGTTGTAGTGTTAACAGCTATAGTTGCTACATAGGCTAGAGTTGCAAGCATATTGTTGCACCATATAGCGTGTCATGGTTTTAAGATCATCTGTATAAAGCCCATCTTACCATTTGGTGCTTATGTTTATTGCTTTCTATGTTAAAGATATTCTCACACCATTAGCAGGGTTATTTAATTTGTTATAATGCGGCATTATTGCATACCATTTCGCATCATGACTATAAACTTTCGATATTATTAATGCTTACACTTCGTTTTCCAGGCCCAAAGTTGGAGGCTTACACACCTTGCTTATGAATCTGTAAGTTGACATTGGGTGTGCCACCGGCATGGGACGTTGGCGCTTAATCAAAATCTGATCTGCCAATAGCTCATTAGCCAAAGTAATAAGACCATGTCACACACCAAAAAGAATCCTATAAATATATATACTTTCTTTTTAAACAGTGATGCTTTATGTGTTTCGTACGGGGAAGAGCACACTTTTAAATCATTTGTTTTATATAAACTTCAAGGAAATGGATGCATTTAAGGAAAGGTACATATCTATTTTCAAAGTTTAGGGGGTGTTTGGATTTCTTATTGAAACGGCTAATTTGCTTACTGAATTTCGATTCAATAGATAAGCAGTTCTGAGATTATTTAAGATTGGAAACTACTTATCTGTGAGTGAAATAAACTGTTGATAATAAGCAGTTTACAACTGCTTATTCAAAGTACCTTATTTTTAAAAACCAATCGACAATCCCAACCGCCTCCTTAGATTTATGTTCTCTGATCCTAGCTTAGCAAACTGACATGTTGAATTTATATCAGGTTACATACAACAAAATGTATATGGATGGCTAGATGTGCTGGTATCGAACCTTCCACTATTGCATTGGATCTCGAAGGTACTGATGGAAGAAAATGAGGGGAGAATTTATTATGAATACTTTCCCTTTACAAGTCAATAATTATTCTATAAGCTGTTTACAACTACCTTAGACGCCAAAGGCCTAGAAATTTGTTTACAACTACCTGATGATGTCACGAGTACCAGTCTAGAGAGAGATACTAATTTTTAGTAATGTGAATGTAACTCCGATCTTGAAATTGATTAGCAATTGATCGTTGTTGTATCGTGTATATTGAATTCAAATGTTATTGCAAATACATTCATAACTAAGCAATACGAGAAGCCCCAACATGATTTAAGTAACGTACTTCATATTTTCAAGATCAGAGTTACATTATAAGGGTTCATTGTATGATCTGTTTGCTTTTTTTTTTTTTAAATTTGTTTAATAGTTCAGGGTTGGGAATTGAGCTTTGGCAAAGTGGCCACACATATTGAATATGCTCTTAACATCTTAATTCCGTTGAGACATCAACATGTAGAACGATACTGTGAATATACATGCAGCTATGCCTATAAGGTACTAACCTCTCTTTATCTATACCATTCACTTTTTTACATGTTAAAAACTTGAAATGGCTCGCTGCATGTTGTTCTAAAATACTTCTGCTATGAAACTTTTTATTATTGTCAAATAAGTAATTACTGTGTTAACAATTAATGTTGTATGACCTGTTTTGACCAAGATATTGTCACCCATTTTAACCCATCCTTCTAAAAATCCCATGCCCATTTACCATCTGTATCTATGTATATATGTGTTCTTCATTGACAAACATAGTTTATTTACAACCTTAATGTTTGTTTATGTCGACCACTAATATGTAGAGAATTAGAGATTAATCATTGTTGAGACTTGAGTAAACACAAATGATTAGGTCTTTTAAGAAGTAAGAGAACTTAAAAAGGTATGATACTGCTCATAATTGATGGCATATCTTTCTAAACAGTTTAATATTTTAGGCGTCGAAATAAAGACTACCTGAATCTACCCATTGTTATGCTATACTAAAACGCTAATAGTTACAACTTTGACCTATAATATTGCATAAAACTTTGACAGATGCGTTTCGACTTATAACTTTGATTTCTGAAAATTTCGATTATTGAAGAAAACTAATAGTTAAAATTACTAAAATGGCATTCTTGTGAAAAAAGATATACGTTTTGTGAAATGAAAGTTGAAGGGTCTTAAATTAGGTTGTGTAATTCTGAAATACCACTTTCTCACCCAAACACTCAAGATTGCTTAGGTGCTTATTGATAAGCATTAATATAAGCTAACCTAGACTTATTTGAAATGGTTTAAACGTTATAGATTATTGAAACTTCAAATAGGAGTAGTTTGATTATCAATTAAATCCAAACATCCCCATTGGACATCAGTGACGTTTGAAGCAGCCCTAACCCAGCCTGACCTATACCACCAGAAAAGTACCCATTTTGTGTGTTTCACCCATTTCTCAACAACCTAAGCCTCATGACCAACACACGTGCCATCCCGACCCTCGAGCCCTATGGATGCATTGAGTCGTCTTATCTTGAGATGTGCATTTTCTTTGACTCTTAGTAAAGATCTTTTTCAACCTTTCGCCTGATGAGAGGGCATTAAAGTTGTGTAGGCATATATCAGCATCATGTAAGTATACATGTTTGTTTTTGTAGTCAGTGTTCTAATCTCTTATTTATGGATAAATTACCTAAAGTTTGTTATTTATTTTTTAAGTGTTTTTGAGTTTCAGTTGGCTGATACTATTCCTGTTGTTAAAACCTACATTGGTCGTACACGGGTTATTGGAAGGCTTTGTATCGATAAATACGTAAACAAATTCGCGATTCCGATTACAATCTGCTCAGGCGTCTAGCGGCTTTGAATGCTAATTACCAATGTTGCAAAAATCGTGAATCGGTAGTCGAGCAGTCGACCACCCTGCAGCGATTAATCGGTCAAGGCGGGATTAATCGGTGATTAATCGGATTGGCATTTCCTGCAAGTTTTGTGTATTTGTGAAGACCAAACTAAAGATCTTAAGTGATTCCAAGCCTACTATGTTTCCAACCTCAATAAAAGGCTCCAATTCTGATTATGAGACCCATTGTGCGTTATAAGTGAAATAAACGATCCCCAAATTAAGTAGAATGCCTAAATTGTTATTTTTTTTAAGTTGACCGATTAGGCCGATTTGGCCGATTTTTGACCGATTCGGCCGATTTTTGATCGATTCGGCCGATTTTTGATTGATTAGTGGCCGATTTTTTCCTAGGCCGATTTTTTCCACCGATTTTCAAAAATCAACAAGGTATAAGGCCGATTACCGATTAATCGGCCGATTCGGCCAATTTTTGCAACATTGCTAATTACACACATTTTTTTTCAGGAAATAGGACCAATTAGTGACACGATGACATAAGTCAAAATAGGACCAAAGGAGGCCGATTGTCCTAAATGGGATCCAAGTTAACCATGAAAAATTGGAGCCCATTTACAGCATTTCAACATGATGAACAGCTTTGTAGAGTGGATGAGGTCGAAATATATGTGAACAATTCTTGAAAGGTGTTTCTATTGGGATCATTAGTCACACAAATTCAAGGTATACCATTTATGTTTTGCAATAATCTGCCTACACCAGTCACGCATGTGTTTAAATTTTCAAGCGTAATAAATTTTGTTATTAGGTTGTTGGAGTTGTCATTATATTTGAGGTGCAAAGAAGTGCCAGATCAGAAGCTAAAAGAGAATAAGTCCACAAGTATGGAATTGCGGTACATCTACATCTTTTCCCTGTTAAAAGTTTCCTCATTCCTGATGACATCATAATGACATGATCACAATTCCGGTGAGCCTTTGGTGGCTATTTGACTAACGCTGGAAAGAGGTGATTGCTATATGAAACTGAAACCCATTATGTTGGCGCTCATTTTGCTTTCGATCACTAATATCAAATAATTTATTTACAGAAATCTAAAAGTTTTTATGTACAACCCTTTCTTTCAACATGTACAATTTTCAACCATTTTTTACCACCCTTCTTTCGCTATAGTAAAATATGCCAACGATAATTATAAGTCATGCCCGCCCCTCAAGGCGGGCTTATATGCCCGGGACGGCTTATAAGTCATGCCCAACGGGCTTATAAAGCATGCACGCCCATTGGGCGGACCATGACAACTAGTATGTATATATATATATATATATATATATATATATATATATATATATATATATATATATATATATATATATATATATATATATATATATATATATATATATATATTACTTGTGTATTTTCCGATGACGACTACAAGACACGGATTATTCCGTCACACGTTATTTCACCTTACACTTTCACCAGAGCCATCACTTGTGAGTCTTTACAGAAAACCACTTTGAAACGTACTTTACCACACAGCAAGCAAAAAATACACGAACACTTTGAAACTTCTAAACTTTTCAATGAGTCAATACTTTAAAACATGAGTCGTGTACTAAGACTTACCATAATCTAGGTCGCGTGTCGGAGCGGTCATACCCTATCTATTGACTTTGCTAGCAGCTTGCTACTGTTTGAGGTGAGTTTATAGCCCCATTTTTATCTGAACTGGTTTTTAAACCTTGGGGTGAGAAACATGCAAAACTGTTTTCATGGACCAAAAACTGAACTTTTGTTTTTACACACTAGTACGCGGATAACCTAAGTATGTATGATCCCACTATGCCCACTATCATGAACCGTCAGTTCCTACGGGAAGCGCGAATGATATAAATAGATTTATTGGGGGTGACTCCCCCGTTTGGTTGGCCAGACGGGTCAATGCGAACGTATACCATGTCGGATTGCCGGGTGTATCGGGATAAACACTCGCTGGGGCCCTATTATTATTATTATATGTGCTAGTTTAGCATACTGAACTGTCGTAGCTTTGGTTGCATGAGCTTAGTGTTAGCGTATAGTTAGTGTGTACCTACTGAATTATTTGTTGTGGTCCATCTATGCTTATTTATTGTAAACCTATGGACTCACTAGCGTTTAGCTGACTTTTTAGCATGTTTTCTTAGGTGTTTGATTATGATGCTATTGAGGGTAGTGCATGGCGCGGTCATAACCACTCTGAAGTATTTTTACACAGTATCTGAACTTTTTATTGGGACCGACATGTTTAATGAGCCTTATTTCTTTAAACTGAACTTGTTGTAAAACAATTTGAATTTGGTAATGTAAACTTTATAAAACTGATTTGATAATCCATTCTCTATATCTGTGTGTTCGGATTACCAATTTAGTAGCACCCAAAACATGTATGCTTCCGCTAAATCAGATTTTGGGGGTGTTACAGATGTGTTTATGGTTTCGTGCCACCCATAAACACCATCTATGGTTGAGAATGATCCACGGGGCAGACATCCAAGGGAGGAGATAAGAATGACACATGGAGTGACATTCGTGGCTCTGCCAGATACACGAAATGCTTCTATAGTAATGAGGTAATGACACGTTTTTTGTACATTGTAACGGTCTTGGAGTTGAGCTCCAGCCTTTCCGCTACGTGTAACCACCGGTAAATTTCCACTATAATTAATAACAATTAATTAAATATTAATCTCAGTCACTATTTTTAATTACCATTTTTACGGGAAAATTTAAAATTTTCTTTATTATGTTATACTCACGACCAACCCAAGATTAGGATAAGTCTATATATTTTATATGAGGTATTGTCACTTTGTTATTTTCATATTTTTACATTATACTCTTTACGTAATACGAATACTCAAACCTATTAGATTTTATTAACGTATACGCTCTCTATTAAAATTATTTCATGTCTAATATAATTAGTTGGAATATATTAATAAACTTTGACATTTTTATAAACGTTATATTTTTACGTTACCTGGTTTTAAGTTTCGTGAATGGTTTTAAGTTTCGTGAAATAAGGGCTTAACGTTAGTAATTACTGAGATCAAATTATATCATAAACTATTAGCATGTTTCTTAAAATGAAGCCACCTAAACTATTTCCAATAACATATATACATGTATCTAATAGTTGTCATGTGATTCTAATGCTTCTACATCCAACTTTCAAATATATTCACTCGTGTACAATAAATATACCATATGTTCAAATATATGTACGTGTAACTATAGTGTCCATGCATGCAATGTATTCCTTAATATCTCAACGTGTATATCTTTCTACCATATAATTCAACCATATAACGTGTATCTTAAATCAATACTTAGACGTGTAAGAACTATATTCCATACAATACAACAACCAACTTATATGTTAACGTGTAACATTTTTTACCTTGCATACACTTAAATCTCAAATCCTATATATACATATATGCTTCTCGTATAAACAAAACAAAGACCCTTTCACACGTAAAACTTCACTCACCATTTCATTCACCAAGCATTTTCTCCTACTTGACCCAATTCGAAGAGACCAAGATCGAGTTGTTATCATTGGAAGCTAATCCGAAACGTCTCAACGTGTGGTGATCATTGGACGCGTTCCTACTCGAGTTCTCAACCCCATATACGTATAACATCATCTCCTAGGATGTTGTAAGATATTCTTACTCCTTTTTCCTATACCTCTCTAGTTAAAATCGTTTTGTGTGCTACTTATGTTCATCACGATCACGTATTTGTATCCTCTCACGTTTATTTCACATTTTTTTTCTTTACTCAATAGCACGTATAAATATGACCACCCATCTCCTGGGATGGCTAGCTTATCAAGAAACTCACTTTCATGCATTCCTTCGTAAAACATAACCCACGTACGAGTTTTCTCCTCTCAATGAAACATTTTCTATTTTTGTAAAGCATGTAAGATTTATACCACCTTAATGGTTGGCTAGGAAACTCGAATGGAACTCACTTTTATAAAATACAAAATCCTTTTAAACACTTATCGAATCATTTCATACGTACGTTAGTCACAAAGCTCATAACCCACAAAATATAAGTCATAACCTATTTATTTGAACGAGAAATGTTAAACTGACTCGACCTCGTAGAGAACATATGCGTACCCTAGGCAGTGGCGAAGCTTGAAAATTTTTAGTGGGGGGTTGGGATCTAATTTTTTTTTTCCTAACGCTATTTCGGGGGGTCGAAACCGAATATACCGAAATTTTTCTACACGAAAACTATATACCCCCTACATTGCAAAAAAAATTTCGGGGGGTCGGGCGCCCCCCGCCCTATATAAGCTGCGCCCCTGACCCTAGGCATATATATTTTTTGAACCCATTAACGAGATACTAGGAAACCATTTAGTCACAACATCCTAAAGACCCTTTTTAAACATCTCATTTCAAATCATTATATGAACCGAGTTTTCTTATACGTTTAATACATGGACTTTTAACGAGCCCAAAAAGCCAAACCAAATAAGCCATCAAATAAGCCCATTAAATCTATTTTTAGAATCCTTTTATAAGCCCAAATCGCAGCCCAAAAGTCTTTTAACCTAACAACCCATTTATTGTCAACGGGCCTTAAACGTTTTCTTTAAAAAGCCCATTAAGCTAAAATAAGCTTATTTTCTGAAATAAGCAGTTTAAATAAATTGTAAGGAGCTTAATAAAGTTGTAGAAATTTTTAGAATATTTTTCCAATCATTTTTGTGAAAAAGGGACTAAACCTGCAACGCGGTTGCACGTTAAAGGACTAAAACTGTCATTTTGAAAAATAGGGGTATAAACTGTAAGTTGAGGGTAGAAATGAAATAAATAGTAACTCCGAGTCATAAAAAGTCATTTTCGAATTAGTTGGACCAATTTTATAAATTAGGGACTGATTTTGCAAAACCCTCTCGGCTAGGGATAAAAATGTAACTTTCAAATATTTAAAATCCCAAAATGCTATTTTTAATAACTTCAAGGTACAAATTGATCAAATATTAACTGCAAGGTCTTAAAGTATATTTATTTAAGGTTTTTTTTTTTTTTTTTTTTTTTTTTTTTTTTTTGAACTAAAAATGAAATATATATTTTATCAAGGACTATTTTTGTAAATTAAATCTCGCTAGGGTAGAAATTGTAAAATAAGGATTAATACAAGGACTAAACTATAAAATAAACCCATACATATTCATTTCATATGTTTTCAATCCGCATCTCATTCACGTGCATATTTTTACGATGTATTCAATATCAAACTAATAACATATATATTTTTATATAATGAATTTAACGGGTTGACATTTACGTTATATTTATACAAAACACGTTTTTATTAATAACTTAACTATTTTTCCAAACCACTTTTGAAGAACGATATTGAGAATTTGAAACATATAAAAATAAGATATTGACCGGATCTAAACACACACGTTGTGTTGGAGATACTTTGAGTATATACTTGATAGCACGCGGAATTTACTACCAAGTACTTAGAAGAATGTTAGTTCGTGTTTGGTGATTGATTAAATAAAACAATAAGAACAACGATATCAACCAAACTTATCACTTCAATATATCGAACGATTACAATAGATCTGTATGTATTTGTATATCGTATTGTTATATGAAACCCTAATCTAAGGATCTCCTTTTATAATGTAAAGAGTCCTTTACACGTTAAACATCTAACCGAATCATTCTATATCAATAAGATATATACTATATCTTTTCTATAATTATCTTCAAAACGGTTTCACCTTTATCTCTTAAGCAGTCTTAACTGTTCTTCCTTTAGCAGTCCTAACTGCTCTTCCATCAGCAGTCTTAACTGTCCTTGTATCAGCCGTCTAAACTGTTCTTCGATCAGCCGTCTAAACTGCTTAAGTTTAATTCCCAACAATCCTTCCCTAAACTTATGATTTCAATGCAAATCAATAAGTTTCTCGAATTAAACTTCTAATTTCGTTGATGGGGTGGATTCTTTCAAACACTTATCTTTAAACTCGAAACACTTTGGGAATTATCTTCATATATCACACTCTTTTGACCAACCCTTCAAAAATTACCAAAAATAAATTTAATTCCATCAAGGAATTAATTCCTTATACCAACCCAAAGTTAATTATGCATATCAACCACGCATTGAATGCCATTAAACCTTTATTAACTCTATAAAATCTCGCATATCCACACAAAATCTTCTTCAACACAAATCTTTAATTCTTCAACCACAATGACTTCTTCTCCACTAAATATCATTGAAATTTCATCTGACTCTTCTTCAGATTCCGAAGATTCAGGATGGAACAACTATTTTCCTCCAAACTATTCTTCAACTTCAAGAGTTAATCTTTCAAAGAAAAAGACTAAAACATCCTCATCTGAAGAAATTTCCTCCGATGAACTTCCTCCTTATGTTGATGATTCATCTTCCACTTCATCTGACTCATCTGACTCTTCTGACTCTGATGATGATGAACTTCAAAAGCTATTAGATTTACTCTCAAAAGAATTTGAGAAAGCAGCATCATCAGTGAAGATCCCTGTTCCAAAGAAGAAGCCTGAGAAGAAAAAGCCTGAGAAGCAGCAATTTCCATCTCCAAGATCAGTAATACTGGCACTTCCCTGCAAGAAGGTGTCTGAACTCATGGGTAGCAGAGGAGCCCGCAGCAAAATCATGCCGGATATCACTTGAAAAGGAAAAGGAAAACTTGAGTAGTTGTGTTGACTTTTTGTGTTGTGTAGGTTGTTTTGTTGGTAGTTTTTGTTGGTTTTTCTTGTAACCGTATGAAGCTTTGTAATGAATCCATCTTTATAATGAATAGACTTTAAGCACTTCTCTATAATTCATCTCTGACTTCTTAATTCCTCCCCTGAATTTCATAATCATCAATCATCTTTAACATCTTTAACAGCAACTAGAACAAACTTTAATTCCTCCCCTGTTTGGAAGAATCCTCACCATCAAATGAACTAGAACATAAGTTATCCAAGCTCAACATCAAATAAGACCATTTGTACAAGTTACCATCAATTCAGTTGTTTTAGTTTCAAACTGCTCTCAACACTTCCAGATGTATTACCTTCTGAGATAGGTGTATCACAGAGCATAAACTCAGTAGGAACTAAGTTGTGAACAATCAGTACAAACTGATGAAGCCAGCTGTTCAGACTGTAAACTCCAGCAGTTCAGACTGTTTAGCAAAAAGTTTTCAGAGATAAAATCAAATTTTGAAATTTTAATGTGGATTCGAAAACAGTTTTATCCACTTATAGTTTTTAGCAAACTATCAGCTATGAACGGATTTGACTTGTCTTTACCAATAGCCGTTTGCTATGGACTAGCCAACTCTTCACACTTAGATTTGGTGAGTTGATAACCAACCAGTTTTTGGTAAACTGTCAACCATAAACGGATTTGAGTAGTCTTTACCAGAAACCGTTTGATCTGGACTAGTTGATTCTTATGTTGATTAGACATGGTGAATCAATTACCATTTGTTGTGTGACAAGCATTCACACTTGACAATCCAAACCACCATACTGTTCAAAACATAATCCAAAGCAAAAAGCTTTTCTTAACCTGAAATGTTAGTCCAAAACCAAAGAAAAGACAATACACAATATACTCTTTTAACAATTTTTCCATTCGACTAACAAATTCACAAGCAGTCTTAAAAACATTCAAGCAGTCTCACAAGCAGTCTCAACTATACAAATAACACAACTAACAGTACACAATCCAAAAACATTTACACATTAATCTTTTGAGGGATTAAGCATTCCAATACCTGTTACCAAGTACTGAAATCTACTTACATCAAAACCTTTTGTTAAGAGATCAGCAAAGTTGTTATCAGTGTGTATTTTAACAACTTGTATTAACTTCTTTTCAGCACAGTCTCTTATAAAATGATGTCTAATTTCAATATGCTTAGTTTTTGAATGTTGAACTGGATTCTTAATGATACACATTGTACTGTTATTGTCTATATGTATAATTGTGTTTAAGAAATTGTACCCATAATCAAGCATCTGGCTTTGAATCCATAGAACTTGAGCACAACAACTTGCAGCTGCTACATATTCTGCTTCAGTAGTAGATATAGCCACCATAGTCTGCTTCTTACACTGCCAAGAGATTAATCTTCGACCTAAGAATTGACAACCACCTGTTGTAGACTTTCTATCCATGCTAGCACCAGCATAATCAGAATCATAGAATGCAACAAGATCAAATGCAGACTCTTTAGGATACCATAACCCCAAGTTAGGCTGTCCTTTAAGGTATCTGAAGATCCTTTTTACTACTGTGAGATGAGACACCTTAGGATTGACTTGAAATCTTGCACAGGCACATACAGCAAACATGATATCAGGCCTAGATGATGTGAGATACATCAGAGACCCAATCATAGATCTATACATGTGCACATCCACATCTTCACCACTGTGATCCTTTAATAACAAATGTGTCTCCTTGTCAATTGGTGTGCTAGCAACCTTGGCATCTGTGAATTGAAATTTTCTTAAAATTTCACCAACATATTTATCCTGAGAGATAAATATACCATCTGACTTTTGTTGTACTTGAAGACCTAGAAAGAAGGTAAGCTCTCCCATAGAACTCATCTGAAATTGGTCTTTCATCAGCTTTTCAAACTCTTTACACATCTGTTTCTTTGTAGAACCAAAAATGATGTCATCTACATAGACTTGTACTAGTAGAATGTCACCCTTGTCTTTCTTAATAAAAAGAGTTTGATCAATTTTCCCTCTATGAAACCCATTCTTCAGAAGATATTTAGCCAGAGTTTCATACCAAGCTCTTGGAGCCTGATGCAATCCATATAGAGCTTTCACCACTTTATAAACCTTGTCAGGATGCTCTGGGTCGACAAAACCTGGAGGTTGTGAAACCTAAACCTCTTCATCAATAGTGCCATACAGAAATGCACTCTTCACATCCATTTGATAGACCATAAACCCCATAAATGAAGCATAAGCAAGAAATAATCTTATTGCTTCAATCATGGCAACTGGAGCAAAAACTTCCTCATAATCTATACCCTCCTCTTGAGTATAGCCTTGAGCAACTAATCTTGCTTTGTTCTTTATAACAATGCCCCTCTCATCCTTCTTGTTCCTGAATACCCACTTTGTACCAATCACTCTCATTCCCTTTGGTAGATCAACCAGAACCCAAACATTTTGAATCTTGAATTGAAGTAGCTCTTCTTGCATAGCTTCAACCCAACTTGATGATTCTAAAGCCTTTAACACATTCTTGGGTTCAATCTGAGATAGAAAGCATACAAACATACACTCATTCTCATCTTCATGATGTTTCTCTTCATAAACCATACTGAGAAATCCATGATGATCTGGGTCTTGTATTTGCCTTCTGGTCTTGACTCCAGATTGTACATCTCCTATGATATTGGTAAGTGGATGATTCCTATGCACAAATAGTATGGGGAGTAGAAGGAACTGCATAGCTAGTAGGCATGTTTTGTAGACCATCTCCAAAGAAATCAAAACCATCAGCTTGAGAAGCAGTATCAACTGGTGAATCAAGATAAGGTTGACTTGGTCCAACAGTCTCAATATTTTGCTCATCAGTTGGAACTTGAGGTTGAGCAGTGCTAACTTCATTGGAACTGCTCGTTGGAATTTCAGCTTCTTGACCATTCTGACCACTTGTTTCAGCAGCATCTTTGTCTACACCACTTGATGAAGGAACATCATCTTTCTTTGTAGAAGACTCATTCACAGGACTTTCTTCCATGACAGGTATGAAAATGCAATCATCATCTTCCTCTTCTGAACCTGCATTATTGTTAGTATTTGTACCTGTAACAGGCACATAATTCATGGAATCTGAAAGACTGTCTATATCAAAGATCCAATCTGGACCTACACCTGCAACATTTGGTTTATTCTCCAAAGATTCTATGAGCAGATTTTCTTCTACTTGCTTTGTGCTTGTATTGTACACCCTAAAAGCCTTACTGTGCAGAGAATAACCAACAAAGAAACCTTCCTCAGATTTCCCATCAAACTTTCCTAGTTGGTCTTTGGTATTAAGGATAGTAACATGACAACCAAAAGGTCTCATGAAGCTTAAAGCAGGGGTTCTACCTCTAAGTAACTCATAAGGAGTCTTATTGTGAGGTTGTACAACTAAAACCCTATTCAACACATAACAAGCAGTGCTAACTGCTTCAGCCCAAAATGAAACTGGTAGCTTAGAGTCAGCTAACATTGTCCTAGCAGCCTCTATAAGAGTCCTATTCTTTCTCTTAGCTACACCATTTTGCTGTGGGGTTCTAGCTACACTAAACTCCCTCTTAATACCTTTTTCTCTGCAAAAGTCATCCATCACTCTATTCTTAAATTCAGTCCCATTGTCACATCTGATTACTTTAACTTTCTTATCAACTAGGTTTTCTACCTCAACAATAAGGGTAAGTATTTCACTTGTCTCATCCTTAGTTTTCATAAATAATACTCAAGAAAACCTACTATAATCATCAGTGACAACAAGGCAGTATCTCTTAAAATTCAAGCTATTCACAGAGGTAGGACCAAACAAGTCCATATGCAACATATACAAAGCTTGAGAAATAGAGTTCTGGGTCTTTGGCTTACATGAGGCTCTGTGTTGCTTACCTTTAAGGCAAGAAACACAAGTTTGGTCATTCAGAAAAATTTTGTTTGGCAAACCTCTTACCAATCCATGTTTAGCAATATTGTTAATGGTTTTAAAATTAACATGACCAAGCCTCATGTGCCATAACATTGATTCTTCCAATGTGGCTTTTGCAACAAGACAAGTAAGTCCAACCTTAGGAACTAGTTTATTCATCTCAACACTGTATGTATTATCCTTTCTAGGGATTTTAAGCAATACTTGACTTTCATCAGGTAGCTTGAAATCAGGGGAAAGTATAAGACAATCAGTATCAGTAAATAAAACTTTGTTCTGTTTATCACAAATTTGTGATACACTGAAAAGATTGTACTTAAGTTCTGGTACATAATACACATTCTCAAAATCAAGGTTACCAGTTTTAATTACCCCTTTACCAGTAATTCTTCCTCCAACACCACCACCAAAGACAACTGGTCCTCCATCCAGAGCAATAAAGTCTGAAAGATATGACTTGTTGCCTGTCATGTGCCTTGAACATCCACTGTCTGAAAATCCTCTATCTTCTTTGTCATTTGAGGGATGTTCCTGCACACAAAATAAAGGTGTTAGTTTCTTTTGGGGATCCAAACCATCACTGGTTTGGATCTGCCTTGTGCATCAAGATAAGAAAACTTGTTTGAGGTCTTTGATGCACCATTGGGTCTGGTAAGATGTTTATCCCAATGTGCTGAGGCCTTGACAGCATTGCCCCATTTTCCCTTAACTTTTAAGTGCCTAGCAGTCGGATTTGCTGATCTAGCAGTTGGAACTGCTGACCTAGCAGTTGGAACTGCTTGTTTAATTTTAGGCACCCACTTCTGATTAGCCATTGCTGTTTTCTGATAAAAATGCCTTTTAACTGTTTGTGCATGATTTGAAAATTGTTTTGCACTAGAAACAGTTTGCTTGTTTTTAAACCACTGATTTTGACTAGCAGTTGAAACTGTTTTGATGCCAGTCTTTAACATAACAGCTTTAGGTGACATCCTTTGATTTGCATTAGGGTTTGTCAATCTAGTTGGACCATTTTGATTTACCCTAGCATTATTATTCCTGTTCACCCTTGCATTCCCAGTAACCCTCTTTTTCCATGGGTTAGAATCACAATAAGCAGCCATATGCTCAAAACTTCCACAAACAAAACATACTTTTCTAATCATAGCAAACTTATCATTCACTGTCTTAGATTTTGAATGATTCCAATTTCTATGACTACTCTCAGAACTTGATGATCTGTTCTTAGTCCTATACATCTCAGCATATCTAACATTTTTCCTAACTGGTTTTATGTTTTCAGTCTTAACCACTTTAGGAGCATGTTTAACTTCTACCTTAACAACATTAGGTTTTTCCTTAACCTCTACATTCTCATCATCAGATGTCCACGCCTCAATAGTTGGAGCATCTGAGTTCCTATCAGAGGACATCTTTTCCTCAGAAAGAGATTTATCACTAGCACTCACAAAAGCATCTTATGCCTTAACAAATTTAACAGGATTTTCACTAATCTTAACACCATATCCAGGAAATTCCATATCCTTAAACTCTTCTAAACCTGTATGAGCTAAATTGATTCCTGGTGGAGCAAAAATTCCTCTGAAGGGGGGTGCAACTGACTTATAACCTAAACCAGATTTAGCTTTGTTAAGTATTTGACTCTCTATAATCTTCTTAACTCCATCTGAAGTATATTCAAGAGTGTCTACACTTAACTGGATGTTTTCTTTCTCCTTTTTAAGCTTCTCTAGTTCATATACAAGTCTACTCATTTTATTTTCTTTTATTTCCAATTTCCTCTTTGTTAGGAATATAAATATTCAGATGAAGGCTCGGTCACCCCGAGCATCTAATTAGCATTTCTATAGCTCGTAGGCTTATCTATATTAGCTTAGTCATATTAATATTAGTATTAGTTGTATCTATATTTGTGGAGTGGGTCGGGGCTTTCCCCTCTGTCAGCTCGCTCCACAGTCCACTAGGGACATAATATGTAGTAGTATATATACCCCTTCCCACACATGGGAAGGGTTGGACCTTTCACTTCAATCTAATACTCATTTGTTTCTCTCTCTACAAAGGCTCCCAACTTCTTTCTTTATCTCTCTAGTTCTTGACAAACCGATCCATAAACTAGCCTCATACTTGTGTTTCTTGCATTGTGAATACCCTACAATTGGTATCAAGAGCCATGGTTAGGTCCATGAGAGTTGGTATTCACGAATTTGTGTAGTTTGTGAGGTGTTTATACTTGGGTCGATTGGTAGTTCTTAAGTTTCTTGGTTCGGTTTGATTAGTAGCATAAATTTCATTTTGTACTTTGTCTAGAGATTAGAAGTTGTTTTATCTTGTATTTGTGTAGCTCTTGAAGTTTTTTTTGGTTCGATTTGTAGCTTTTTAAGTTTTTTTTGGTTCGGTTTGTTTAGTAGCATAAATTTCACTTTGTACTTTGTTTAGTGATTAGAAGTTGTTTTACTTTGTACTTTCTAGCTTAAGAATAGTATTAGAGTGGTATTTGGTGCTTGGATTCACAGATCTAAGAACGGTGTGGTGATTTTGGGGAAATTCGAGGGTATTTGTTGCATTGTTCTTGGCAGCGGTTTGTCTATTTGGGACGATTATTGGACTCGGTTTGTGTCACTTCTTGGACACGGTTTGTCCTTTTACTCGTTTAGGCTAAAGGACAAAAGGCAGTGAAAGTGACGTGCCTGGGAGTTTGTGCCCACTCGGTTTGTCCCTGCTGCGCGTACTCGGTTTGTCCCAACTGTGAGTACTCGGTTTGTGTAGACTCGGTTTGTCTCCGAAGAATTTACTCGGTTTGTGTGTCTACTCGGTTTGTCCCAGCTACGTAGACTCGGTTTGTCTCTAAGGATTTTACTCGGTTTGTATCTACTCGGTTTGTCCCAGCTTTGTGTAGACTCGGTTTGTGTAGACTCGGTTTGTCTCTAAGAATTTACTCGGTTTGTGTAAATTTACTCGGTTTGTGTATCTACTCGGTTTGTCCCAGCTACGTAGACTCGGTTTGTCTCTAAGGATTTTACTCGGTTTGTACCTACTCGGTTTGTCCCAGCTATGTACTCGGTTTGTGTAGACTCGGTTTGTGTAGACTCGGTTTGTCTCTGTGGAATCTACTCGGTCTGTATCTACTCGGTTTGTCTCTTAGACTTGTATGCGGTTTGTGTCTTGGTGATTTTAGAAATTCCCGCGAAAGATTCGATTTCTCGGTTAAATCACAAGATCAGTAAAATCCCGTAGTTACTATGGCTACCACATCAAGTACATCATCAGATGATATTCAAGCAGCAGGATCTGATACTCGTCCACCTATGCTGGATAGGACGGATTATGAGTCTTGGGCACAACGAATAAGACTTTACTGCTTGGGAAAAGAAAATGGTGTTAATATTCTTAAGTCAATTGACGAAGGACCTTATCAGATGGGCACTACCAGAGATGTTGTTACAACTGGTGAAGATGGGACTGTAACTTTGGGCATTGATAGACCTAGAAACTATAATGATCTTAATGAAGAAGAAAAGAAGAGGTATGATGCTGATATTAGAGCCTCAAACATAGTCATTCAAGGTCTTCCAAAGGATGTATACAAGCTCATCAATTTTAACACTGAAGCCAAGGCTGTGTGGGACAACGTTAAAATGTTGTTGGCAGGGTCAGAACTCACAAAGGAAGATCGTGAGTCACAGCTGTATGATGAGTTCGAGCACTTCAAAATGAACCCAGGAGAGAATGTCACAGATTACTATGTGAGATTTCATAAGTTGGTGAATGATATGAGGATGATCAGAATGACTATGCCCAATATCCAACTTAACTCAAAGTTTGTGAACAACATGACTCCTGAATGGGACAGATTTGTTACTGCCGTCAAACTCAACAAAGGTTTAAGGGAGACTAACTATGAACAGCTTTATGCTTACTTGCAACAACATGAGAAGCATGCTACCTATGATCGGGTGCTGAGAGAAAAGTTGAATCCTTCAACTACAAATGACCCACTGGCCTTCTTAACAAATGTACAACCAACAATCCAATCATCATCCAGTCCAAGCTATCACCAACTTCACTCACAAGTACCTGCTATGAGTTCACAACTTGACTCAGGCTACTCTCAGACCAACAAAATGATTGATAATCTTACCAATCAAGTTTCTCTACTGGTACAACAGTTTCAAGCATCACTCCCACAGACCAACAATCAGTTAAGAAATTCTTCCAACCCACGCAATCTAGCAATGGTGGAGGATGGGAAAATTGTGGTTCAGAATGTGCAAGGGAGAGCTGGTAGAAACATGGGTCGAGGTTTGGTGCAGAATAGAGCAGGGAATGCCAATCAGGGGCAAGGGAAACAGATCAAGTGTTATAATTGTGGGGGGCTTGGACACATTGCTAGAAACTGCAATCAACCTAAACGTCCTCAGAACTCAGATTACTTCAAAGACAAGATGCTGTTAATGCAAGCTCAAGAAAATGGAGCTGTATTGGATGAGGAAGAGTTATTATTCTTGGCAGGAGATGGAGGAAATACTTTTGACGAAGATGTGGATGAGAAACCTGTTCAGGATCTAGCACTTAATGATCCTAACATCTTCAAGGCAGATGACTGTGATGCATTTGACTCTGATGTGGATGATGAACCTACTGCTCAAACAATCTTCATGGCTAACTTGTCTTCCCTGGCCTCATCTCGTCAAGCTGGTCCTTCTAATGCATCTGTGATATCTGAGGTACTAAAAATTTATGACACATATGATATCTGAGGTACTAAAAATTTATGACACATATAATATTGTCGAGGGACAACAGATTCCCGAAGAAGTACATCAGGCAGTTGTTTCTGATTCAAGTGATGTTGATATGGAAAATAGCAATATTGTCTCATATGAACAGTATTTGAATAGCAACAACTCTCCTGATGTATCAAATGGAGAATCCTTTGTCAATAATGATATGTGTGCTATGAGTAATGTATGTGCCTTAGATAATGCGGGTTGTGTAGATAATGCATGTGCGTACCATGAGAACAAATTGCCTGTCCCTGATGATAACTTGATCACTAGACTAAACATCTATAAAGAACAAGTTGCTATGTATGAACAGCGTGCTAAGTTTGAGCTTAATGATCGTGAGCAGAAATTAGAAGGTCAAATGAGTACACTTATTAAAGAGTCTATAGTGCGAGAAGAAACATTAAAATTAGAGATGAGTTCTTTGAAAAGTCAACTAGAAGAGTCTGTCAAACAGAAACAGGAAGCACAAAAGTGTGTAACCACACTTAAGCAAGAATTCAAACAAAAGGAAACAACTCTTTTAAATGATTTCTCTAGACTCAAGACGTTAAAAAATAAGCTTGAAGATAAGTTGTACACACAAAATCAAACTATACAAACTGCTCAAATGATTCATAAGCACAGAAAGTTGAGTGATAAGCACAGTAAAATCATGATAGGTGAACCTAAGTCAACCATCCTTAGGGACATGCAAGTACTTCAACCAGCCCTATATGATGGTAATGTGATGCTTAAGCATATTCATGACCAACCTGAGCATATCTACACTGATGAAGAGG
The DNA here is from genome assembly GCA_021014915.2 of Artemisia tridentata subsp. tridentata. Lineage (NCBI taxonomy): Eukaryota > Viridiplantae > Streptophyta > Magnoliopsida > Asterales > Asteraceae > Artemisia > Artemisia tridentata. The sequence continues at coordinate 158,855,851 of CP139508.1, forward strand.
ATGAGTTGAGTGATAAAACGAGGGAAAAAATGAATGTGAAAATGAGGGATCCCGAGTGCATAGCCAGACGAATAATAATCAAACCCCATGATTATTATGAAGAAAATCGTTTGACTGTGTTTGCTCCTCAAAAGAAGTTAACACCTGAGCAGATATTTTGGAAACAAGATAATGAAAAACTTAAGGTAGAAAAACTTAAGGCCAACACCCCCCTCATTAGAAAAGTTGCGTCCATAACGGTGTATCCTCCCAATACACCTAGGAATTTGGTGCCTTTTCTCTTCCCACTGAATGCAAAACCTTTATTAGCTTATATGTGCTTTGGCAACTGTTTGCTGATTTCGATAATACATGTAAGAAGAGAATCACACCCACTGGCATTACTGAGGGGGAAAGGTGTTTTGAACATGCAAAAAGGTGTTACTTAACTGAGGTCATGCCATTCTTTAAACTACTTAAAGAACACTTTGAAGGGTTGCAAACTGCCCTTAAAGCTGAAATAAATGAAATGAAAGTAGTGTTTAAAGATATGGAAAATGAGGTGAATGAACATGCAATAGAACTTAAGAGTCGAGAGATTGAAAGAAAAAACATACTCATTACTAACGACAACTTGATTGCTAAATGTATTGCACAAGATGTATTTTACACTGTCACTGATTCTGCACTGTCTGCTTGTCAACTTAATGAGTATGCTATTGCGTTAAATGTCACCCAGAATCGTGTTGTTGAGCTTGAGGGGGAGAATTTGAAATTGCTTAAAAAAATTCAAAATGACGACCATGATAACATGGTTAAACGTTTTTCGAAACTAGAAGTTGATTATCTGAACTTGCAACTTAAACATCAACACTTAGAAGAAAAATGCAAAATATCAAATGTCAAGACATCCACGGATGCTCCTGAGTTTGATACATATTTTGAATTAAGCAAACGTGATGAAACAATTCAAGCTCACACGAACACGATTCGACTGCTGAGGGCCCAAATTGCCCAATTGAAATCCAACAAGTGTGAAGTATATGGCACCAATAAACCTTCGTCTTCAGATTCTCAGAATTTTCAATATCAAAACACCATAAATAAGCTACATTATGAAAATGAGTGTTATCGAGAAGAAAATTCAAAGGTTAAACAACATTTCAAAGAGTTATATGATTCTATTAAAGTTACAAGAAGCAATCATAATGATCAAATAACCTCTTTGTTAAATGAAATTGAGAATCTTAAGGCTCGGGTGAAAGGTAAAATGCCATGCACCACTTGTAATTGTGATGCACCAAAGGGTACTGATAGTAAAAAGTATGATGTTGATGTTGGGCGTATTCCGTTTAAGCTTAGAAATAACAGCCTTGCCCATCAAACATATCTCGATCATCTTAGAGAAGGCCTTGACACACTTCGTGAGATAGTTGAAGAGGATAGGAATGATAAGCCACTCGATCAAGCAGTTGTCTATGCATGCAAACTCACGAAAAGGATTCAGGAAAACTTAGAATATGCCATAGGCTCAATTCCTAAGTTTAGAGGCCATAGAGATAGATTTGTTGCATCATCATCTAATGTTGTGAACAAGCATGTAGCCTTTGATCTACCACCCAAAACATCAGAACCCAACACATCATTATCAGGAAGGCATGTGACAGAAAAACAAACTAATGTTGCCTTCGATACTTCTACAGGAGTAAAAAGTGACACACAAGCTAGCGGGTCAAGGTCTAAAGGAAATGAAAGAAAGGATATGACTACGCCAGCTAAGAATGTTCACTTGAAGAATGTAGAAGTCCAACCTAGGAACAATAAGTTTACAATGAGTAGGATGAATCGTGTTGATTCTAGTATCAAAAGTACTGTAATTAATTCGAATTCTAATGCTATCTGTAAAACATGCGACAATTGTTTAATTTATGCTAATCATGATGAATGTGTTGTGTCTTTCCTGATGTCTTCTGCATCATCCCACGTTAAGAATGGTAGGATAACTGAAACATGCAAAAAGGTTTGGAAAGCAACAGGAAAAACATTTGCTAGCATAGGCTATCAATGGAGACCCACTGGAAGGAAATTCAATTTAGGAAAACAGTGCACGTTACCTAAAATGAATAAGCATAAAATTGTGAAAGTTAAGGAATGGAGACCCACTGGAAGGAAATTCAATTTAGGAAAACAGAGACCATTACCTAAAATGAATATGCATAAAATTGTGAAGAATAAGGAATGGAGACCAACTGGTAGAATCCTGCCTTTAGAATCACAATGCCTTCCATCTAGGTCTTGTCCTACCTCTAGTTCTGTCTCCTCAGCAAAGACAGTAGCATCTGTGAAATCTGTGGCTTCTGAATATGTATGTGCTGACCAAATGGACCCCAATTGCACGTGGGGATCCACATTTTTCAGTTATCCATTGTTGTCTGGTTTCAAATGCAGGTCGTACAAATCGTCCTGTGGTATTTGGACTCAGGCTGCTCAAAACATATGACTGGGAATCGCTCACGGCTCAAGAACTTCGTGAAAAAGTTTATCGGGACAGTTAGATTTGGGAACGACCACTTTGGTGCTATTATGGGTTATGGAGATTATGTGTTTGGTAACAGTGTAATCTCAAGGGTATATTATGTGGAAGGACTAGGACACAATCTGTTTTCTGTGGGTCAATTTTGTGATTCAGATCTGGAAGTGGCTTTCAGAAAGCATACATGTTTTGTCAGAGAATTGGATGGTTTAGATCTCCTCAAGGGCAGTCGGGGCACCAATTTATACACCATCTCAATTGAAGAAATGTTGAAGTCCTCTCCAATATGCTTGCTTTCTAAAGCCTCTAAAACAAAATCATGGCTGTGGCATCGTCGTTTGAACCACTTGAACTTCGGTACCATAAATAATCTTTCCCGTAAAGATCTTGTTAGAGGGATGCCCAGACTGAAATATGAGAAAGATCATCTCTGCTCTGCATGTCAACTGGGTAAAAGCAAGAAACAAACCCACAAGCCTAAAACCGTCAACACCAACTTGGAAGTTCTTCACACCCTCCACATGGACTTGTGCGGTCCAATGAGAATACAAACCATAAATGGAAAGAAGTATGTTCTGGTGATAGTAGATGATTATTCTCGGTTCACATGGGTAAAGTTTTTGAGAACCAAGGACGAAACTCCAGAGGTTATCATTAAACTGATAAAACAGCTGCAAGTAAGGCTAGATAAAACTGTCAGAATCATTCGCACAGATAATGGTACTGAGTTTGTTAACCAACAACTCCGTAATTTCTATGAAAGTATTGGCATCACGCATCAGAAAAGTATCCCTCGCACGCCTCAACAGAACGGGGTGGTTGAACGAAGGAACCGTACTCTGGTGGAGGCTGCAAGAACCATGCTTATATTTTCAAAGACACCGATGTTTCTCTGGGCAGAAGCTATAGCAACAGCATGTTACACTCAAAACCGATCCCTAATTCATCCGGTTCATGAGAAGACTCCCTTCGAGTTAATTCATAACAAGAAACCAGATCTTTCCTTTCTGCGTGTGTTTGGTGCTCTTTGCTATCCAACTAATGATAGTCAAGACTTGGGAAAGTTAAGAGCTAAAGCAGATATAGGTATTTTCGTTGGATACGCACCTGACAGTAAAGGGTATCGAATCTACAATAAAAGGACCCGTAAAATCATGGAAACCATTCATGTTACGTTCGATGAGCTGAGTGAGCTACCTGTTTCAGGACAAATCAGTTCTGGACCCGATCTTCACCTTTTGTCTCCTGGACCCATTAGTTCAGGACTTGTACAGAATTCCACGCCTGCAGATTCTTATGTGCCTCCTACATGTGAGGAGTTGAAGAAGTTATTCGATCCTATGTTTGATGAATACTTTGAGCCAACGAATGGAACATCCCGAGTGAACCAGATATAAATCCTATGGATGAGGTTCAAGCCCCACAAGGCTCAGAAGGCCCTGCAGCTTCAGCATCAGTCAGTCACAATGCTCCTGCTGCCAGTCAATCGCCTTCGTCATCAAACACTCAAACTTCTCCAGTAATGCAAGAATCTTCAGATAATAATCCTTTGGGAGTTAATCCTTTTGCTCCTGTTGAAGAGGCTCCTTTTGAAAACATATTTGCTCCTGAACATTCATCAGACACATCCTTACCTGAGGAACACAGCACTGCTACATCTGTTCATAACCATCAACCTCACGATCATCTCAGGAAATGGACCAGTGATCATCCAATCGACAACATCATTGGCAATCCCTCACGTCCAGTATCTACACGTAATCAACTAGCCACTGATGCACTATGGTGCTTCTTCAATTCCGTACTGTCTAAAGTCGAACCAAAGGATGCCAAAGAAGCAATGACTAAAGATTGCTGGTTCCAGGCCATGCAGGATGAAATCCATGAATTTGATCGACTTGAAGTTTGGGAATTAGTGCCTCCTCCGGAGCGTGCAATGATCATTGCGTTGAAGTGGATCTTCAAAGTGAAGCTTGACGAGTATGGTGATGTCCTAAAGAACAAGGCACGGCTAGTTGCTAAAGGGTTTAGACAAGAAGAGGGCATTGATTTTGAAGAATCGTTTGCTCCGGTTGCTAGAATTGAAGCCATAAGAATCTTCCTGGCAAATGCTGCGAGTCGTAATATGATAGTCTACCAGATGGATGTCAAAACGGCATTCTTGAATGGTGACTTAAAGGAAGAAGTTTATGTGAGTCAACCTGAGGGATTCGTGGATGCTGAACACCCTACTCATGTTTACCGCTTGAAGAAGGCCCTTTATGGGCTAAAACAGGCGCCAAGGGCATGGTATGATACATTGTCCAAGTTCCTCCTAGCGAACAGATTCTCCAAGGGTGTTGTTGATCCTACACTATTCACCAGGAAGTCAAGAAACCATCTACTGCTAGTTCAGATATATGTAGATGATATCATCTTTGCTTCAACGGATCCTGGTGAATGTGATAGTTTCTCAAAGGAGATGAATTCCAAATTCCAAATGTCCATGATGGGACAAATGTCATTCTTCTTAGGACTACAAGTTTCTCAAAGTCCCGGAGGCATATTCATCAATCAATCCAAATACGCCAACGAGATCCTGAAAAAGTTTGGATTCCATTCAAGTGAACCTGTTGACACTCCCATGGTTGATAGAACGAAGCTGGATGAAGATCCTTCAGGGATTCCAGTTGATATAACACAGTATCGAAGCATGATTGGATCTTTGATGTACATCACGGCTAGCAGACCAGATCTTCTGTTTGCTGTGTGTATGTGTGCTCGGTATCAATCCAGACCAACCAAGAAGCATGTTGAAGCAGTGAAAAGGATCTTCCGATATCTTCAAGGCACGGTTCATATGGGTCTCTGGTATCCTAAGGACACCGCAATGGAGTTAACGGCATACGCAGATGCTGATCATGCGGGATGTCAAGACACACGTCGAAGTACTTCAGGAGGAGCTCAATTTTTAGGGGAAAAGTTGGTTAGTTGGTCTTCTAAGAAGCAGATGAGTACTTCCATATCATCTACTGAAGCTGAGTACATTGCTATGTCTGCTTGCTGTGCACAAATCCTTTGGATGCGATCACAGCTTTCGGACTATGGATTCTCATACAACAAAATTCCTCTATATTGTGACAACAAAAGCGCCATTGCTCTTTGTTGTAACAATGTTCAGCACTCCAGGTCAAAACACATCGACATCAGGCATCACTTCATCCGGGAACAGGTGGAAAAAGGAATTGTGGAGCTATACTTCATGAGGACAGAGTTTCAGTTAGCTGACATCTTCACCAAGGCCCTCCCACGAGAAAGGTTTCAGTTTATTCTCCCACGCCTTGGCATGAAGAGCATGACTCCTGAAACCCTCAAGTTTCTTCAGGAAGAAAAGGAGGAGTAAAGGATTGTCTTCTTATATCCTTGTACATAGTTGTATATATCTTAAATCAAAAAGAAAAATACAAAAATATAAAACCTATAAAAACCATAAAAATCGAAAAATCACAAAATACCAAAAATAGTTCTACCTAGGCATGTCTTCTGTTTATCGATAACATTTACGTATCTAGAAATGTCATTCAACAATGGCACGGATTCTTAAATGAAGCTCGAGCAGAAGTTATACTAATCAGTTAAAACATGTCTTAATGGCTTGCTATTACTTTAGATAGCAACCCGCGCTTCATATTGGGGAAAGCACGTCGCCAAAAAGACGGCTGTTCCTCCAACTGGGTGATGTTCACCTGGGCATGGACTACTTCATATCCATGTTTCCTGATTTGATGTACGTTTCAGTGCATCATTTCTTGAAAAAGAAGAGAAGTCTTCTTTGCATACAAATAGTTTTCATTCTATGATTCTTCTGAAAATTATTTGTGAGACACTTGGTGAATATGTGTTGTATGAAATTTGTTTAAACTTGGATTATGCATAAAATTTGTCACTCAATCAACGACTACAAAACCTCACGACAGTTCTTGTTTGATGAGTTGTGGGGTTAAGCGTGATTTTAGTTGAGGTTCAACTAGAATACGGGTCATTGATTGAGGGGGAGAGTGAATTCAAATTTTATATCATCAAACGGGATTACTGGTTAAATCATACTTGCTAGAAATGGTTTTGTAGTTAATGGGGAATTAGTTGAAGAGGATCTTGCTTAAATATATCAAATGACCAAGTGTGTTAGTTGCTAGAAAGTTTAGGACATTATGTGCAATTTGCTTGTAGTATCCTAGCTTCATATAACTAGAAGGTTCATTTGTATCTCTTTGGAATCCTCGTTTAATACCCTAGATACTTTAAGACTCAAAACCTAAAAGAAGTTAGAAAACCCATTAAGTTTGATGTTCTTGAATGCCCCAATGACATTTGTATGATCTGAATGAATGCGTTTCAATTGTTGTTTGACTTATGTTAATCGATTGCTGCTCAAGAGTTGTCGATATTGTGCTTATGCTATCAGGATTTGTTTAGGTGTATTGTTATCATGCGTGAATCATGTTCCTAAGATCCTGAGTTGAATATTGAAATGTGTGTGAATTGCCATGTGCATGATTGCTATTTGTTCTTCATGCTAGATAGTGGTTTGACGTAGTTCCTGATTGTGGTTTGATTATAAGATGAACTTGGTATTATAATGTGGCAAGCTGCTGAAGGGTAGCTATTAAGGAATAGTGTATCTGTATGCATGTATATCTGTGTTGATATTCTTATGCAGATTCCATAGCCAAAATGAATGTGCCAGTTCCCATTCTAACCATTTGATCAGACGTTCAAATTCTATTGATTGGCTCGAAATTCACCACGACAACAACATCGGCAGTAGCAACAACAACAACAACAACACCATCATCAAAGTCGACTTATGCATAACAAGCAGTGAATCTCCCTCTTAGATTAAGGGGGAGCAAAGTATGTTTCATCATCAGAACATGTTAAACCTGACCACATTTTCTCCCATGTTTTCTAAATTATTTAAATCAATTGGGATCACAAATCTCAAAAGGTTTGAAATTTTTGATCGGGGGAGAGAATGTGATTTAAATATGAAACCTGATGAAAATGTGATGTTTTGGACTTAAACGTTAGGCTCTCCCATATGTGCTAAACTCTTTCGTATATCGATGCACATATTGAGGGGGAGCAAATGAACAAAATGGATTTGGCATAGCATGAGCAAGGCTCAGACTTCACCAATGAATTGACGATAGCTAAAGTCAGTAGTCGAAAGGACATGTCCTGGACGGGTAATAATTTCAAGCCAGTTTATCTGGTGATGTAAGCGTGTCTCGCAAAGGACGTGTCTGAGTAGAATGTACCGATTCCGAGCGATCTTCCTTGAATGTGATCTGGACGGGTAATAATTTCAAGCTAGTTTACTAGTGATGTAAGCGTGTCTCGCGATGATCATGTTCTTGGAAAATCAATCAATTCAAAAGTGCGAGCTTCACCTGACATGTGCAAATTTATAAAACAATCATTTGAGCACATGTTGAGGGGGAGCATTTGAAAAATATAAAACTCTCAAGTGTTTGCAAAAATGTGTTTCAGAATCATGAACACTTTGAGAGATTTTTCAAAGATTTGGTTTGGCAATCGTGGATGAATACCAAAGACCGACCATTTTAATTAATGCATGGAGTTATAAGGATGGTTAGGTTAGGCTCAAGTTCCCATGATCCCGCCAGAGCCGGAGGGATCTACCCAGGGACAATCCACTAGTTAGTGTAGAAGTCCTTAGGTATGATTAAAAAGGAGAAAAGTGTGATTAAGGGAAGAGTGCCGACTGGGATGGAGCTAGTACTGGAACAAACCCAACAAGGTACTAGTTATGAAGTCTCGGTAAGCACTGAAGGGGTTGAAGAATGAAAAAGAATTGTAAAGAGAAAGGGTGAAAAGAAATAGCCCTCCTTACAACTTAGGCAGAAACCGGGTCAATACATATGCTGTCAGAATCACTTAGTTGATTGCTGGCATTGAAGACAAAGTATCATGGACCCAGTGATACGCTGCACAACCCTCCCTAGCCACTCAAGGTCCCTCAAAGGATTCTTGTTTCAATTGTCACGGAGTTCAACACATTCCTATCGTCTCTCTCACTCCGAGTTAGATGATATTGAATAGGTGGCAGTTCTCTCCAGCCTCCGCTCACTAAATCAAAACGCACAATAGAGTCTAGAGCCACGAGATGCATAATAAGATCTCATAGGGACACAAATTACTTTTACACTGGGTGTTCAACATTAGGGACACCAGTTGTACACTTAAGAGTCCTACGTAGATCTTAGCAATCTGCCAGAACATTTATGAGGGAATTTACAAATGTAATTCTCAATGATTGAATGGAAATTCCTGCCAGGGTCAACATCAAGCAGCCCTGAAAGCAGGTCACTTCGGTAATTCTTTATGGATTACGCTTAGTGATCACAGCAGTTTCTAACGGTCTACAGTCGTGGAGTGATCTCCAGCGACTCACCTAATCGTTGATGTGCTACGGTTCGATCTTAAAAAGCCCTCTGTGGGTTTTCGATTAGGAACGGTCTTGGTAAGGATTAAAGAGAGTTTTCACACTATGCTGTTAACAATCTCGAAGTCCGAACTTGTAAGTACCGGACGTTTTATTGCTAACTGTCGTATGCAGGAACATCTGGCGATTGTAGCTGAGGAATGCTGTAGCTGGTTGCAGTTGTAGCTGGTTGCAGACAAGATGCCAAACCTCTACCACATGTTCATACTACATCATCATTGTTATTCAACAGAAGTCATGATCAACCTAAAGACCTCTAACACAGCTTCTGCAAACTCTGATGCTGAAGATCATGACACCATATAGTGTGAGCATGTCGGCTCAAAGAATAACACATCACATGGAAACATACTCCTGAAAGATGACTTGGAAACAAATGTTGGATGATAAAGTCGAAGAATACTCAAAAATCATCCAAGACAAAGAAAGGTCATCACAAGATCACTGCTGAATGCATGATGTTTCAAGACAATGAAGAATCAAAGACTACGAGCTATGAAGACATCTTCAGAAGACAAAATGCTAGAATTCAAGATATTATTTCCGGGGTGACCTCCCTTAGGGGGAGATTGTTAGGAATATAAATATTCAGATGAAGGCTCGGTCACCCCGAGCATCTAATTAGCATTTCTATAGCTCGTAGGCTTATCTATATTAGCTTAGTCATATTAATATTAGTATTAGTTGTATCTATATTTGTGGAGTGGGTCGGGGCTTTCCCCTCTGTCAGCTCGCTCCACAGTCCACTAGGGACATAATATGTAGTAGTATATATACCCCTTCCCACACATGGGAAGGGTTGGACCTTTCACTTCAATCTAATACACATTTGTTTCTCTCTCTACAAAGGCTCCCAACTTCTTTCTTTATCTCTCTAGTTCTTGACAAACCGATCCATAAACTAGCCTCATACTTGTGTTTCTTGCATTGTGAATACCCTACACTCTTTAAAAGACCTATCTCATCAGTAAAGTTTGACTCATTCTGTTTATAAAACACAATTTGTTCTTCCAAAACAGCTAATCCTCTTTTATGATTTGACAGACTAAAACTTATTTGATTATATTCAACTCTAATATCATCATACTGTTTCTTAATATTTTCATAATCTTTTAAAGCATGACAAGAGTTAGAACATTTTTCAGGTTTATATACCTCAGTGTCTGAGAAAGCCATCAAACCCAAGTTAGCTGGTTCCTCTTCTTCCTCCATGAAGCTCCAATCAAATCCAGCTCCATCTACAGCTACCATAGCCTTGGAAGAAGGCTCTTCAACATTTACTGTTCTCCTTGACCCTTGCTGATTCTTAAACCCTTGACACTGGTTGCTTTGTTGTCTTGGACCTCTACATTCCCTGGCAAAGTGCCCCATCTTGTGACAATTAAAGCATTCCACCTTAGACTCATCATACCCAGCAACATCTCTTCCATTGAAGGTAATCTTATTTCCTGTCCTTTGGTAATACTTCTTAGCCCTGATGCTTATCAAAGCCAACTGCCACTTCAAATCCATAGCTTCCAAATCATCTTCAGCAATTTGACGAAGATCTTCATTAAAGATCTTTGACCCACCAGACTGTTCTGATACAAATGCATATAGGGTCTCATCAGTCAAGCCAGCAGTGCTAGTTTTTACACCAGCAGTGCTAACTGTAACACCCCAACCCGACAAGGGCAAAGATGTCACAAGTATATGGCTTCATATCAGAACAAACATAACATTCAATAATAAAACAGCGGAAGTCTTAACATTAAATCCAAAATAAGTCAACATGACTTATACCAAATGCAAGACAAAATAACTGAAGTACAAAATCCAATATTCAAATGCCTAAACAATCGCATATCAAAATAAATAGAAATCCAGATGGTAAAGCTAAAATCACTAAGGTCAAAACTCCAAATCAGATTGCTCTCATCCCAAGCTAAAACCCAGCTTCCTAGCTTAAGTACCTGCCGCAGGAAAAGAAATGCGGCTGAGCTACGAGAGCTCAGTGAACAGATATATAGATAACAGAAACGATAACAGATAGCAGTACAAAACAAATCAGGAATACAGATCATACAAATACAGAATCAAAGTGAAAGAATAGGAAAGGAAATAAGGAAAAGAAAAGAATGAAGAAGAGATAATGAAACAAATCAGGTTTAGGGAAAACAGAAATCCATCACGAGCCCAGATAACAGATAATACCATAACATAACTATATAATGCAACAAACCTGTGTAGAGTGGCCAACTCCCAGATAATGTGAGAGACGTGTATCGCACACACCATCAGTCACCAGATATAATAATAACATATAACATAAACAGATAACAGATAACAGATAACAGAACTAGGATGCATCCATACGCCCCAGTAGGCCCGAATCTTCTCCTACATAACAGATAAAATCAGGGACGGGACAGGTCATCACTCTCCTGCCCTAGAGTCATGCCATCGGTGCATCAATGACATGGACATGAAACCCTCATGCCTAGTGATTGGCTCGGATATCAGACTGTGGTCAAGGTCAGATGTCATATAATAAACAGAGTCATATCTAAGGGTTCATGGCAGAAGGGTCATGTCAACAATTCAGAATAAGATAATAAGGTGCAAATCAAAGTTTATCAGATTAAGTTTAATATCAAAACGTAAGTTCAGATTAAAAGGTTTATTTCCAATAGTCCAAAAGAGTATATCAAAGGTTAAGAATTACAAGTTTATAGCAATAATCCATTTCAGAAGTTCCTGTCAAAAGTTCATTTAAATCAATCCTTTAATAATGGTTTTCATTGAAATGATATTACAAAATAGTTTTCATAAAAATGGCCTTCCAAAACTTTTAGTAACTTCCATTTCAAGTGGTATCGCTTCTTTTTAAAATAGCTTTTCTTAAACAGTTTCATATGTAGTTTAATAAAGGTTCAAAATCAATTAGGTTCAGATAAGGATTTAACAGGTTAAGGTTTATACCAAAAATCAAATCAAGTTTACAACAGATATATCAGGTCAAGGTTCAGAACAAGGTTCACAGATCAGATTCAATCAAGATTCACAAATTCAGGGTTCAGAACAAGAGATCAAAACACAAAGGTTCAAGAAAGGTTCAGAACAGAAGAAACACATCAAAGGTTCACAAACCAGTTTACAATCAGAGTTCAGGAAAAAGGTTCAGAATAAAAGAATCATAGCAGAGGTTCAAACAAAAGGTTCAAGACAAACAGATCACAACAAAGATTCACAACAGAAGGGAACATAGCAGTGGTATCGGAGATCCTAATAAAGAAAATGTAAAACTGAAAGAAAAGGGGATGAAAAACCCTTACTGAAAAAGGGCAGAATATATGTACCTTATTAGCACAGCAGAAAATAAACAAACACAGAAACAAAGCTCAAGACTTCTCCTTCTTCACACCTAAGGAAGAGGAAGACAGAATTACTAAAGTTTCTTATTCAGATTATTCCTTTTAGTTTATCTCTTCATTTTATGTACTTTCTATTTTTAGTAACTTTCCAGATTTAGTAAGTTCCCATAATTAGCAGGTTTCCAGAATTAACAGATATTATCATTTCAGATTAGGTTTAACCCTTATTCAGAGATTATTATGGAATACAGTACATTTTATCAAGTTACAGAAGTTTAGGGTTTTAAATGACAATTATACAAAGTTTAGGGTTTTAAATGTAACTTCATTAATTTCCAAGGTCATTAGTGAAAATACTTCAAGTTACAGAATTATACACTCATTTTATTCAGAATTTCATTTATTTCCCTTAAGTTTCACAATTTACAGATTACACCCCTTAGTTACATAATTTACAAAACCAACCTTATAATTACATATTTTACAAATTAAACCCTACAATATCCATAATTACCAACCAAGCATATTATATTTCAAATTTTCAGAATATACCATCAGAAGTCAGTACTTTACATATTTGACCCCTCAGAATTCAGAATTTACATATTTAGCCCTTTAAGTTTACAAAACATATATATTAAATCATAATTTCATAACAATTACATAATTAACCCAAAAATCCTCAAAATTACACAACAACCTTTTTATATCAGTATTAACACAAAACAACTTCAGAATTCCAGATTTACACTTTTGGTCCCTCACTTTTAATTTATTTCCATTCGAAACCCTAATTTCCCATTAATTCATTATTATGCAATATTTATACTTAGGACCCCAAAGTTATATTTTTCCCACATTCTTACAGATGTATATGATCTTACAAAAATATCCCAGAAGTTTCAAATTTGGCAAAACAGGTCCTTATACATTTTATTCCAAATCGGCTAGACTTTTTAACAACAATTATAAACCCTACTTTTCACCAATCATTGAACCATCATTAAATCATCCTTAAAACAAATTAAATGATCAGATATTCATCCAAGAAATCAAACCCTAGTTACCCCGATTTTCATTTTATTTTAATTCTTTGTTTTTCCAAAATCCGGTTTATACAATAATTAACCACGTTAAATTTAAGCTTCTAAAAATCAAAACCATATTTTTCCCAGATCATATTACTTATAAAGAACCCACGAAAAATAATGAACATGCCCAGAAAATTCGTTTAACATATATTGCATATTTACGTACGTTTTAGACATTAAAATTACAAAGACTTAATTTAGGCTACTATAATTCGATCTATCATTTTTACCAGGTCTAATAAATCATAATAGGTCTAAATAAAATAGCTATCATGTCCAGAAATTCGGATTACATATTATTGTGATTTACATGTTTTATGACCATTATATTTTCATACGCTTAGAATTAGCATGCATGGATCGATTTACACATTTTATATGAGTCATATAACATCTAAAGATCTCAAGAAAATTGCCATATTAATTTTAACACGTTTGGTTAAGTCGCAAGAATTATTACCTTGTTTTAGAGCAAATCGACAAGAAATTAAGAACAAGAATGAACCAAGGAGAAAACGCAGCAACCCTTAATTTTCCTAGCTTCCTTGCACCTCCAATAACACCAGAAAATTACTTGCTCAAGCCCAGAATTCGTACAGAAGCCTTGGTCGAATTTTTTTAGATCGCTAGGGTTTTTTTTGTTTAGTCGGTTTATGTTTTTGGAATAAAAATAAAAGAGATATGTTTTAATATTGTGGAAACCGACTAAGGGGGGGCAAGATCAGAATTTTTGGCCCATAGAATCAAAATATATATTTGGGTTGATTTGATTTAACTTTCCTTAATTTATTTTTGCATTTTATTTAATTAAAAGAATAAAAACATTATATTTATTTATTTGTAATTTTCGGAATTTTTAAAATAAATTTGTAAGTTAATTTTTAAATATCTAAAATGATGTAACATTGTCTCAGAAATTTATTTGTTTCAGATATAATTCGATTTCAGATGTTTTGGAATTATTTCGGAATTTTATAAGTTATTTAATAAAGTTTTATGTTATCAGGGGTAATTTGGTAATTTTACGGGTTATCTGAATTTCAGGTATTACACTAACTGTTGGTATAGCAGTACCAACTGCTTCTTCATCTTCATGATTAGAACTGTTTGAAGAAGATACAAAAGCCATATTCCCTGAACTGGAACTGGTGCTACCACTCTTCTTGACCTTTTGCTCAACAATCTTGAGATTATTGTAAAGCTCATTCATTGTCATATTCTCCAGCTCTGGTTTATTGCTCCAAACCACAACATAAGTGTTCCATTCAGCAGGTAAACTATTTAGAAACTTCATGTTGAGATCTTCTTGAGGTATCACAATCTTCAACACAGTAAGTTGACTGATGATCTTCTGAAGCCTATTAAAGATTTGATCCAAAGTTTCATTGCTTGATGCAGTAAAGTTTTCATAACTTTGCTTGAGTAGGGTTTTCTGTGCCTTCTTGGTAGCTTCATTGCCACCAAATCTTTCCACCACTGCTTCAAAGAGAGTTTTAGCCGACTCATAATGGCTAAAGTTCAGCACTTGATCATTAGGAATTGCCATTAGTAACAAATTCCTAGCCTTCTGATCATTCTTCTTTTTTATTCTCTCCTCGTTTGTAACTGGCTCAGTGTTAAGCTTTGTGACCTTGGAACCATCAGCACGTGTTTCTTCAATAGCAACTGGTTTGAAGGAATCACCATTAATAATAATATCCCATAATGCATAGTCTTGCACCATGAAGTATTGCTCTATCCTGAGCCGCCATAAGTCGTATTCATTCTGTTTCAGCATGGGGAGTTTAGCAAGGATTGAGGTTTGAGGTGTCTCCATGTCCATCTTCTTAGATTGCTAGTGAGTGAATACTTCTGATTCTTCTAAACTCAACGTATCAAAAACCTTGGGCTCTGATACCACTTGACCGGATCTAAACACACACGTTGTGTTGGAGATACTTTGAGTATATACTTGATAGCACGCGGAATTTACTACCAAGTACTTAGAAGAATGTTAGTTCGTGTTTGGTGATTGATTAAATAAAACAATAAGAACAACGATATCAACCAAACTTATCACTTCAATATATCGAACGATTACAATAGATCTGTATGTATTTGTATATCGTATTGTTATATGAAACCCTAATCTAAGGATCTCCTTTTATAATGTAAAGAGTCTTTTACACGTTAAACATCTAACCGAATCATTCTATATCAATAAGATATATACTATATCTTTTCTATAATTATCTTCAAAACGGTTTCACCTTTATCTCTTAAGCAGTCTTAACTATTCTTCCTTCAGCAGTCCTAACTGCTCTTCCATCAGCAGTCTTAACTGTCCTTGTATCAGCCGTCTAAACTGTTCTTCAATCAGCCGTCTAAACTGCTTAAGTTTAATTCCCAACAGATATTATATATATAATATTATTTTTGAACTTCAAGCATTTTAAGCATATCATTCATTCTCTTCACAAATCACTTCGTCATCCGATACCATTTCATCCATTATGCATGTTAGGCCAAAATCGTCAAATTCTCAGACTTCCTTATTTATATTCACCTAGGTTGCGTGTTGAAGCATTTTATCCGCTATATTTGATTTGTTTTCCATCCAGACTGCTCAGGTAAGTTCATAGTCCCACTTTTTATATACGTTTTTCTAAATTTGTGGGGAGATACATGCTACAAACCTGAACATAAGTATTTTCTGTATGTTTTCCTGATTAATATTGCCTAAGACACCTTATTTGTGTTAGCCAGATAGATAGACTTTGTGCTAGCCGGATTGATAGCCAAATACACCTTATTCACCCATTTATGTTAGCCGGATCGATAGTCTTTGTGCTAGCCGGATTGATAGCCAAATATACCATTACTTATATCATTTTATGATATCACCCACACACACCGTTAACGTTTGAGTTCATGAGACTTAGAGCAATATATAACTAACTATGATATTACTGATTTACTTTCTATTTAGCTTGTGTTCAAATTGATTATAACTTAAAACATTATGGATTCACTCAACCTTTGTGTTGACTTTTTAGCATGTTTATCTCAGGTCTATAATAAGCAAGGATGGCATGGAAAGACACGGATACCGATGGAAGGCTAATTATCATTCGAAACTTACTTAATAAACTGTAAACCTACTGGGACCTCATTTTGTAAACTTTGATATTTATAAAATTCGAATGATAAATCTTTTAAAACGACTCCATTAGAGATCGTTTTCTATTACTATAACTGTTGTACTGTTGAGTAACACCCAGCTTGAATTCCGCTGCATATCCCGAAAATGGGGGTGTTACACTACGTGACCATGTTTGCCAGGCTTCACGCCTGGCATGGGAACTTGCTTCTTAGGTAAGTTTGTGACCGGGTTTCGACATTAGTTGGCCTATTTAAAGTGTATGGGCTTTAGCCAGTTAGGTTAAAGCTCTCATACAATTTTATGATATATAATTATTGTTTTTTACTTTTATTTTTGAACAAATTTATGATATATAATTGAGTAAATTGCATTGATCGTCCTTGAACTTTGGCCAAATTGCATGTTTCGTCCCAACCATTTCGAAAGTGCAGAAATCGTCCCTGTGGGAAACCTTTGAGCAAATTTTCATCCCTGGTTGGGACGAAATGTGAAATTTGGCACTTTTAAAACATGTAATTTTCTAACCAACCAGGGATGAAAATTTGCTCAAAGGTTTCTCACAGGGACGATTTCTGCACTTTCGAACTGATTGGGACAAAACGTGCATTTTGGCCAAAGTTCAGGAACGACTTATGCAATTGACTCTATATAATTAGTTACCCACTTCTTCAAACAAGTTAGGTACATGACATGGTAAAAAGAAAAAATTTGTTTACATGTAAATAGTTTTGGATTTGTTATTCATGATTATTTGAACAAATGTGGTTTAAGTTTAACAAGCCCTATCACTAGCAATGTGGACATAATTTTAGAATTGTTCAAGATGTTTTCTTTTTTATTTTTCTATTCCACACTGATCGTCATCTACATTTTTATATATGGTAGATCATATATAAATATAAACGTGTTATTAATATATTATTGTCTGAAACATATCATATGTTTAAGGAATTTATAAAATGCTAGGTAAAATGCACGCTAAACATGCTAAATCTTTATATACTGTAACTATCATCGATCTACAGTATTTTTAACACTCTTACTAATAATTAACATAAGATTCTCATTAATTAAAAACTTTTAATCTCAATCATTATTATTAATGCGTAGAGAAGAAATCATTTACATATCAAAAGTTTATAGTATATCAAAAGATCAATAACAGCCACTCATTTTTATATTAAATAACAAGCTCACTCTCACTTTTTTTTTTTTCTTTCAAAAATTAATATATTTTAAAACGTTAATCATTAAGCAAAAAAATTACTCATAATCGCGACAAACATTTAATTATCTTTCTATATACGGAAACTTTAATATACTTTCGACGAATTTTTTTTGTCACATTTTTCATGTTTATTTTTATTTATTTATTATTATATTTTTTTTAAAACGTACATGAGAAATCATATGTGATTTAACAATAATTTGAATATTAAAATATTTAAACATGTAATAATATGAACATAACTTTTTCTAGGAACTTCTAAAAGTTTCATCATTTTTTATTCTAAAACTAGACATTAATAACTTTCAACCATATATAACACATTATATTTCGAATTATATTTTTTTAAAACGTACATGAGAAATCATATGTGATTTAACAATAATTTGAATATTCAAATATTTAAACATGTAATAATATGAACATAACTTTTTCTACGAACTTCTAAAAGTTTCATCCTTTTTTATTCTAAAACTAGACATTCATAGCTTTCAACCATATATAACACATTATATTTTGAATTATACATTAGTGCAATTAATTCATTAAAGTTGAATAGCACATGTGATTTTTACCAAAGGTGATCTCAATCACATGTAATTTATAGACGCTTCTAATTTTAGCACAATTGTTTAGTATTCGAACTACTATATTAGTGTTAAATCACATGTGATATGTCATGCGAATTTCAAAATTGAGAAAAAAACAATTCGTTGAAAATATATGAATACGCTTGTCTATTGAAAGATAATAAAATACTCGTCACGACGGTATAATTTGTAAACGGTTCATTAGATATTTAAATTATTAAAAATAGGTGTAATTGCATTTTTATTTAAAATATTAAATAATCCTTTTTTATTAATAAAAAAATGAATGATTAAAATTTGTCACTATGAATCCTCTCATTTGGTTAAATTGTAGCATGACGTCTATTTAATAACATATCAATCGTTGTCGTGAATAATCAAGTTCATTTTCAACACTTTAAAAAAATTATCCAATTAGTTCATTTGTCGTAATATATACTACGTATGCTTTTTAAATTCTAATAGCTTCACCAACAACAGTCATATAATAAACGTTGCAAAACATATATCTTTGGGGTTATATGAATAAAACATCGAGCATATATAAATTCTGTTCCATATAAAAGTTATTTCTTCGAATCAATAAAACACGAATCTTAAGTCTTACTTTTGTTTAGTTACTCCCCTCTCACTATCTATAAAAAAATCGTAACAAATCGCCTACATTGTCATGGAAACACAAACCAACCCTAGAGGTTGGAATCAAAACCTATGACCACCACAAAAACGAAGCATCATGATCATCAACCACCAAACTCTCCATCTCAAAGCTCAAAACAAATGAAAGGTGAATCCTTTTTACTTTCCCTTGTGGTACCTTTTATCCCAAAATGATCCTCCATTTTTTCTTAATGCTTTCAATGCAAGGACCACTAACACACCATACGTTGATGGCTCTCATTGAAGCATAGCCAAATAAAATTGTTTAACTTTTTATACAACAACATCCCAATTAAATAATCAATTAAATTGTACTAGCAATAAAATTGATTACTATTTAAAAACAAAACTAGAGATAATAACAAACCCAAGAAAAACAGTTATCATTGACATATTCATTGATGCACAAATAACAAAATTCAAAGGTGAAGTCATCTTAGTTGTCCTACCATCCCCAATTTAACGCCTCTCACTTTAATGCTTCAAATATATCATATATTTTTTTATTGTGATAAACAAAAATATCTAAACTACTTATAAAGAGAAAATGATCAAACGAAAAAGTGAAAACTGAATTTTTTGTCAATCCTCATAGTAACCTTCAAAACTGAATTGGTTCTTGTTTAGGAAGGTCTGAATTTACTAAAGGGAATTAATGAAATTTGTGGGTCAACGGAATTTATACATGGCAAGAATTGAAAACAATGAAACGTATTGAAGATGGTATTCTCAATCTTAAGTATCTTAGGAAAGTATTGAAGATGGGTTTACACATTGATGTTTTGCCTAGCTAAACATCAGCACACGTTGACTTAGGGAACACAGCAAATTAATCTATACATGGCAAGAATTGAAAAAAATGAAACGTAAATGAATATACATGGCAAGAATTACGTTTCTAAACACATACAAAGTATTTCAAATGAAAGGCTGGGCACCACATTATTACGTTTCATTGTCATTTGCATTGACTTTACTTAATCTTCTATGTATGTCAAATGTCCTCATTTAAAATATCTATTTATGGCAAAGGTCTTATTTTTTGTGAAACACAGTTATATATATGATTTGTGAAACTCAAGCATACATAAAATACAACTCTTAGAGAATATCACACACACAAAAATAAACCCACACATACAAAAACCTTTTATGCCGCTATTGCCTCACTGCCTCCGGTTCCTTCGATGCCGCCATTCATCCTTTGGTGTTGGTGAATGGTGTGTGACGATGTGGATAGGTGTGTGATGATGGTTGTGGTGGTAAAGGAAGTCCTTAAAAAAGAGTGGTGGTTAACGGAGTTTGGTAAATAGGCGTCAACGGTTTGTTTGTATCTTTGTTTAAACACAAAAAATCGATTATGATTTTAGGCTATTTATTAGTTGTATGTTTTGGCTTTTTGTTTTCCGATCTTTCGAAATCGGTTTGATCTAGCCGGATCTTGTTTATGTGGTTTTGGTTTGGTTTACTTTTTGTTGTTGTTATGTTTCGATGGTTATTATAGGTGAGTTTCAACAGACTATAATGTTTTAGGCCACTTTGAATATTTGTTTTATTTTAAAAGTTTGAACGTGAAAGGCATATATTTTGAGGCAATTTTTTTTGTGCTTTATGTCTTATGGTTTTAGAATTTTCGAGTTATCTTTAGTTCGAATACAAGATCTATGAGTTTACGGTCATTATCGCGTATGCTTCTTTGGAAAACAAATTAAAAGGCAATGATCGTATAATACATTATTCAAACGTACGGATATTGCTCGAGTTTGTGCTTATTTATGGTTTGGCGGTGAAATCATAGAATGGTTGAGTGAGAGACTTCAACCCAAAATGTTGCAGCCATGTTAAAAAGAAAAAAACTCTATTAATAGATCTGAGCATGGATTCGCTTTATTTGTGAAGTTTGGCATTTTTGTTCTACTGGTTCTATTTGAAAAATAAATATTGAATTTAAGCTTTAAAAATCTATTGAAAAAAATATATTAATCTTTCATTGCCACATGTTTTTGTTCTATTTGTTGTCTTAATCTTTTTATAGTTGTGTTATATTTCAGTTTTTTATTGTTAGTTTTAAAATGTAAAGACGGACTTACGTACAAAGATGAAGTTTTTTTTTTTTTTTTTTTTTTTTAAAATTGTAACCTAAGAAACAATTTATTTTAAGTATAGTTAACTGAAAATTAAAAAAAACTCAAATGTGGTGTCAATTTGTCGGACTCTATTTCTTGCATGACCAGCTTTATGTTGCTTTGTCTAGAGGATACCATGTACAACTACAAAGGTATTAGTGAAGTTTGTCCTAGAGTTCAGTCAAGAAGGAGTCTACACTTCAAATGTCGTGTATCAAGGATTTTTATGTAACGAATAACGTGCATTGTTGTAGTTATTTTATAATTGATGTAATGTTTTATTTTCAATTTCACTAAATGCTTTTATATGTTCTTTACTACATTTTAAGAATTCTTTTTAGTTGAATTATCGTATGCTAAAATCTCTTTCAATTACATTTTGATTATTTTAAGTTTTATGTATAAACGTCACACGAAACGCTTAGCCATTATATCACAAGTATAACTGTTTGCTGCTAGAAAATTCCGTTGCTATGCACGGGTACTCGTCTAGTATAATAAAAACAGCAAATACATAACAAACATGCCATAAATTTATACCCAGAGTAATAAAAAATGAGTTATTGTTTAAACTTTTCTTTTTTCTTTTTGTTACAAGGGAATGTAAAAGCTCACTAACGCCACATTTAGTGACATAGACAGATAAACTTCAAAGTTCAAACATTACAAATAATCCTACAAAGTTAAAACTTACATTTTCACTCTTGAGCTTAAACTAGGTGTTGTTTGTTTGTTAAAAAGCTATGAGTTTGAATCTGATTCAAACTTAATGTGGATAAGTGGTTGAAAATTTTGAATCTTACTAATATAAAAGTGTTTGTTTTTGGAAAAATATTTGAAGGTGTTAGATTATTAATGTTTACAATTAAAATATAAAACAATTTTTATTAGGGATGAAAAATTTTCATCCATTACAAAATATGACTTGACACCAACACAATAATAAACAGGTTATGGTTATGGTTAAATGGGTGATCGACATGGTTAACACGTTTAATAACGAGTCGGGTTTGGGTGGACATTCTCAACCCATCGAAACATATTTCGGTTCTGATTTAACATTTCAACATAAGAATTTTCACCATAGTTATTATTATCTTGTCCATCTTTTATAAAACAAAAATATGTGATGATTCATTTTAAACGCACATTATATAGGAAAGCAAACAAAATAGAAAGAAAACCATCTATAAAGAATAACCAAGTAAACACATTAAATAGAAAGAAAACCATCTATTTGAGTAAACTACAAAAAATGTCCCTAAACTTTGCGAAAATTGCGAAAGTTGTCCTAAAAAAAAAACATGCAAATATTGTCCCTAAACTTTCAATTTTCTGCAAGTTATGTCCTTTCCGCGTTACTATAGTTGAAAATTTAGTTTTTGGACTAACGCTCGTTAAAAAATCTGGTTAAATGCAGTGTGAAATGACTATTTTACCCTCGCCACCACCACATGTACATTTTTTGCAAGAACATTTTACAGAGACTATTTTATAGGGATATTTTTTCCAGTTTACTATTCATTTTCTTTTTAACCTTCTACCACCACCCTCCCATCACCACCACTCTCCACCACCACCACCACACATCCGGCACCACCACCACCACAACGGCGTCTAGAAAAATCTAACTCCACATCAGACATCATCACTCCAAAAACCATCACGTGATCCAAAAAAACACACACTCCGCCACCATAAACCACCACAGATCCAATGATCTAAAAGATTTTCGTAATGTAGTGGTAGTCATATATCAATGTTAACTTTAGTTGATGTTTTCATTGACAAATTGTTCGATAATAACTTGAAAGTGTTGCGATATAATCTCAAATTTAGTCAAATTTTTGAATGTGTGAAATCAGGAAAGGTTTTCTGCATTTATATGCTCTTTTTAAGAAAAATTTAAGACAAAAAAGAGTTTCAAACAAACATCCCAAACACCCCCTATATTGATTTAGTTACTAGACACTATTGAACAATCAAATAATCTGCAAAACGCTTTGTACAGATATCTATACACCCCTTAGCCAACTATCATCGATGAAATAGATTCAGTTAGTTTATCATCCCTTTATTGATCATGAATCAGTCATTACAACCCTCAAGAAAAAGCTCGAGAAAATTTGACCACATTAAAAGTTAGAAAGCTCATGAAAGGTGTTAAACCATAACTTCACCAAGTACTCGGGAATATTAGGTAATATAGTTGACCAGTAACTTCTAAAAGGATCTAAAAGGAGTTGAAGATGTGTTTAATGAAGTTGTTAAGAATCAAGAACCAATAACTTCTAGTTACATAGAAGTGATTCATCAGATAGATAATGAGATTAAATAAGTGATTACAAAGATTCAGTCAGTTGATCAACCCTCTATTAAAACATACGGCCACATGATCAACAATTAAAACAATAACAAAAAGAGCTGAATAAGAGACTCACCAAGTATCCGAATATATCGGCTATGTTTGGCGCAGAGCTTTTGTAGCTTTTGGGGCGATGAGCGGTGAGCAATGAGCTATTTGATTTTTATTGTTCGTTTGGCAAAGGAGCGGTGAGCTTTGCGATTTTTTAGGAATGCTCATTTTTCCAATGCTTCTTTAAGAAGCTGTTAGCGGTGGGCTGTGAGTTGTGGCTACTGCTCACCGCTCACAGCTCACAGCTACTTTTACCAAACACACCCAATGTCTAAGTTTGGTGATCCTGATATATCAGAGGCGTAAGAAATGTTGACTTTGACTCCGGCACAGTCAATCAAGTCATTTAACTTCAGTTTACCATGAAGGTGTCGCAGATCGTTTCATAGAAAAGTCTCAAGAACCCGACATCAATCCCGTGAGATCCGAATTTCAATTGGACAATATATTTGGATCACCAAGTATCCGAATATATCTGATGTGTAAGCATGATGGGGTTTTTGATTGCGGATTCAAGTCTGTGTGCTTGTTTTTAATAAGCAAATAAACTGAACTTGATAGAATGGAGTGTGAGCTCATTGCCAACATATGTCCCACAAGGGGAGCTTCGTTGTCTAATATTAAGAGGCGACCAGCAAAGACAGCTTTGGAAGGTTTCTTTAATCTTTAGGCTAGCGGTAATCATAAGAATTTACCTTATATATCAAATGCCCAGACATTAACAAAGGTTCCTTTCAAACATATACCATTAATCGGATAGGCAAACCTATACTTTGTTGAAGATGTTACAAAAAGAATAGTAGATAAATGAAAAGGCTAGTAGGCAAAAAATGTAGCGTTCAGATCTGTGGTGGTTTATGGTGGTGGAGTATGTGTTTTTGTGTGTGTTTTTTTGGATCACGCAGTGGTTTTTGGAGTGATGATGTCTGATGTGGAGTGAGATTTTTCTAGACG
Source organism: Artemisia tridentata subsp. tridentata (assembly GCA_021014915.2). Taxonomy (NCBI): domain Eukaryota; kingdom Viridiplantae; phylum Streptophyta; class Magnoliopsida; order Asterales; family Asteraceae; genus Artemisia; species Artemisia tridentata. The sequence continues at coordinate 158,880,431 of CP139508.1, forward strand.
TTGTTGTAGTGGTGGTGGTGCCGGTTGTGTGGTGGTGGTGGTGGAGGGTGGTGGTGATGGTTGTGTGGTGGTAAAAGGTTAAAAAGAAAATGAATAGTAAACTGGAAAAAATGCCCCTATAAAATAGTCCCTGTAAAATGTTTTTGCAAAAAATGTACATGTGGTGGTGGCGAGGGTAAAATAGTCATTTCACACGGCATTTAACCAGATTTTCTAACGAGCGTTAGTCTAAAAACTAAATTTGCAACTACAGTAACGCGGAAAGGACATAACTTGCAGAAAATTGAAAGTTTAGGGACAATATTTGCATATTTTTTTCGAGGACAACTTTCGCCATTTTCGCAAAGTTTAGGTAATTTTTTGCAGTTTACTCATTAAAATACCCATTAACATCTAGTTCAATAAGAAGTTTTTACCTCTTACCGTCTCTTAATAATTATTAAAAAGCAAACACTCTTAATCTTGACCGCTTTTTATTGCTTTTTAATGACAGGAAAAAATAAACACACTTTTTAGTCTAAATATCTGATTAAAATATTATTAAAAGGTTTTTTTATGGAAAACAAACACAAACTAAGGTTGTGTTTGTTTCGGTTCATTCAGATCTGAATACGTCTGAAGTCTGATTCGGTCAGACATTTTCAGATTCAGACTGTTTGTTTATTCAGACATCTGAAGTCTGAATACATCTGAATAGGGTCTGATTCATTCAAACATTTGAATATGTCTGATTACATCTGAAAAGCTTAAACTTTACACCTACTTCTTTTCAATCCTTATCTCCTCATCTTGGTCTTGATTTTTTATTAATAATCATGAATGGAGGGTCTTTTGGTTTGTTTTATAGCGAAAGGATTGTTTTTTTTTTTATTCAGACACTTTATAAAAACAAACAGACTAAAATAATTCAGATTCAGACTTTTGGACCACTAATTCAGATTCAGACGTGATATTCAGATTCAGACATAAAATGTCTGAATAAACAAACAACACCTAAGTAGTTTATAACTTTATCTGATCACTAGGTAAGAGTGATTCCTTTTATATTGTCATTAGTCACTAAAGCAACTTTTATAACACTTTTGATCACTTTCATTACATGTACACTAATATAATAATCAAATCAAACCCAAAATAACTACTGTATAAAAAGTCCATTAAAAAATAATATTTTTAATAAACCCCTCCACCGTTTATATATGTTGCAAAAACAAGAAAACAAAAAGAGTTAAAAGAGAAGAGGTAAGTAAAAGCCAAACACAAAGCCACCTGTTTTTCTTGTAGAAACCCACCACAATAATCCTGTGATCAATTTTCTCAACAAAAAAAAAAAAACATTTTCCATTTTTTATAAAGAAAAAGATTCTTGTATAACATTTATATACATGTCACAAATCAAAAAATAAAACTTTATATATTAAAAAAAAAAAAAAAAAAAAAAAAAAAAAAAACCCTTTTTGTTTGCTTTGTTTATCAGCAATTTCATAACCCAAAAAAGATTTAATAATCTTTACCCAAAATCCTTTCTGGGGTTTTCTGGTTTTTTTATTCTGTTTATAAAAACATAATCTTTTTACAAAATTTCAATGGCTGCTGGTCCTGAAATTAGTATTGAGTCACCACAATTAGCAACAGTTACTGAAACTGTTGCTGATAATGTTGCTGTTGTTGTTGCTGATGATAATGATAATGATCAGCCAAAAAAAGTGGAAAGTGATGATGATTCAAAATCATCAGATATAAAAATAAAAGATTTTGTTGAAATGTTGTCAAATTTGAAACTGAATCCAATGGCTAAAGAGTTTTTTCCATCTTATATTAATAATAATAATCGTGATCAAAATGAGTTTGCAATTAATTACTTTGTGCAGCAGCCTGTTGTTGGTTATATAAAGAATTATCCTGATAATAATAATAATAATAATGGGATTGAAGGCTATCCTAATACTAACAGAAGGGTATGATCTTTTTTTATATGTTTTTTGTTGTTATGATTGTAATTTATTAATTTGAATTATGGGTTTTGCTGGAATTGTGGTTTTTTAGGTGCAATTGTTGTGGTTTGATCATATGGAATTAAATTTGTTGCAACTTGATTTGATTGTGTTTTTTTATTTTATTTTACTTTTTAATTTTTTGTTAAAGTTTGTGTTTTTAGTTAGTGGACTTCTGTTATCTCCTGAAATTGTGTGAAATTCTTGTGAAATTTAGGTTTTCGAGGGTTTATGATGACTTTGTGCATTTTTTGGTATGTGATATGTCGATTTTTTGATAAAAGGTTTGTTTTTCATTTGGGATGAATGTTCTGTATTTTACTGGTTTTGTAAGAAATGTATGCTGTTTTGTTTATTTGGTGATGGTATGATGTTCAAAATTAAGTATTCAATTTGTTTATTTAGTGGATTATTGATTGTTGATATAATATTGGATGGGATGTCAGTCTGTCACTTTGATCTATTGTTGATTTTCTGCATTCACCGAAATGTTATATTATAACTTATAAGGCCTGTTAAAACGTTAATTAGAACTGACAGAAAAGGAGTATTAAACATTGGCAATTTAAATTTGTTTTGTCGCTTACCAGGAGTTATGTTTGCTAATTTGCTGTTTTTGCTGTTCTTAGAAACATGAACAATTATGGTCATGTTTGCATTACGTCATTCATTTTTCTTAAAGTTAATGACTTGTATAACTGTAAGGAAAATTTGGTTAAGTTATGGACATTCCATGTTATTTCTATTTTTGACGCCATTTCTAAAAGATTTGAGGTGTCCTCTGTATTCTGTTTTTGACATCAAACCAAAGGAATTGGATGTTTCGGGTGGCTGTATATTATGTTTCAAATCTAGGTTACTGAGTATCCAGATATTTTGATTCATGCTATATAGTTTTGGTGTATTCAGGCATCTAACTGTTACATTCCTTTTGCTGTTTATCTGTCTTACTCAAGGACTAATAAAATTTTATTCATTGCTTGGAAAAATATTGGTGTTTTATATATACTGCAATATAATTTGTCTTGTGAAAATTTGCTTGTTCTTTGCAAGTGATTCAACTTACTTTTCTTAAATCAGAGGAGAAATAACTTCAGCAACGGCCGACGTCTGTCTAATGGGAGGACTTTTAGGGCTCAAAGAGAAGATAGCATCAAGAGAACTGTGTATGTCTCTGACATCGATCACAATGTGAGTAAATGCTTGTTAGTTATTGCATCTTGTATATAGTGTACTATTTTTCCCCATAGACTCGATGTGAATGGCTTATTCGATAGGTAACTGAAGAGCAACTTGCTGCTTTGTTTTGCGGATATGGACATGTAAGTCCAAGCAGAATCTTGATCTCTAATTAACAGGTTATTTATATTCTTGATCATTTGCTAAAGAGATACTAAACATGGTTACTATATAGGTCTTGGACTGTCGAGTTTGTGGTGACCCACATTCACGCCTCCGGTTTGCATTTGTTGAGTTTGCTGATGAGAGTAAGAAACTGTGGCCTTTGAATTGTAGTTCCATATACATCTAACAAACAATCTGCTGATATTTATATGTTTCTATCAATTAATTTTCTGCAGACTCTGCAAGGGCAGCGCTTAATCTTTGTGGTACAATGCTCGGTTTCTCTCAAATTACGGTCTTGCCATCGAAAACTGCCATCCTTCCTGTGAATCCAACTTTCCTCCCCAGGGTATGTAGTTCACTTGTAGTTAGTATTTGATACTAGTAATATTTAATTCTAATATTTTATCCTCAGGTATTTATAATTTTATATATCTTCTTGATGAATGTTGTATTCAGTCAGAGGACGAGAGAGAGATGTGTGCCAGGACGGTCTACTGTACAAATATTGACAAGAAGGTTTGGAACTGTTTTTCTTGCTTAAGTCTAGCTCTAAATGAATTTTCCACACCGTCACTGAATAAGCCAGCCTTTTACATATATCCCCCTTTCTTTCTTGGATCATTTGCTTTCTCAGTAACTAATTCTAAAGCTTTTTTCGCCTTGTGTTGTTGGTCTTAATGTGGAATTAAAGTAGACATATAGTTTCAGTGAAAGTTTAAGAAAATGGTAATGACAGTTAGGGTCAGCGGTTTTTTCTATTTGGTTCATTCCATGTTATAGTTTTTATAGGAAATAATAAACTCTTAGGAACGATTGTGGATGTAGCCAAATTATTGAATCATGTAAATAATAATGTGTCTTTAAGTTCCCATTTAGACTTTCAGATTCTTTTGCTAAATATCGTAAGAATTGTTTCTTCTGCAGGTTTCTCAAACTGAGGTCAAGAATTTTTTTGAAACAAGATGCGGCGAGGTTAGAATGATCCTCAATGTTTTAGTTTTCTCACTAGTTTTTTCTCTGACCAATGTTCTAAATTTCTATTAACTTTTTTTGCACCAAGGTTTCTCGTCTGAGGCTTTTGGGGGATAATGTTCATTCAACTCGCATTGCTTTTGTTGAGTTTGTAATGGTAAGCTATAAATTTAATTATATTTCCTTACTACAATGTGTACACATGCCAATAATCTTCTTGTCATTTAATCTACAGGCAGAAAGTGCAATTATGGCACTCGATTGCTGTGGCCAGCCGTTAGGAACACAACCAATTAGGTATTTTCGTGGAACTGCTCTTTTTTAGGTGTGGTAACATCAGGCTTAATTTGTTCCTAACTTGAGAAATTATCTGTTAACTTTGCAGGGTGAGTCCTTCCAAGACTCCAGTGAGGCCTCGTGTTGCTCGCCCACTTTCAACAAACTAAATGCTGATGACTTGAACAGATACCCTTTGAGAGCGTAAAGTATTGCATCCATGAGGGAGCCGTTGTTCTCGTTGATTTGGAGATGTTTTATTCTTCCCTTTTTTCTGCCGCGCGTTAACTATAGTTGTGTAGCCTGAAGTTTGAGAACTTTCTATGTTTACTTGCTTCGTGTCGCCGTTTCTTGTGAGCTCAATGCTCTATGGTTTTTAGATATTGACTTCTGGTTTTGACTTTGATGATTATATATTCAGTTATTTATGATGTTTTTATGTTTTAAGTCTTCGGAGCTAGTTGTTATTGCCTGAGCGTTCGTTTGCGGCTATGGTGCTGATAAGAGTCGGATGCCGTGGACTATTCTGTTAAAAAAGAAAATCAGAAAATAATCATAGTTAGATATGCATGGTAGTATTTATTTATGCCATGATCCTTGTGTCATATATAAAGACAATAGTGGTTAAGTTTATTAATAATTTGATTGATTTTAACTATTTGGTTGTTTTGTTTATAGCTAATTATATCAGGTTTTTGGTTGTATGGTTTTCAAAAGGCACTGCTTGACTCAGTTTGAAACGAAACCAGTCCTGGATAAAATAATTATGTTTCAAAGATTGAAATGGCATTGTTTTAAGTTTACGTTTTTGATATTAGAAAACATTGAAATAGTATTTAGTTCATAGTCCAATTTGGGATTGATCTAGTTTAAAGCAGCTGCCATGGGGCTCGGCATGGCGTTGGTGTGGGAAGGTAGGTGTTGACGTTGGTGATCAGGGTTAATGAGTATTTTGGCATTGCTTGAAATGGGGCTCGCCTAGAGGTGTACAAAACCGGGTTTGACTAAAAAACGGTTCGGGTTTGAAAACCGGACCGGTTTTTAGTCAAAGGTTGGAAACCGGTTTGGTTCGGTTTGGTTTATGTGGGAGAAAAACTTGAACTTCTGTCTCTCGTAACTGGTTTGGTTCGGTTTGTAACCGGTTTGGGGTGAAAAAACCGATTACAAACCGGTTTGTGTAAATAAATTTGAAGTTGTGTCGGTGTGTACAGAAAATCCGAAAAAAAAAAAGAAAAAAAAAGAGAGGGTAAACTTCAACTTTTATTTAATAAACTCATTGTACATCAAACATAAAGTTGAAACACAAAGCTAATATTCAAACATTCGAAAACATAAACTTCATATACATAAAACTTAATTGAGAGCTTCTTCAAGAGTTAGTTCTTCTTCGGAGGCTACGGACCTAGCCTTGCTAGCAGCTTCATCTAGAGCGATTTCTTCATCGGAAAGTGAGATTGCAAAACCGCTTCCACCTCAACATCGTGTAATTCTTGTTCGATGTCTAGTTCGCCTTCAAGACTTGAAATGTGTTGTCTATGTTCGGCCGCGTCTAAGTAATCCTTCAAGCAAATACACATCTCCAAAGATGCCGGTGTGAGTCTTGTTCTTCGTATCGATAATACCCTGTCACTAATAGAGAAAACGAATTCTAAAGCTACTGTAGAAGCTTGTACGGTTAGTAAATCTCGGGCCATTGTGGTTAGAACGGGAAATTGAGATCCCTTCCTTTCCACCAAGCCAAAATATCAAATTTTGCGAATTGTTGGGGTCCCATAGTGGATAAAAATCGGCTCCAATATATCTCCCAAATTCGTTAGTCGATGGTTGGTCACCCCTAGCCCGTTTATTGTTTTCTTGTCTTGAACTATGATATAAGCTATCCATCGGTAACATGCTACTATTTATAGAAAACGATGAAGAAACCGAACTCGTTGAAACATTTTTTGAACCATATTTATTAAAATAAACTTCAAATAATTATTTAAAACATTTGTTAAAAGAATTTTTTGCATCTCTTGCAAAGAAAATGTTATCGTTATGCAAATCCAAATCAATAGAAATCTTATCGATAAGTATGTTAAGATCGTTTAGCTCGAGGTTGTTTAGACCTCATCTAGGGATTACACAATAATAATGATTAACAAGATGCACAGCGGAATATAATAAGAACGTCATTATTATTGAGAACAAGGTTCTTCATCATCATCTCCTAACACTAACAAATACACAAAACCTAGGCATCCATTGTAGGAACTCGATGTCTAGACACAACCTACACCTTTAGTCGACTACATATTGACACACACAAAAACCTACGTCCCTATGTCTCTTTATATAATAGAGACATTAGGGTTACAAAGGATAAGTATTAGGAAATAAAACAAATCTTCCTAATCTTTTAACAATATTTCATGTAATCTTCTTTCTTTAGAAGAATTCTCCTTTGTCTTCTTTAGTCCTTCATCTTTCACATTTTGTCAATATCAACTCTAAATATAATTCCCAACAATCTTCCCCTAGTTGATAATGACAAAAACACGTATGAAAGATGTTGTCTTCCCCTTAAGCCATGCATATCACCAAGGATCTTCAAGCTGCAATCTTCAAAATATTCTACCCCTTTTTGTCATCATCAATTAGGGGACAAAAAGTATGCAACCTTGATCTTCATAATCAGGAATCAGCACCATACCTTCAATCTAGTCTTCTAATGTCTTGAATCGCCCTCCATGAACGAACACCAAAACGCTTTCTTTTCTAAATGAACCCAAGACAGAAAAATCCCAAATCTTCAGTAAAAATACCAACGAGCAATCATAAAAACCCTTTACCTCGATGTAGCACATAAATGGTTAATCATTTGAACACTTAAGCTTCCCCTAAAACCCATATGTTAACCATTCGAATCTCCAATTCTGTAGACTTTATGTACTGAAGAAGAAAACTAATCATTACCAATTTGATGCTGAAGTAGAAGAAACCAACCTTGTGTCTTATGTCTTGTACTAAAAACGACTTCGAACGTATACTTAACGTATAGGGAGATCGCAATCCCTTGACAATAATCACTGATCACAATAACGTAACTCCTTCAAGTGTTTGTCAATTCGTAGTCACCTGAACGAACAAACAAGTTATCTTTAAAGTGTAACACCCACCTTAAGATAAAATAAGAACGAGCCTTTAAAACTTTAACAAACATAAACCAAAAATCCGAAAATCAAATCATCTTTTGGTGTGTGTCGGAACCAAACTGTTTCAAACCAAGTATCAACTCGAAATGCTTCCCCTCACTTCATGTGTATGTCACAAATAATTCCAGTAGCGTCATACTTAGCCAAAACCAATTATCATAAATCTTCTCTTTAAATCAACAGTTCCTCATGTTAAATTGTTTCACCGTCCCATGATATATGAGAATTAAAGAACACCAACCCTTTAATCATAGAAAAGTGAAACATGTATATACCGACCCATGTGAATGTGTAAAGTGAAAGTAGAATCGGTTCTCATGCAAATATAATAACCAATATTATGGAATGTCATCAAAAATCCATAAACCCCCACAAGTCACCGTCCAAATACATGTGGCATCAAACAGTTAAACAAACACCGATCAATTGCTCTTTCCTTGCTGATGTCGAACCATTAAACTTCCAAAACTTCAATAAGAGAAAACCTTTCATAACGTTATCACATGAAGCATGCAAAACCTAAGTCTGTGATGGCTTGGGTTTCCCAAGGAAACTAATTTCCTTATTAGTGTGCACTGTTAGTCATATGCTTATAATGTTATGAGACAATTGCTTTGCACTTTGTTTTCTTGGTTTTAGACTAACAATTGCAGGTATGGATGTTAAGCACAAAGGAGTTACAAGTGCTTTAAGCTTTGGATTGTATGGTGCTTTGGAGTTTGAAGTGTGTAATCTTTGCACACAATAAATGGTAATTGGTTCACCATGTCTAACCCACATCAAGAACCAACTAGTCCAGAGCAAACGGTTTTTGGTAAAGACTTCTCAAATCCGTTTATAGTTGATAGTTTACCAAAAACTATATGGTTATCAACTCACCATATCTCACAGCGAAGAGTTGGCTAGTCCAAAGCAAACGGCTATTGGTAAAGACACATCAAATCCGTTAATAGCTAATAGTTTGCTAAAAACTATGAGTGGGCAATATTGTGTTAAATTAATATTGAGTTTATACTGCTCCTTAAAATTTTTCTTAAAAATTAGTACTGCTAGTGCAAAGTTTGTACTGCTGAACTAGCCGTTGTAACTGTTGTATTATAGCCGTTGGGTAAATACCGTTTATTACCATATATATAGGGTTTTTCTTAGGATAATTATCTTCTTTCTAAATATAACTTCTAATCTTTCTAAAGATAATTTTTATCCTTTACGCAAAAATCTCAAACCCTAATTGTTCATCTATAAAAACCCAATTGGCTTTTCACATCTTCTATTGAACCACAAACGATCACTTTTCTTGTATAACTTACATAATTTATCATGGCTAATTTGGAATTTGTCAAGACACACAATCAGGTAGCCTACTTGGAGAAAACAGAGCATGGTGATGGACCTATTTTTCATGAGATTGTGGACTTCTTGAACACAACTCACATAAGGTATGCTCTTACAATTAACCCTACTCTTTATGTCTCTCAAATCACAGAGTTTTGGCAGACTGCAACTGTCATAACTAGTGAAAATGGAGACATAGAATTACATTCTAATGTGGATGGCATATCATTCATTGTTACTGAAAATTCTATTAGGAGACATCTTAAATTAGAAGATTCTGATGGTATCAATGATTTGCCAAACATTGAAATTTGGCAAGAATTTGCTAAAATGGGGTATGAGACATCCAATCATAAACTAACTTTTCAAAAAGGAAGTTTCTCCCCACAATGGAGATTTTTAATCCATACTCTCTTACATTGTTTGAGTCCAAAAAGAACATCATGGGAGCAATTCAGTAGCAATATTGCTATTGCTCTCATCTGTTTATCAACAAACAAAGTTTTTAACTTTTCAAAATTCATCTTTGAGAGTATGGTAAACAATGTGAAAAGTAAAACCAAGTTTTTGATGTATCCAAGGTTTGTGCAAGCATTTTTGAATAAAAAAAAGAATCAATTAAAGAAACATAAGCAAACTTTTCCAACACCTTGCCTGCAACAAAAGCTTTTTCAAAATATGGCTATGGCAAGTAGACTTTTCAATGGGGGTAGTAATACCTCTTTTTCCTGAAATGTTGGAAAGAATTCAAACTTTTCAGGGTGAAGGGTCAGTAATCCCAACAGAGCCCCAACACACACCCATCGTGGTTCCAGATGTTACTCATACACCCTCAGTAACTAACACCTATAGGAGAAGAACCAGAAAGGAAACTATGGTCCCTCAGCCAAGTTCTCCTCCTCAACCACTTGTAGCAGATGAGGCTCTCAATTTTGATAGTATGGATGGGGCTTACACTACTACTTCAGGCTTAGTAGCTGGGCAGGGCAGTGTAAACATTATTAAGACCCCTACCGTGGCAACATCTAATGTGCCAAGTCCTCAAAAACTTGCCATAAGTGATGTAACCCCAAGCCAAATGGAATATATAGGTGGTTCAGGAGAACTTCCTAGTCCAACTAGGGAAGAAACTGAGCCTATGCCCCAAGATTCACCTCTCCTAGCAGGTAACACAGCTAGAAGTGATGAGGGTAGTTCTAAACTAAATGAATTGATGGTCTTATGTACAACTCTGTCAGAGAAGGTGACATCTTTGGAAGCTGAATTAAAGAGTCACAAGAGGAATTTTGCCCTGGTGTACACAAGGTTGGTTATAAGAGTAAAGAAATTGGAGGATCAAGTCAAGAGGTTCAAGGGCAAAAGATCTGCTAAGCTAGTGCTATCTACAAGTTCTTCCAGTTCTTCTGATTCAGATGATGATGATTTGGGTGATTCTCCCAAACAGGGGAGGAAAAAGGGGAGAAAAACAGGGTCAGAAACTCAGGGGAGGCAAATAGATTTTGATGAACAAGAGGGTACTGGTGGTGGTAATGGTGATGATTTTGATATAGATAAAGATCAAGCTACAGAGCCTGTGGATCTTGAAGAAGGAACTGAATTGGTTGATCTTGATGAGGATGTTTATGATACTGCTACAAGTTCACAAAAAGGTGATACTGCTACAAGTTCACAAAAAGGTACTGCTGAATTAGAGGTAGCAGTACAAACTGCTCAAGATAAGGGTAAAGGTATTCTGATTGAAGATGAGCCACAACCAAAGAAAGTAAAGCCAAGGACACAAGCTCAGATAGATTTTGATGCAGAAATAGCAAGGAAAGTCCATGAAGAAGAAGTAGCAAATTTCTTGGAAGCTCAAAAGTTGGAAAAAGAAAGAATTGCTTCTGATGCTGCTATTGCTCAACAAGCACATGAAGAGCAAATACAACAATTGATTGATTCTGATCCAATAGTGAAGGCAAAGGCTGTACAACTTATTTCAGATGAAAGTCTAACAGTTGAAGAAAGGTCAGCTTTGCTTGCTGACTTTATTAACTCAAAGCATGAAGATGAAGCATTGAAGGAGTTGATTGAAAATATTAAGCAAAAGAAGAAGAAGAAGATGCCTTCTAAAAGAGAGCAGATAAGTTTCATGAAAAGTTACTTGAAGAATCAAGCTTATTGGAAGCAAAGCTACTTTAAAGGCAGATCAGATGCTGAGATAGAAAAGGCTTATTTTGAAGCTTATGCAAGAATTCATAAGCCAGTCCCAAAAGAGTTCATAATTGAGACTGAATATAGTAAAGGAGAGAAAAGAGGACCAGAGTTGTTAGAATCAGAAACATCAAAGAAACAAAAGACTGCAGAGGAAGGTTTAACACATGAACAGCTCAAGAAGATGATTGTAGTAGTTCCTGAATCTACAAATGTTCGTCCACTCCAAGCAAAACATCCTATCATAGATTGGGAGGTATTCACAGATGGAAGGATGAAGGGATGGAAGATTATAAGGGTAGGAGGAAAAACTGAGGTGTACAAGTTATTTGAAGACATGCTTAGAGGGTTTGACAGAGAAGACCTAAATAAGTTATGGAGTTTAGTGAAAGAAAGGTTTCAGTCCTCAGATCCTTTTGATGATAAAGATAAGGAATTGTGGGTTCAGTTGAAGAGGTTATATGAACCAGATGGAGGAGAAGCAATCTGGAGGTTTCAAGCTCAAATTAAAGATGTTTCTTGGAGATTATTTGATTCATGTGGTGTTCATAGGATTTCTACGAAAGATGGATTGGAGATGTACATGTTGGCAGAGAAAGACTATCCACTCAGAATAGCAGTGTTAGTAACTTTGGTATGTTCAAGACTTGAAGTTGAAGCTGATTCAGAAATGGCAGATGAATTGGTTAGAAAGATGTTTGATCTTGCAGAACAAAGAAAAGCCAGACTAAAAGATTGACTTGGTAGTGTTTGGAAGAATCCCCCCATCATCTACAGAGTTGAATTTTAATTAAGAAACTTAGTGATTTGCAGAGAAATCATAAGTTTAGGGAAGGATTGTTGGGAATTAAACCACCAGTTAGTAGTGCCAGGCTCAAAGTTTCAACTGGTGCATGTTAACACTAGCAGTACTAACTGCTAGTACAAACAATTTGTACTGCCTATATTCTGAATACGTGTAATATGATAAGTATAGAAAAGATTTAGTGAATATCTTATTTAGTTAGAGTTATACAAATATTATGCATATTATACTTATCTTGTACAGGACTCCTTGTGCTATAAAAGGAGATCCTAAGTTAGGTTTTTGATATACAAGTCATAGATCTTTGTGAAAGATTCAAGGTTGTGTAACCCTAGTGATAACTTAGATCACTCGTATTATTATCAATAATATTGAATCGTTTTGGTTATTCTCATAGTCTTCATTGTTCATACACATTACTGTTCCATTCATACATCATACATACAATATCTTCTAAGTATTAACTAGTAAATTCCGCGTGCTAGTTAGTATTACATCAAAGTATCTCTAACACAAGGCGTGTGTTTAGATCCTCTCAAATCGGTTCTCACTTGTTAAGATCGTTTAGCTCGAGGTTGTTTAGACCTCATCTAGGGATTACACAATAATAATGATTAACAAGATGCATAGTGGAATATAATATGAACATCATTATTATTGAGAGCAAGGTTCTTCGTCATCATCTCATAACACTAACAATACACAAAACCTAGGCATCCATTGTAGGAACTCGATGCCTAGACACAACCTACACCTTTAGTCGACTACATCTTGACATACACAAAAACCTACGTCCCTATGTCTCTTTATATAATAGAGACATTAGGGTTATAAAGGATAAGTATTAGGAAATAAAACAATATTTCCTGTAATCTTCTTTCTTTAGAAGAATTCTCCTTTGTCTTCTTTAGTCCTTCATCTTTCACATTTTGTCAATATCAACTCTAAATATAATTCCCAGCAAAGTAGTTCCACCCCGCTAATGTTCAAGCATGGGTTCACAGCGGCACAACTAATTACCGGTGAAATTTCTTTGAAATATTTTCTAAGTTTTTCTTTCATGGGTTCAACCATTTTTTCATATAATTGACCATTTAATTCGTATTCGCCTAATTTTGCACACATTAGATAAATTTGGTTGAGTACCAAATGACTTGTGGGATAATAAATACCCGATAATAAAGTTGTTGCGTTTTAAATAACTTGAAGTAATTCGGTTATTTTTTAATAGTAAACCAATTTTCAGAAGAAAATGGTGTAACCAAACGCGAATTGGCAAGTTCATCATGAAAACATTGTAAAGTATTTTCTTGGCGTAAACCACATAAAAACATTTTAAAAAAATGAAATCCGTCTCCTTACACAATCTCATTTATAATGTTTATATCTAATTTACCCCAACAAAATATATCTTGTAACATAGTTTTAAAAACGGTTTTTATCCAACTTATTTCTTATACTGCTAGTCCGTCTTGCACAACCAATTTTATGATGTGTGCAACACATCAACTATGATAAAAATAATAAAAAATAAAAAATAAATAAATAAAAAAATTCCTTCATAGATGGTTGGTATTTTAGTATTAGTTTTTTGACGGAATTTGCATTATTACTCACGTTATCAAATGAGATTGAAAAAATATTTTCTTGTAATTTACACTTTTAGCATGCATAAAAACCATTGTACTATGTGCATCAAAAACTTGTATAAAGGATATATATGTAATTATTCACTTTGGGAGGGATATATATATGTAATTCTGCCTAAATTTTAACCCGTGTGAGGATACTCAAAGTTTTCAAAAGCAATTGTACGCTTCATCATTTGCCACGTGACGGGATCAACCCGATGTGGGGTAACACAAAGGTACGAACCGGGCAAACCAGGAGGAGCCGACCAAACATCGGTTGTTAAGTTTACACTTATATTTAAATTTTCAAAACCTTTTAGTAGTTCTTTTTTAGCCTTTTTCCATATTTTAATACAATCGCGTTTAAGAGTAGCACGAATTACTTAATTATATCGCGGTTGAAGAGTATTTTGAAGCACCTTAGTTAATCGAGGGTTGTCGAAGTAGTTGAACGGCAAACCTTCTTGAATCACAAAACTTGCAAATTGTTGTCGACATCGCTCCGCCTCGTATGCAAAAATACCCCCATCTCGTGTCATAGATGCTTGACCTGCTTGTGAAATGGATTTGAGTGCTTCGCAATACTTTTCGATATGTTGCTTCAACGTCGAGTTAGATTCTTGTTTAAAAAACTTACCGCAATATTTGCAATGAGCCTTAATTTTCCCATCCGATAACTTCACGAGGTTGAAATTACTGAAAACTTCTTCTTTTTTTTCGGGTTGTTTCTAAAACTTCAACAATCGTTGGTGTATTTGTAGAACCAACACCGGCAGAAGTTAAAGAAGAATGTGTTACCATTTGAGCGTTTAGTGAGCTTTCTTTCGCGTTTTGAGTGTTTCAAGAGTGTTTTGAGAGTGTTTGTGTTGTGATTAAACCAAACTCAACATACCTGTTTATAAAAAACTTAGGATGGCAAGATGGTAGTTTAAAAAAAAACCGGTAACAAGCTGCAAAAAAAAGGTGGCAGAAAGCTGTTTGTGGTATAACTGTTTCAAACCGGTTTTTAATAACTGGTTTCCCAAACCGGTTTGTGAAAACCTGACCCTAACCAGTTTCAATGGTAATATCCTCAAACCGGTTTGAAACCGTCGGTTCTGGTCAAAAACTGGTGTTGACCGGTTTCGAATTCGGGTTTTTTTCGGTTTCGGTTTTGGGTTTTTTGTACACGACTAGGCTCGCCAAGCTTGAAATGGCAATGTTTTAAGTTAATAGTGTGTATTTTGGCATACAAAATGGTTACGGATTATGGTAGGAGACTTATAGAGTTCGTTTACTTGAAAAAAAATTTATTAACTTTTTTTTTTTTTATGTTACGCAGAAAACAAGGAAGGGACTAAATTTTAAAAAACGCGTTCATGTGATATTGTTTTTTTATTTTGAAGAAAAGATGGGGAGTTACAAGAGAAACAAGGAAAACACAAAAAAATGTGTTTTGTAGTTTTCCTTATTAAGTTGGGAAATGCATGTTTTGTGTTTTGTAGAGAATGTGTTGAGCAAAGTTTGATTTGAACGTAATATTTATTTTCCTTGTGTACATAACATTTTGTAGAAAACAATGGTGTTTTCTTTCAACTAAACGCACTTATAGGTTGCATTTAGTTAGAGGAAAACACCATTATTTTTCACAAAATGTTTTGTACAAAATAAAGAAAATAAAGATTGTGTTCAAATCAAATGTTTCTCATCAAATTCTTTAGAAAACACAATATGCGTTTCCCAACTTAACAAGGGAAACTAAAAAACACATTTATTTTTGCTTTCCTTGTAAATCTATATAAGGATATTCTGAATTAAAAAATAAAATAAAATAAAATAATAGAAAACAATATCACATGCGTTTTTTATATTTTGTGAAAAATAGATCTCCTTTGTTTTTACAAATTTGAAAATAAAAAACTAAGAAAATTTTCTCTACTTAAACGCACCTGTAGTGTTCGAAGAAGAAAAATTGATGGGTCAAGTGGATGCAGGCATGATTCTCTTGGATCGCTTTGATTTTTGGTTCCGTTATTATGTATACCGTACAAAAGGGACATACAGTATCACATATGTTTGTTTGATGTAATTTTGCGCAATAAAATTTCTGTATGTTAAGGGCCTAGTGTGTTGCAGTATAAAGTTCACCTTGATTCAGCTAAATGGACCTATGCGATATGTGGGCCTAGTATGTTCAAAACTTCTCACTTTAATACAATGTTATCGCTAGCCCAATCTAATGTCCAGTCGTATCCAACCCAACATTCTCCAGTACGTTTTTGCAAGAACATGTCGAATTTGGGTATGTAGAATTGTAGATGATGCCAAATTTCGTTAGGTGGAGGTTTAATGGTATTATTAGGAGGAGGAGGGGGGGGGGGGAGTTATAAAGACGGGGGCTATTTGGTTAGTTTAACGGGGTCTAGAAAGGCTAGGTGGTCCACTTGTGTACTTGTTGTCGTTTTTTGTTTTTTTTTTCTTTTTCTTTTTTGTATAGTTTAATGTATATGTATTTTTTTTGTTTGTGTAATATTTGTTTGTGTAATGTTTTTTGTTGTGTTTATTTGTTATGTTTATATAATTAACGTCTAATGCGTTTTTATTTAATTAACACTAACAACAATAACACGTTAAACGTTACCACATTAAACGACTATAACAACAAATGTTATCATTCAATTAAACAACAACGTTAACACATTATTTAAAAACGACATCATCTACGACATATGAAGATTATTCATTTCATTTAAAAGATCATGGAGCCTTGCACCCGACTGACAAGCGTGATCCTCAGGATTCCTTGCCAATTCTAACTCCATCTCCAGCGTCTTTATTCTTGTCATCAACAGCTTGTTTCTTGTTTCAAGCTCGCCAATCTTATTATCTTTAGCAACGCAGTTTGAGCACTGCGTTGAAGATGAGGCTTAATTAAAGTACTGGTTTTCAAAATCATCTTTCCACATGAAGTATCGACACCCATAGTCTTTTGTACCTGGCTGTTACATGTTAAGAAAATTATAAGAAATGTATTTTTAACAGACAAATTATTTACATAACTGAGCAAAACGTATGATTATTTACCACTGAAAGAGGACATGCATAATACAGTCGCCCACGGCTACCTTCTTTCCTGGATTTCCGTTCTATAATGAATCCTCTATCACATCGACACCAGAAAGGATTTCTTCGTTCCACCTGGCCAAAGAATTTGCATAATAATTTACAACATCAATCAATAATGTTATTATTAATTTAAATAAATTTTCAATCATTTACGATATAATAAAAACAGTTCTTTACAACATAAATCAGTAATCATTCACAATGTTTTGTCGGTATAATTATTTACAACATAAATCAATAATTATTTACAATGTTTTGTCGGTATAATTATTTACAACATAAATCAATAATCATTTACAATGTTTTGTCTGTATAATTATTCACAATAAATTTAGTCGATCGTGATATAATGTTTCCCATTGGGATGCTTCTTGGGATCTGTGCCTCCTCCATTGTGGGTGGAGATGCGGAAGTGGAGTATTGCTGTCTAGCGTAAGATAAATGTAGTGACCACATCGGTCTGGCTCCACACGGGCTATCACAAGGGGGTCAGTTCTTTGTGAGAAGTTTGGACCGTGAACAAGCGGAAAACACGTATTCCAACCCCGCAAGGATATAAGTACAACTGGTCGGTTAATTAGTGTTGCAATAACCAACCCCGTGTCTGGCATCTCCATATAGCGATCTATCGGTGCATCTCCATTTTCGAACCAGTTTACTGAATACCAAATATTGTTAAAGCCATCTTGCGTAAACATCATCATGTAAAGCTCCCTATGTAGGTCCAACTCTCGCAATAACATGTGTCTAACTTGGCGCCACCTATCTTGCTCTTCACAAATACCATGGGCAACGCACCGAAACCCACAATTTCCATCACCTAGCGCACACACACACACACACACACACGCTTGGGTGGGACAGCTATCACACACACACACACACGCTTCTATCTATCACCCCTCTCTCTCTCTCACACACACACACACGCTAACTCATCTCTCTCTCTATCTCTCTTTTTCTCTCTCTGTTTCTCTCTCTATTTTAGATCTAAAAACATTTTAGATCTAAAATCACTCAGATTCTTGATATTAATGGTGAGTGGTGATGTGTTATGTGATGAGATAGAGAGATAGCGTGTGTGTGTGAGATATGTGATTCTGGGTTTGAAAAATTAGGGTTTCATAAAAAAATTGGGGGTTTTGAAGGTGATGTGGTATGTGATATGTGATGGATTTTATGGTAAGTGCTACGTGATTATCTGATTCTGGGTTTCAAAAATTAGGGTTTCATAAAAAATTTGGGCGTTTTTCAAAAATTGATTGATGTATTTCAATTAACGTTTGTTAATTGAAATATTTGTGGTTAAATTTAACGGATCTATATAAATTTAATGAAATGCCTAATTTTTATAAATTAGGGTTTTGAAAAAAAAATGGGGGTTCTGTGGTTCTGTGGTGATGATTTTTTGATATAACCACCAACAAAATCACTTGTTTGATATTGTTGGTGGTTCTGTGGTTATACGTTAAAAAAACAATTTTTTAGATCTAATTAGGGTTTCGTAAAAAATTGGGGGTTTTTAAAATTAACTAGTAATCTTTCAATTAACCTATGTTAATTGAAAGATTTACTGATTAATTTAAAAAACCCTAATTTTTACGAAACCCTAATTAGATCTAAAAAATTGGTGATGGTTATCTGTGGTGATGGTGGTTAAACGTTAACAGAATACTTTTTTAGATATTATTTTTTAGATCTAATTAGGGTTCGAAAAAAAATTGGGGGTTTTTAAAATTAACATGAAATCTGTCAATTAACCTATGTGACGGGGGCTATTTGGTTATATTAAACTGCTTATATGCTTGATAAGCAGTTTGTTATTTTAAGTAGATTTGAAACTTGGTTTAAGCAGTTTGCTTTTGAAACTTGATGAGCAGTTTGATTAAAGCAGTTTGTTTTAAAAAAAACTGAGATAAGGCGATGATGATTTTAAAAAAAAAGTTTTGATTTTGGCGTGGCATTACCAAATGGACAGGCAAAAAAAAAAAATTATTTTGCAACCTTTGAAGTTGCAGCCAAATATGATAAACTTGCTTATGTTGCACCAATATATAATCTGAGCCTAATGTTACCTCTTGTGTGTTAAATGGTGAATTAGACATTTCAGCAGCCTAAGATCTTTGTTGTGTTTCACTTGCGGCTTGTGTTTCACTTGTGTGCAATCTGCAGCCCCTGTTAAACTAACCAAATAGCCCCCGTCTTTATAACTCCACCCTTGTGATACTGATTGATAGCTGCTTTCACTTGTGCAATCTGCTTCTTTGTGGTGTTTGTTATTGTTGTGATATTGATTGAGAGCAAATAATTGTTTGTGATATTGATTGTGGTGAGAGTTGCTTTTGTGAGCCTTGTTTATAAGGGAGCCTTTCTTGTCGTTCTGTGGAGCCTTTGTTGTGAGTAATTGCAGTGAATCTTTACTATGCTCTTGTGAGTACTTGCAGTGAATCTTTACTATGCTCTTGTGAGTTCCTGCAGTTTGAGAATCTGTAAGATCCCACAAAAATCCCTCGTAATAATCCTCATTAATTTAAGATAATCTCAACGTACCATTTAACAAAACCCATTTTTACGAGGGAATTTAAATTTTTCTTCTTTTGTTATTATCATTATCACACTTTGTTTTCGCGACATTTATCAAATAACGACTTCAATTCACAACACGTACTATGGAACATAACCACTTTACAAAGATTAACATTCATAAATCGCAAGGTACACAAATCTCACTAATCACTATATTTTCTACTAATTACCACAATAATTATACACTTACACTCATCACATCTAAACACATAACATTTACTCTAAACACATTTTAATTTCTTTCACTAACCTAACAAGGCTACAACCGAACTGGATCCTTAAATACATCCAGCCCAATCACCACTTCAACTTACACATATCCAGCCCAACTCCCATGCTACCTTTTCTTTTTGAGAGTTCATAGCTAGTTCGATCAGTCAAACCCTCCAAAAGCACTCCTCGAACGCTCAAATATTAAGAGCGATATACCCATATTTTTGTACCATATTATTTACGAACCACTAGACTCTACATGTGTCAAATTCCAGAATTTAAAGTCGAACATTGCTAAGGTTTCCAAGACTCATTCCCTTGTCCCATTTTCCTAAACTCAACATGTACCAAGGACCACAAAACACGACTGTTTTACAACTCGGTTTTCCTACACCTTTCCAGTAACCCTCTTAGCATAATGTGATAACTAGAACACCCATAACAAGTTGTACTCTGCAAAAACCCACGTTGCAACCATAATCGAACATGAATAAAATCCAACAACATAGGACAAAAGATTACCAAACTTCATAAGATGTGGCTTCATCAAAACCATACACATAATTCATATATTTCTCTTATAAACGTGTACATACAGATCTAACTAAGAAAAAAATCTTCCATGACCCTACTATGATTGTGACACATCCTTATTAGCTCTTATTTGATCCCCTTGCAAAAATCTTACACGTTCTACATATATAACACTTCCACATGTTCTTCTACACCTCAACTTATCTAACTCTTTCATGTAATCTGCCCATCAATCTCATCTCATGGATAGTACCTTATTTCATCTAATACAACCCTCTCGAAATACAATTTTCATATCATATTAACTATAACGAGAGACACAAAACTCATACAAGATCATTCTCTCGTAATTCACATGAACTCACACTCACCAAACTCCACTTTTCCAAGCACCCTATGAAAGCCAGAAAGCCAGCCATCGTTCCTCAGGTCATAGCTAGAAGTAAAGCAAGCCCATAGCGTGCCCTGTTGATGTCATGCTTGCAAAACTTCGACCCCTTTAGCCGCTTTCCTGGTCCTTTCAACGTACACAAACAATCTTCGAGGTGTGGTAAGCATTCATGATCCTATTTCAATCCTTCTTATATCACGTATTCACAATCATGCATTCATGCACATAGTCGAACAAATCATATTTTATATGTGCACTATCGTGTTAGAATGTGACAGTAGGTTTCATGTAAGTGATCAACACATATATAGCACTACCTAAAGGTACCTTACTACACGCTAGCACCTCATGCATCGCATGCTTTGAATATTTTCACACAAACAAGCACACATATTTACTTTAAGTGCATATTAATAAATCACCCCATGCATAAAGGATAAAACTCTCATGTGAGACCATAAGACGACCCGTTATCGCCCATGATCCAATAATACCAGTCACAGAAAACGCATAATAACACCCTGAGAACATAAGTTACCACACGTAGGAAATATGAAAAATATCACCAAGTCTTTTAACTATGGGGCGAGCCATAACACCTAGTACTCACACGAATAATACACAATCTAGACATGCAACACATGTACTCTTCGACACGGCCTGTTAAACGACCTCCCAACCTACATTGTTCGTGTTTTAAACTCGACCTCGTAAACTCTTAAGCACGCCCAAATAAAAGCATTTTAGTTGTCACTCGTCATATACATAACTAGAACTTGAAATTCATAACACTTATAATTTCGGTTTGGACTTAAATAGAGCCCAATAAAAGTTTACGACTAAACAGCCCAACATGCCCATATGGCATATTTGTAGAATCATAAAAATGGCCCAAGTCCAAGCCCAAAACCATTTTCATGCCCTCGCCTCTCGATTTCTTAACGGGCCTATGTATATTTCGTTAATAAGTCCAATAAGCTAAAAATAAGGTATTTTCTGAAATAATCAATTGAAATAAGTTAAAATGAACTTAATAAAGTTATAGAAATTTTCAGAATATTTTTCCCGTTATTTTTATGCAAAAAGGACTAAAAATGTAACGCGGTTTAACTGGAGGGACTAAAACTGCCAACTGTGAAAACTATGGACTGAAACTGTTAAAACAGGTTATAAAGGACTTAAATTGACATACCTTTGGACTTCAAGCCTTATATGGACATATGGACAAATTTTGGACTATTGTGGACTTTGGACTTAACCAAGGACTAACGACGTAACGAAATCGCGGTTAGACTAAAAAGTATAGAATCTGAAAAGGACAAAGGACTTATTTAATCTCACTTGACATTCTTAGTTTATTTTCATTTTTGCACCTTTCATTTCATATGCATTATTATAGTTTCGTTATTAGAAATATTAGCGACATCACTTTGCATATGCATATTTTGATAAAGTGATACTTTGAGTCGATTAATATAAGAATCAACATAATATTATAGATATACCATATTTTTAACTTGAGGCATTTTAAGCATATCACTCACTCACATCACTGATAAAATCGTTATACGATTTATCCTTTCCACATTCGTTATTAGTAGTAAATTAGACCCTTAGACTCCGCTTATATTCAGGTCTAGTATTGAAGAAGTTTTCGTGATCGTTTACTTGGTCTTATAACTTCGTCTTGCCAGATGCACTCCAGGTGAGTCGTGGCCCCTCCTATTTTAATACTTGATTTATACTTTTGGGGGAGATACATGCTTCGAAATATTTTACTCATTTATCAACTATATGATTTGTTTTGCGATACAATACTTCTATAAGCATCATGAAAACTCTTATGACTTACCGTGAGTCGTGGCCCCTACTTTTAATTCTTGTTTTAATAACTCTCTTGGGGGAGATACATGCTTTAACTGTTTTAAGTTACTTATATAAAACTCTCATGATTTACTCAAAATCATCCACTATGCTTACATGTTTGAATCATACTTGAAAGGAATACATGCTCATTATATGTGCAAATTGTCTGTTTAGCTTAAACACGGAACTTGGAAGATAACATTTTTAAGCTACTTGATGTAATATGACACTGAGACTCATTGTATGCATTCATGTGACAAATGAATGTACTGCTACTTTAATATGATATTTCTACATTTCACTATAAATAATTGCCAAGACTAAAATTACGCATGATTCACCTATATTGCCTAAGCACACTTTATTGCCATAAAGTCCCTTGATCATGAGCCATTAATCACTGCGGTGAGCGCGAATATAGTGAACAGCTTCGAAACCTGTTAGAGGCTGACGACCTATCCCACTAAATACTGTGACGGAATGCCTACATGGTTAGTCGTATTTAGTCGCGATGCACTATATTTGAGAAAATAGGAATTGGCAAGTTACCTATTAACATGAGGGCCATAAAAACCCATCAGTAACCCTGGTGGGACACCACCGTTTTACGGTACTCTGTTAACGTTTTGCGTGTCATGAGGCTTAGGGCAATATAACTTTATGAATATATGAATGTTTCATATATATCCTAGGATACAACTGTATTTAGCAGACCACCACTTTACATTGATAAACTTCAGATTCTAGATTATCATTCCCACTATGTAATATGACTATGAATCCTGTACTTGAACTTTAACTGTTACCATATGTGACTTAAATGAGAATTCTGCACAAGGCAACCCAAAATACTTGGTATATCATTACATTTAAAAGCTGACTCAACATCCCATTTCGAGCATATAACAACGTAGCTCAACTTCATTTATAACATGAAACTTATGGTTTTGGAAATCATACATGATTCGCTTGTGGATTTTTATACAACACAACTTGTTAATTACTTAATGAAAAACTATTATTCATTTCAACAATCGCTATACACCTCTTAAATTTATTGAAAGAAAGTTCTTTTCGACTAAACTCCACGAATTCACCAACCATTGTGTTGACGTTTTAAGCATGTCTTTATCTCAGGTTCACAATGAGCACGGATGGTACGGAGAAGCACGGATAATTATGAAGGCTATAAATATCATTCGAAAACTTATTTAATAAACTTTGGAACCACTGGGGACCTTATTTTGTAAACTCTGATATTCGGATGATAAAACTTTTAAAACGACCAAATTAGTGATCGTTTTCTACTATTCAACTGTTGTGCCATGAAGTAACACCCAAATTAAATTCCGCTGCACATCACGAAATTTGGGGGTGTTACAGAATCTGTTTTTGCCTTCGTTGTACTTGGGGAATCTGAGATTAGAGTTGTGAAACAATGTGTGTTTCACTTGTGTTACCTGTGCACTTGTTGTAAGTTGGGTGCAATCTGTGCACTTGGGCAATCTGTTTCACTTGTGTAACTTTGGTTGCAATCTGCTTGTGTGCAATCTGATCTGTGCACTTGGGTGCAATCTGCACTTGGACAAAAAAAATGCTTGTGTGCACTTGGACAAATGGTTTTCTAAAAAAGGCGATGACGAATGGTTTTCTAAAAACCGAAAGGATGGCAAAGTGATACTTTTATCACTTTGCAACCTTCATATCTGAGCCTAACACTTTTTTTTATCACTTGTGCAAATGGTTAGTTTAACGGGGTCTAAGGGGCTAGGTGGTCCACTTGTGTACTTGTTGTCGTTTTACTATGCTCTTGTGAGTTTCTGCAGTTTGAGAATCTGCTTTTGCCTTTGTTGTACTTGGGGAATCTGAGATTAGAGTTGTGAAACATGTGTGTTTCACTTGTGTTACCTGTGCACTTGTTGTAAGTTGGGTGCAATCTGTGCACTTGGGCAATCTGTTTCACTTGTGTAACTTTGGTTGCAATCTGCTTGTGTGCAATCTGATCTGTGCACTTGGGTGCAATCTGCTTGTGTGCAATCTGCACTTGGACAAAAAAAATGCTTGTGTGCACTTGGACAAATGGTTTTCTAAAAAAGGCGATGACGAATGGTTTTCTAAAAACCGAAAGGATGGCAAAGTGATATTTTTATCACTTTGCAACCTTCATATCCGAGCCTAACACTTTTTTTATCACTTGTGCAAATGGTTTTCTAAATCGGCGATGATGATTACGCGTTAATCTGAGTTTGTGTGCAATCTGTTTCTCACTTGTGTGCAATCTGCCTGTGTGCAATTGCTTGTGTGCTTATGCACTTGGACAAAAAAACTGGAAAAATGTTGGACAAACAAACACTTGGACAAACCAAGACTTGGACAAACAAACACTTGACAAAAAAACAGCAAACAGACAAAAAAAAAAAAAAAAAAAAAAAGACAAAACCTGAAAAAGGTACTGCAAACAGTACCCTAGTTTAGGGAGGGTTTGCAGAAAATGGGGGTAGACCCCGTTAGTATAGTATGACCCTTATTAAGAGCGAAACCACTAGGGTGACTAGCTCGTGCTTAGCACTTCCGACACGCCAAAGTTCCCTTTATACTGATGAAATACAAAAAATTTCGTTCCACTTTACAATGTAGCAGCACTTTTAACATTTAATCCTGGTTTCACCCATTATAACATCTAAACATGATAAACATAAGAAATCGTTAGAACTACATAATGAAGTTATTCCATGTGAATAGTATTCGATGATATGAGAGTGAAATGGTGATGATAAATAGTTCTTTAGCTTTAGAGATTAACAATATATGATACGATACGAGCAAGATGGTCGGAAACCATAATTACCCAAGAAAACAATATTGTATGATACGAGCGAGAAGACGATACAAAAACACATATACAGAACGTTAGTCAAAGAATGGTCATTAGCTTATGTGCATCTTATAATTAATATTATGGTATCAAAACATGAAACTGCATACACAAATTTACAAATATAAAAAGATTTAGGAAAATTGCGATTAGGAAAACGATGAACCACATTTCACCAAAAATGAGGTCATTGTTTCCATATAAACAATTATAGTAGAAAACATCGGACAAAACTAACGTGTCAATTTTATTAACGCTTCTTTAATTTTTTAATTTTATCTTTTTGGTTGAAACAAATACTATGATCCAATAAACTTATTGGCAGCATAACAATTTTTTTATTTATTTATACAAGCAATATTTTATTTTATTTGATTCTATTTGAATAGTGGGTTTGGTTCTGTTTATTTAATTATTCAGGATTAGGTATTTCTTAGGCAAGGAAGATAAAAATCAAATATTTGGTGGTTAAACAATTCTCAACAAAACATTTTATTTCAGTGGCTCTAACAATTTAGAACATAGGATTGGACTTATAACTTTAACAAGATGTTAGTGTAATTTGGTACTATAAATATTGGAAAATGATTGAAACGCCTAAAAATGTGACTAATTATGTGTTTAAATAGATGTGTCAATAAGTTATTGGATTGTGAATAAGTGGGTCCTCTTAGAGTCATCAACAAGATGGTGACACATAAATTTAAGCATATAATTAGGGGTTATACTAACCAGACCCTCCCTACTAGGGAGGGCTGCCATTTTTGTCCCCCTTGTCCCCCACTATTTACAGTGCAGCACAGTTTTTTTTTCAGTTTCTGTTTTGTATTTATGACAGTTTTATAGTTTTTGTCAGTTTCTGTTCCGTATTTCTGTTCCGCACTTTCAGGTTTATAGCTTTTTGATATAAACAAAATTATAAAAAAAAAAAAATCAAAAAAATAAATAAAAAAATAAATAAAATAATGAGGAGGGTCCGGATAACAAAAATGGGAAAGGTCAGTATATCACGTGCCATAATTAGTCATATCAGTTAGCCATGACAATAAATGCTCATAAATATTTAGGATTTGACTTATAACTTTATAGAGAACAATCGCTTCAGGAATCGTTTAGAGTGTTAGCAGATTTCCTTAGCGAAAAAAAAGGGGAAGTCACTTGTCTCTTCGATTGACTTTCATTCAATATCCTATTCCCGCTGCATCGGCTGGTCAAAGATCACCCCAAAATTGATTCAAAAGCTGCGGTTGGCATGGGAGTGTGAGGTGCTCGTCGATCTCTCTGAACCATTATACCCCAAGCCACGGCGAAACAGCCCAAACTCAGGTAAGCCTCCTAAGAGATATGATAATTGCACCATTCAAGATCCATGCTTGCATCTGGAGATAGATGTTAGTGTAATTTGGTACTATAAATATTTTTAAGAGGCAATTACATATATACCTATAAATAATTGTATATTTCTTCAAAACATGTTTAAAAATCATTATACATTATGCATTAAAATTTTTATTTTGAGAAAATATGCAAATATATAAATTTCATTAGGTATATATGTAATTCTTTTTATTTTTAAATACGATAAAAGTAAGAAAACTTAAATTGATACCGAGTTCCACATATACAAAGTGATATTGTTAGGTGGCAAAATATTGATATCCAGCAACTCGAATTGGTCTATAATCGGTTGCCTATCAATAATGTTGAGGGGCATAACTGCATAAGTGACTCACTCAGTGTTTGTGATTGTGGAGCTTCCAAGGATTAAAACCTTCGACTTTATGCTTGTTAAATGACAAATATGTTCCATCCATTATCAAATGAGCTACGCACCGCTGACAATAGATGATATTGTAATTAGCATATTTCTAACTTTCTTTTCTAAGGCTGAACACAGTCGGTGACCCAAGCGACCTGGGTCACCGACTGCCACGTCAGCTTTCTCTCTCCAACGACCAGAAGCGACCGACCTGCCACAGTCGATGACAAATTATTATTATTATTATTATTATTATTATTATTTTTTTAATCAAAAAAAAAAAAAAAAAACAAAAAAAAACAAAAAAAACAAAACAAACAAACTTAAAATAAAAATAAAAACATTACATAAATTAAAGATTAACAAACTACGATACGGTAATGAAAATAAAACTACAAATTTTGAGCCCACGATTTTTTTTTCATTTTTTCAAACCAACTAATTTTTTATTTATTCAAATAAAAATAAAAAAATAACTTTATTGTGGTTGTTTTAATGTATTTTTCTTTAATAAAATGAGCAAATAAAAATATGCAAATCAAAAAAATAAATAAGAAAGAAAGGATTAAAAAAAAAAGAAAAAAAAAAAAAAAGGATTAAAATAGCAAACAAACACCACGCGAACCATCTTCTATTCTTCTTCTACAACTAAAAACACACACAAATAAACACACATTTTTTTTAAACCGAATTAAAAAAAATAATAATAAAAAATTAAAAAAAAAAAAAAAAGTTTGGAAAGTCGGTCGTTCCAAGGACCGATATTGCATTTCATGGCCAAGCGACCGACCCTTAGCAACCCAAGCGACCCAAGCGAATATCGATCGGTTTTGATTTTGGCGAGCGAGCGACCGATTCTTGGCAGTAGACTGCGTTCAGCCTAAAAGACCGTTTATTAGTAAAATTTACTATTGCTGTTTTCAATATAGAAATTCATATATATGAGGGTACATTAAACAACTGGATTTGGGCCATATATCGTCTAATACTCTCTCCCAATTCGAGCGGTAAAATCTAAAAAACTCGAATTAGAGAATAAACTATAGTTACTACTGCTTCATTCTCTGTGGCTGTCAATGGTGAATCTCATGGTTTCTTTAAAGCCAAAAGAGGTTTAAGGCAAGGAGATCCTGTATCTCCATATCTTTTTACCGTTGTTATGGAAGTTTTTAGCATGATGGTTGTCAGGCAAATCAGGATGGAAAAAGGCTTTAAATATCATTGGGGTTGTAAGGAATTAAATATTACCCATTTGTTGTTTGCTGATGATTTGATCCTTCTATGTCATGGGGATTTAAAGTCTGCTGCAGTTTTAAGAAGAGCCCTTGATGAGTTCACTTTGGCTTCTGGTCTGTATCCTAGTATGGCAAAGAGTACTGTGTACTTTGGTAATGTTCCTAGTAACATTAAGTGTGAAATTCTTATGGTTATGCCATTTAAAGAAGGAGTTTTACCTGTTAGATACCTTGGTGTGCCTTTAGTGGCTAGAAAGTTGTGCATTAAGGATTGTGAGGTGCTCATTGAGAATGTAAAGAAGAGGGTTGATGATTGGAAGAATAAATTTCTCACTCTTGCTGGCAGATTACAACTTATTTCTTCCATATTATGTTCTCTTCAAGTATATTGGGCTTCTATGTTTATTTTGCCTATGAATGTGTGTGAATCAATTGAAAGGCTGTTCAAAAAGTTTCTATGGGCAGCTGGTAAAGATTGTGTGGGGAAAGCTAGTGTTTCTTGGGATGAGGTGTGTAGACCCAAAAGTCAAGGAGGTTTGGGTTTAAAACCTCTGCATAAGTGGAATGAAGCTCTTATGGCAAAGCACTTATGGAATATTATCTCTAACAAAGACTCCATATGGGTCAAATGGGTTAATATTCATTGGATCAAGGGTAAGAATATATGGGAATGTAATGCTAATGGTTCTTCTTGGTGTTGGAAGCAAATTCTGAATCTTAAAGACAACATTAGAAGGTTTGTGGGTGTTAAAATTGGAAATGGCAAGAATTGCAGTGCTTGGTTTGATAGGTGGCATAACAATGGTCCTCTATGTAAACTTATCAATTATGGTGTGCTTTTTCAGTATAGACTTAGAGTTGATGCTAAAGTTGCTGATTTTATCAATGAGGATGGATGGAGATGGCCAAGAGATTGGAATGGTAGATTTATGGAAGTGCTTGATGTTCGTGTTCCTCACTTGAGGAGTGATATTGAAGATAAAGCTTTTTGGATAGATAATAAAGGAAAGGAAAAGGTTTTCAGTGTCAAGGAGGTTTGGAAAGGTGTGAGAAATAATGTCCCTAAAGTCATTTGGCATAAACATGTTTGGTATTCTCAATGCATTCCTAGTCATGCTTTCATTCTGTGGGTGGCTATCAAAGGAAGGCTTAAAACTCAAGATAGGATCTCTAAATGGCTGACTATTCAGGATATGAAGTGTCCTTTTTGTAAGGTATGCAAAGATTCTCATTCTCATTTGTTCTTTGAATGTTATTACTCTAAAAGGCTATGGGAAAGGTTAAAAGGCATGACTAGACTTGAAACTGTTTCTAATGTGTGGGGTGAAGTCATTTCTAGCATTGCTAATAGAACTGCCAATAACAGTATTTGGAGTGTTATTCAGAGGTTGGTTTTTGGAGCCTTGGTATACTACATATGGCAAGAGAGAAATTCTAGACTATTCAGAAGTATTGAGAGGTCTGAGGAAGTCTTATTCAAAATCATTGTGGAAACTGTCAGGCTTAAATTGCTCAGTTTGAAGATAAGAAACTCTGCAAATGTTAGAATTGCTGCTGATATATGGAAACTTAAGCAGTGTGCAGGTGTTGGGAGGAATATTGGATTTGTTATGGATACTTTTGTTTGACTGTGTCCTCATGGTTATGAATCAGTATCCTAGCAGTCTGCACAGTTTGATGTTGAAACTGTGTATTTGTGGGAGTTCTTGGATCAACTCTCTGATCTGGAAGTTTATTGTTTGGAATTATGTGGATTTGAGGCCTTCTAGATGCTACTGTATGATTAGCAATGGTCTGTGGAAGTGTAACATGGTTTTTATTATTGATAAAGGGGTGTTGGGATGATGGTGTCAAATAGATGGCTAAGAGTTGATTTTGAAACCTTGATGCTGTGTCTTTTCTTCCATATGGTAGTAATAGTGTAGATGAAGTGCCTATTACCATATGTTTAGTTTGGTTCACAGTTTCATGTTCTTTCAATTTTCCTCTCTGGTTTCCTATTTGGTGTTTTGGAGGCTGTTGCAGTCTGGGGTTAGTTTCTCTTTGCACCCAGATTGGTTGTTCCTGCTTCCTATGTGGCTGGGTTTATTGGTTTTATTGATGACTATTGATCTCTGGTTTCTTTAAGGATTGCTGCTATCTTTAGCTTGGGCTGAATTGGGCTTCAATTTTTGCTATTTCAGTCCTTGGCATATGTTAGTTTTTTGGTATTATGTTTAGTATGGTTAGTATAGAATTTTTTATTTTTTGAGTCTGTATTCGCCCACCTTATGCTCCATGAGTTTGTTCATGGTTTGCCATGGGTCGGTTTCTGTTTATATTTTTTTTTGGTGGCTATAAAATTTACCTTTTTTGGAAAAAAAAAAAAGACTTTGATAGAAACCAGTTGCGGCGGATAAGCGTAATCTGAAAAAGAGATTTTTTTAAAAACTTTATGAACTTATAAAGGCGAGTGGCGGCGCGTCTGACTGGTGGAGGCGGCGATTCCAGTAGCTTTTTTTTCGAAATTTAGTTACGAACGGTCGCTGACGACGTCATCTAATTCTAAGCGGTTTGAGAGTTATAAGCAAAACAATGAGCTATGTTTTTAATTTGAATGTGGTGGCTTGTTACGGTGCGTGAGCGCGTGGTAGAGGTTGCGGTGGCGATTATGGTATGCTTTTCGCTGGAATTTCAATACAAAGCCAGTGGAGCTGACGGTGTCAGTTAACTCATTACTGTTTGAGAGTTATGATCAAAACATTGACCGACTAGGGTTTAATCCGAAAATTGATTTTATTTTCTTTAGAGAACGAATAAACGACGATGGGTTTGACAGGGTGACCGGAGACGTCCACTCAAAGTTGCCAACTAGGTCTCAGGATAAGACCTGCTCGTGTACCATGTTAGATTACATAATTCACCGTAAGAGATATTGTATTCTTGATACGATATTTGCAATTACATAAACATACTAGAAGTTTTATAAACTTTAATGGACCAAAAGCTGCCGACCGAGCTCGGGCCATCTATTGTCTAATACTTTATGGTGACGTGGTGCACTATTCAATGATTCAATCTATACAAAGTTATATACTATGATATCATTTTAAAGGTGGGGTATACTATACAAAACCCCCTATGGTCAACCATACAAACCGCGAAGCACACAGTACAACACCATGATGCACATAGTACAACCATTCAATGCACGCAATAATTGCAAACCCCCCAATAGGGGGTCCGTATAAACTGCCCTTTTCAAGATATAGTATTGTACCTCCAAGAATAAGATATCACCACCTGCAACTTTTATGACTTGTGGTACTTGTATTGTAAGGTAAGTCTCGTCACCAAAACTTAAATATAATTTGCATATATTAATCATGATGAGCTTTTATAACTTATCCTTAGCAGGAGAACTTGTTGAAACTGAAGGTCAATATGTATTGATCATTAATGTTTTACAATGTTTTTACAATGTTCGGTATAAATAATATTACAATGGGCCTAAATACAATGCTAAGTACAATAATAAACCCTTCAGTTTGAGCGGGAGAGGAACGAACGCTCAAGCTGGATCGAAACTCATCAAACAAAGCAGTAGGTATGCCTTTGGTGAATATATCCGCATATTGATAACGGGATGGAACATGAAGAACACGTACAGTACCAGTAGCTACCAAATCCCGAACAAAATGGATGTCAATCTCAATATGCTTCTTGCGTTGATGTTGAACGGGATTAGATGAGAGATAGACAGCACTCACATTATCACAATAAACAATCGTAGCACTCGAAATTGGTGTGTAAAGCTCACGCAATAAATTACGTAACCAGCAAGTCTCAGCAACAGCATTGGCAACACCCCTATACTCAGCTTCAACACTAGACCGAGAAAGTGTAGCTTGACGCTTAGAGGACCAAGAGAGAAGGTTGTTGCCCAGAAAAACACAATACCCTGAAGTAGACCGACGTGTAGTCGGACAACCAGCCCAATCTGCTTCCGAGTAGGTAACTAAGGATGCCGTCGAGGATGAATAAAGTTGTAAACCATAAACTGATGTTCCACGAACATAACGTAAGACCCACTTGAGTGCAGAGAAATGTGGCTCTCGAAGATCATGCATAAAGAGACAAACCAGCTGAACGGGATAAGAAATATTCGGTCTAGTAAAAGTAAGATACTGTAAAGCACCTGCAAGACCACGATATAATGTTGGATCAGAAACAGGATCACCATCAGCTACAAGCTTGGAATCCGTGTCAACAGGAGTACGACACGGATTACAAGTAAGCATACTGATGCAGGATTTATGACCAGGTTGTAATATTTATAATTGTCTCGTCTACCTATGGTCTACCTTATGCACTCACGGGCAGTGTACCCGATCGTGTGTAGTGTATTAATCGGTAAAGCCGAGGTCGTCCCAAGAGCTATGCGTTTGGATCCTAATTTAAGTCTATGTCACGTTTTAAAAGGGGTTTTAAGTTGATTGATTAATTAAACTAAATAAAAGAAATGAAATGCGGAAATTAAATTGAGTTGAATGCAGTAGGGAGAAAATGTACTAGCCTAGTTATTCATCCTATAATGCAATGACTATGTTCTCTAATTAAACTTCCTATCACTTCAAGTGGGGCATAAGATTCACTAGACTCCTTTGGTCAATTCGTCTAGCCTATATCCCTAGAATCCTACTCAGATATCATAGGTATGATCCTAAGTGATTATCAGAGTTTATAGGTAGACTAGTTCAAGTCATTAAGTGCCACTACATGCTAGATTCATTCTATGTGTGATCCGGCCTCTCGGATCTTAGACCACACACCTAACTCCTTAAGTTCATCCAACAACGGAAGGTGATCCTTTGGTCAATTCGCACACAAGGGATTGGTAGTCCTATGGTCAATTCTTACCAACCATCGCAACCTACTACTCTAGGGTCCTATGGTCAATTCTCCTAGTGTAATAAGTACAACCGTCCTTCAAAACTATCGAAGCTATAGGATCTTATGAAAAACTAAGCATGCACACACTAGAAGCAATAATAAAAGCACGAAAACATAATCAAAACAATAAAGGAATCATAACTAGGCTAGCACCAAAGGTGCTTAGCCGATCATATTGAAAAGTACAGAAGATTTAATGTTTTGCATGGTAATGATAGACATGGAATCGTAAATGAAAAATGAATATAAATCGCCAAATCTTATTGATGTTATGTCGTGATCTCTCCCTTGGAAAATGCTCTGTATGCTGCTGGAGATCGTCCTTGTGGAACCCTACTTCGTTCTCTGACTTTTTGTGGAGTGAAAGTTATGTAAAATTCAGAAAATAGGGTTTGTATTTATAGGCCTGATAAAACTACGGCGTAACCTCTAGTTGTGGTTACGCCGTAACTAGTGTATCTTCAAACGATCTTATCCGTTTAGTAATATTTACGGCGTAACTTGATGTGTAGTTACGCCGTAATCTTCTTAGGTTAACAATTACGTCGTAATCTTCATGCTGGTTATGCCGTAATCTCTTCAATCAACATTCTGTGTAATTTTTACGCCATAACCTCTTGCATGGGTTACGGCGTAACCTTCATATTCACGAAATTCTTCTAAGTCTTTAAATTGTTACGACGTAATCTCTTGTGGTAGTTACGCCGTAATCCTTGATTTACGTTGACTTGGTCTTCGTGTATAAATCCTTAGCTACGACGTAAGTGGAGAGTGGAGCTACGCCGTAACTTCTTCAAAGCTAGCATACTAAAGTGTGTATTAACTTAAGTAATTTCCAATTCCGCGTCTCTTTTGCTCCTATGCTCATTTACAACCTGGAAACGAAATATAAAGAAATCAAAGTATATATCCATATAAAACAATACAAATAACGAGCATATTAGGGGGAAATTGACACTAAAATATCAGGATTATTTGATGTCATCAAATATCCCCCACTTAAACTCTACTTGCCCTCAAGTAGACCTTATTAGAATCATTTCTAAAAAGATATCCCCCAAGTTACTTGCGAAATATGAGATTAAAATTTTCCTATGCTAGAATTTTCAAAGCCGAACATCTCATGAAATGGGAAACAAACACTCATACTCTCCCTAATCTAAGTGTCAATTTTGGGGTGATCACTCAACGCACAGTCATATCATGTATTCTATCATAGGCTTGGTGGTTACACATATCTCCACCACTAGAGCTAAGGTCAAAACAATCTTTGAAGGCAATATTGGGTGAACAAATTATAAGGTTAGGGTACAGTGTCGTTACTAACATACTACGGCGAAGGTGACAAAGACCATTGATACATGACCAAATCCATGGCCAAGACACCAATGACAGCTCGATTCCCTCACCTAAGCATGATTCACGACTAAAGGGTAAGATAAGACATGGGATGCACATAAATGGTGGAAAATAAAAAAAATAAGAAGCAAATAGTCTTAGCCTACAACCAAGTTGTCACCGTCTACCATCCATCCAAAATTCAAGCTTTAAGAAGCAAAAACCGGATCGTAATGCAACAAGTAAGTGTGCCATTAGCGGACGTCATGATGAGCACACTACTTGGTCTTCATCAACATGTTGGTGTAAACTCGTAACCAACATCAAATCTTCATATGTGATCAAAGCGGCCTCCTCGATACTAAATCTCATAAGCTCATAATTTAGTGATTTTAATGATGCACTATCAATAATAACTATAAATACACAAAATTAAATATATATATTTTTTTATAACTAATACAAAAATAATAACATCATCCCCCCACTTGAAATGAATCATATTTGGGAAAATATAGGGGTCTTCAATGATCTTTAAATATATGTCTTCGACGTAGGCGTGATTTCTGAATCTCTCTACTCGAACCTCAAACTTAAGTAAATGGCGACTTCCCAATCATGAGCTAAGACTACACGGTAGGCTAAGGCGAATAGGTGTATCGAAACAATATTGATAAGGGTATGAAACGAAAAGAATGGCTCGGAAGGGTGTATCTAGGGGTATCTTACACTAAAGGTGAGTGCAACAAAAGGGTTTTAATACGGGGGTCGACGAGTCAAGGTGACTAATCGATAAACGCACACAATTATATACACATATGGCTATTTGGGTGTTAATCCTAAAATATTGCCTTCTCGAATTGTCTCTTCCAAATGTATCAAGCTAACTCGACACACTACTCGTCTATGGTCTCGAAATGATGTAAAGGACAAGTTCTAAAGTTTACATACTACCGGCACACTCAATATTTGGTGGATTTGAGGTAAATAAAGGGAAATGGAAAGGCTAAATCTCACCATGGAAATCAAGGGTTATAGTGTGAGAGGATTATAATACACTTAGGATATTACTCCTGTATAACGTGTATAAGATACTTTGAGTGAATGTGATTAAGTATGCGGAATCTACTTAACCACACTTAGAAGGATGTTGATTTGTTTAATGGAATAGTAATGCTTTGTATTGGACAATGAACACAGAATGTAAACCACATATGATTCAATATTATTGAGAATAATATGAGTGATCTTAGCTATCACTAGGGTTACAAAACCTTGAATCTCTATGACTGATGTATATTTAACATCTAAACTAGGATCTCCTTTTATAGACCAAGGAGTCCTTTACAAGATAAGTATTCACTGTATAAATCTAACTAAATAAGATATACACACAATCTATACCATACTTATCTCCTACAATGTTTCCAAAAGCAGTTATCCTTCAGCAGTATCTTCTGTATAACTAGCAGTACTAACCTAGCAGTTTGTACTGTTCGTTATTTCCTGAGCAGTCTTCAATTATACACTAGCAGTTAGTACTGTTAGTGTATTCTTCTCAACGGTACTAATCTTCAGAACATTTAATTCCCAACAATCCTCCCTTAAACTTGTGATTTACGCCAAATCATCAAGTTTCTTCTGAATTAAATGAGGATTGTGAGGATCTTCCAAACACCACATAGTCAGTCTCTTGATCTGAGCTTTCCTTTGTTCTGCAAGATATAATATTTTTCTGACCAACTCATCTGCCATCTGTGGATCACCTTCAACCTGGAGTGTTGAACGTACCAAAGCTAATAAAACTGCTGCTCTGAGAGGATAATCTTTTTCTACCAACATATAAATTTCTAATCCATATTTGGTAGAAATCCTGTGAATACCACAAGTATCAAATAATCTCCATGTAATCTCTTTAATTGGTGCTTGAAACCTCCAAATAGCTTCTCCTCCATCAGGTTCATATATTCTTTTCAATTGAACCAACAATTCCGTATCTTTGTCATCAGTTGGATCTGAGGTTCTAAACATTTCCTGCACTAAACTCCATAACTTGTTTAAGTCATCTCTGTCAAAAGATCTCAGCATATCTTCAAAGAATTTGTGCAACTCAGTCTTTCCTCCTACCCTGATGATCTTCCACCCCTTTATTCTCCCATCTAAGTACACTTCCCAATCTATAATTGGATACTTGGCTTGGAGTGGATTAATGTTGAGAGATTCAGGAACTACCACAATCATGCTATGTACCTGTTCATCAGTCAATGTTTCCTTTTCTTTCTCAGCTTCTTCCTCTGCAGTTTCTTCCTGAATTAATTTCTCCTCAGTCCTTTTTTTCTTAGCCTCATCAGACTCTAATAACTCTGCTCCTCTCTTTACACCTTGACTTGGCTGAGTCTCAATAACAAATCTTGGATATGAAGGATTGTGAATTCTTGCATAAGCTTCAAAGTATGCTCTTTCAATAGCTTCATTAGACATCCCTTTGAAATAATTCTCCTTCCAGTAATCCTGATGCTTTAGAAAGTTCTTCATAAACCTCAATTGCTCACTTCTTGAAGGAATTTTCTTCTTATAAGACTTTTTCTTGCTTTGTTTCCTTCTGATCTCTTGCAATAAGTTAGCAATAGCATCATTTTGTTCTTCTAGAGTGTATTTTTCTCTTTCATCAGCTTGTAATTCTTCATCCATTTTCTGATCTGCTAAAATATGAGCAACTCTCTCATCTTCTTCTGTCTGAAACTTCCTTTCAATCATAAAAGCAACCAATCTTGATTTTTCTGCTAGTCTTTCTTCCTCAGCAACCCTGTTTAATTCATCTTCATGAAACTTTTGGGCTAGCTCTTCATCAAGTGCCAACTGAATTTTCTCCTTCTTGGACAATTGTTTAGTTGGTTCTTGCTCTGTCATTATGGCTTTTCCTTTGTCTGCTCTTGATATCCTTGGTTTCCTTGAGTAGAATGCACTTGCAGTACCTTGATATCCAGCATTTATCAAATCCTGAAGACTAACAGTTCCTTCAACACTAGCAGTACCTTGCTCTGTCCCAGCAGTACCTTCATCAAAACTACCAGTACCTTCATCAAAAGTAGTAGTATCATCAAGAAACTGATCTTCTTGCCTCCCCTGAGTCTCATGCTCTTCTTGAACCAAAGAAACATCTGGGTCTTGATCAATTTGGGCAATCTTCCTCCCCTGTTTGGAAGATCCCTCACCATCATCTGAACTTGACTCCTTTGATGAACTAGAAGAAGAAGAACTGGTTGAAACCACCATCTTAACAGATATTTTGACCTTGGATTTCTTGACTGATGTCTCCAATTTCTTCACCCTTAGAACCAATTTTGTGTAGACAACAACAAAGTTCTTTTTGTGGCTCTTGAGTTCAGCTTCCAAGGAGTTCACCTTATCAGAAAATCTTGTACATCCGTTAATTCCTTAAGTTTCTTGCTGCCCTCATCACTTCCAGGTGTGTTACCTCCTGGGAGAGGTGAATCATGGGGCATTGACTCATAATCCATCATATGATGGGATTCTGAGCCACCTTGTGTTTCCATGTGGCTAGGGATTCCACCAGAAGTACTAGGTACTGCTGGTGTTGCCATGGATTGGGTCTTATTGATGTTGCTTCTGTCCTGCTCAGCTACTAAGCCAGAGTCAGTAGAATTAGCCCTTTCCATTATGACATTGTCAGCCTCATCTGCTACATGTGTTGGAGTAGGAACTCTGTGCTGAGGAACATCAGAGTCCTGTATGGATTCAATCCTATTGGTTGATGAAGACGGTTGTGAAGTTGAAGCTTCTGATGTTGTGGGTGTGGGATGGGAGGTGTTGAGAATTAAATATTCATGAAGATTAATATCGGGTTCTGCTCAAGAAATACTCTTAAGTATCATTCTTCTGCTAGAGCATTTGATTCTGCTGCTAGCGTTAAACATTCTACTGATGAATGATTCTGCTGCTGGTGAAGAACTTTCTACTGCTAAGTGGATAACTATCGAATGATTCTGCTGCTGAGTAGATAAGTATACAAAGATATTATGTGTATTAAAGTTAACAATACACGGTAGATAATATCTTTAGACAAAGTGTTCAGTAACAAGTTGTATATTCAGATGCATGTTGTATCTTAGTTAATGACACACATAAGATAAGTTTTGCATGTGTTCGACTTGTCTTATCAACTTTGTAAAGATCTTTCTTGTGCTATAAAAGAAAGATCTTAGACTAGATTTATGTGTGACTAATTTAGAACTTTCATAACTGTTAAGAACATAGAACAAACACAACAATATCACAAGTCATAGAAACATAAGATTCAAGGTTTTGTAACCCTAGTGATAGTGAAGATCACTCGTATTATCTTGAATAATATTGAATCGTTTGGTGTTTACATTGCATGTTCATTGTTCGTTACACAAGCATCACTGTTCCATTTCCATAACCAAAATAACCTTCTAAGTGTGATTAAGTAGTTTCCGCATACTTGATCATAT
Source organism: Artemisia tridentata subsp. tridentata (assembly GCA_021014915.2). Lineage (NCBI taxonomy): Eukaryota > Viridiplantae > Streptophyta > Magnoliopsida > Asterales > Asteraceae > Artemisia > Artemisia tridentata. Next base: position 158,919,505 of record CP139508.1, read on the forward strand.
TAACTCAACTTATCATATACACAAAGTACCAAAGGTTTAACCACCTTACAGTGTCTCGATCAACCTCTCAATTGGTATCAGAGCAAGGCTGATATAGTTGATTTAGAAGAAGAAGAAGAAGAAATGGACGTTGAATCTATTCAAACCAATGTTGCTGCAAAACTACCCATGCTCAAACAGAATGAGTTTGAGATGTGGAGGCTGAGGATAGAGCAATATTTCCAAGTGCAAGACTATGCACTTTGCGAAATTATTGAAGATGGAAACTCTTACCAGCCTACCACCACTACATCAACAGTGGACGGAAAAATGGTGACAACTCTGCAGACACACCCAACATCTGTAGAAGACAGAATAAAGAAGAAAAATGACTTAAAGGCAAGAAGCATGCTGATGATGACCATTCCCAATGATCAACTTTTAAACTTCAGCAAGTTCAAAGATGTCAAGTCATTATTTGAAGCTATTGTTGCCAGATATGGTGGAAATGAAGCCACCAAGAAAACCCACAAGACACTGCTCAAGCAGCAGTTTGAAAACTTCTCCTCTACTAACAATGAATCTCTTGACCATATGTTTAATAGGCTTCAGAATATTGTGAGCCAACTTGCTATTCTTGGTGTTGAATTACCTCAAGAAGATTTGAACTCAAAATTTCTGAGAAGCTTACCAGAAGAGAGGGCTATACATGTTGTTGTCTGGAAGAACAAGCCAGACCTTGATACAATGGAATTGATAGATTTGTATAGCAACTTTAAGATTGTGGAGCAAGATTTGAAGAGAAGTGGAGGTACTAGTTCTAATACTGGGAACATGGCATTTATGTCAACTCCTAGTACCTCAAAATTAAGTGAAGATGTGAAAGTTGTTGATGGTGTTGGTGCTGCTAGTTCATCAAGCAGTACCATGGGTATTTTAGATGAAAAGACTTGTTGTGCATTTCTCACAAGTCAAAATGATGGGTCCATGTTCACTTATGAAGACCTCCAAGAGATCAATGATGATGATCTGGAGGAAATGGACCTAAAATGGCAAATTTCTCTTCTTAGCATGAGAGCCAAGAAGTTCTATCAAAGGACGGGGAAGAAGCTCTTAATCAGCAACACTGATACTGCTGGTTTTGACAAGTCAAAGATAGAGTGCTATAACTGCCACATGATGGGTCACTTCTCAAGAGAATGTAGAAGGCCAAGGCAGCAAGATAGCAAGAACAAAGGTTTTGGAAGCACAACCAAAACAAGGGAGGTTTCTGAGCCAAACTCAAAAGCTATGGTAGCTATTGATGGGCTAGGTTTTGATTGGAGTTTCATGGCTGATGAAGAAGAAGATTCTTCACAGATGGCACTCATGGCTTTTTCTACTACTGAGGTACAATCTCATAAAGCTTGTTCAAAAGCTTGTACTGCTCTTAAAGAACTACAAACTTTAATCAAACATTATGATGAACAAAAGAAAGAGCTAAGCAAAACTCATCAAAACTATATTGATTATAAGTGTGGTTTAGAATCAATAGAAAAGCAGATCCTATACTACAAAGAAAATGAACATGCTTTTTCTGATGACAAAGCTCTTCTAAGAGAGGACATATTCTTTAGAGATGCTGAAATTAAGCTTTTAAGAGAGGCTTTTGATAGGGTCAAAAAGGAAAATGGAAATATTCACTTGACTACACAAACACTAGAACATGCTTCTAGAGGTGTAACCAACATGATAGAATGTCAAGTGATTAATAGAGCCAAGTCAGGAATAGGATATAAGAGTGTCTCACCTCCTTATAGAGGAATCCCTAAACCCCCAGGGATTGACCTAGAAAATTCAGGTGTCCCTGAATTTCAACAACCTGAGCTACAATATGGTGTACAGCCAAAAACAAAGCTAGTTGTTGATAATCCTAAGAAAGTAAGTGAAAGTTTAAGTAAAACTTCACTTTCTGAGGACAAGGTGTCCTCTGATAGAAGATCAGATAGAGTAGTCATTGAAGACTGGATATCTGATGATGATGAAGATGAACAGGTTATGTCTAAACCTGAAGTGGTTAAGAAAGCAGGAACAAGGGTTCCTAAAGTGATAAAAAGGATACTGTTAAGCCTAGGACCAACACTAAACATGTTAGGCTATCAGTTAAATATTGTGAACAATATAGATCCACTAGCAAGCCTAGAGGTAACCAAAGAAATTGGAATGGCCTCAAGTCTAACCAATTAGGTGATGACTTTTTCTTTTATAATAAAGCTTGTTACTCATGTGGCAGCTTTGATCATCTTGCAGCTTTCTGTAACAAATGGGTATCTGGGTATGAAAACAATAGGGTGAATTTTAAAAGGCAAACTCCTCAAACTCACTTTCACTCTAAGTCTAAAAGAACAAAACCCAGAGCAGTTACAAAAGCAGTTTCTACTGCTAGACCATTCATGACTGTTAACCCAAGACCAACAGTTAAATATGCAAAATCTTTTTATAAAAATGCATCAAAAACTGTTCAAAGGCCCATTAAAACAAGTGCAGTTGTCCAAAAACAAGTTTGGAAACCAAAGGGAATAACTACAAAGCTAGCAGTTTCTGCTGCTAAGTATGTGGTTCATACTAATGCTAGAGAAAACAAGGAAAATGCTGTTAAGGCCTCAGCATGTTGGATTCTTAAATCCAATGTTGCATCAACTATTCTCAAGAGATTAAATTTCATTGATGCAAGAGGCAGATCCAAGTCAGTAATAGCTTGGGTCCCCAAAGGAAACTAATACTCCTTATTTCTGTGCAGGAACATTCAACTGATAAACAAGAGGATCAAGGATACTCAGATAGTGGATGTTCAAGGCACATGACAGGAAACAAATCTTATCTCTCAGATTTTTAATCAATAGATGGAGGCTATGTTACCTTTGGAGGAGGTGTTGGTAGCAAAATTTCCGGTAAAGGTACCATTAAAACTAGAAATTTAGATTTTGAAGATGTGTACTATGTACAAGAGCTAAATTATATTCTTTTTAGTGTCTCAGAAATGTGTGATAAAAAGAACAAAGTTCTTTTCTGTGACACTAAATGTCTTGTGCTTTCTCCTGATTTTAAGATGCCTGATGAAAGTCAAGCACTTCTTAAAATTCCTAGAAAGGGCAATATGTACAGTGTTGATATGAAGAACATTGTTTCTAAAAAGGCTTTAACTTGTCTTGTTACAAAGGCCACATTAGATGAATCAATGTTATGGCATAGGAGGCTTGGTCATATTAATTTCAAAACCATAAATCAGATTGTTAAGAATGGTTTGGTAAGAGGTTTACCTCAAAAACGATTTGAAAATGATCAAACATGCATTGCTTGTCTTAAAGGCAAACAACACAAAGCCACTTGTAAGCCCAAGATTTTTAACTCTATCAATCAATCATTGTTTATGCTTCATATGAACTTATTTGGTCCTACAATTGTTAGAAGTATGTAGCATAAGAGATATTGTCTAGTTATTACTGATGACTATAGTAGATTTACATGGGTTTTCTTTTTAAGCTCTAAGGATGAGACACCTAGCATTCTTAAGACTTTCATTACTGAGATAGAAAACCTAGTAGACAAGAAATTCAAAGTCATTAGATGTGATAATGGGACAGAGTTTAAGAATATAGTTATGGATGATTTCTGCAAAGAAAAAGGTATTATGAGAGAATTTAGTGTTGCTAGAACTCCACAATAGAATGGAGTTTCTGAAATGAAAAATAGAACACTAATAGAAGCTGCTAGAACTATGTTAGCTGACTCTAAGCTACCTATAACTTTTTGGGCTGAAGCAGTCAACACTGCTTGCTATGTCCAGAATAGAGTTTTAGTTGTCAAGCCTCACAATAAGACATCATATGAACTTTTTAGACGTAGAACTCCTACAATAGGATTTCTTAGACCTTTTGGATGTCATGTGACAATTCTGAATACCTTAGATCATCTAGGAAAGTTTGATGGTAAAGCAGATGAAGGATTCTTAGTTGGATATTCTCTCAATAGTAAAGCATTTAGAGTATACAACTTAAGAACTAAGAGAGTAGATGAAAACCTACATGTGGAATTTTTAGAGAATAAATCCAATGTAGTAGGTCAAGGTCCTAATTGGCTATTTGATCTTGAGTCATTAACCCATTCTATGAATTATGTGCCTGTTGTTGTTGAAACTAATGATTTTTCAGGTTCACAAACAACAAATGAGGCAGGGTTAGACAAGGAGACAAATCAAGATCATGTATGGATGCCAATAAGTACCAGTGTGGCTTCAACTTCAACAAATGATGAATCTTCTTCTGGTAAAGCTAAAGAAGATGTTGAAGATGAACACAAGGAAGATGGAACAAAGGAACAACAAAATGTTTCTGCTGATGATAGTACCTACTGAGACAGAGCATTCTACTGCTAGGCTTAATTTTTCTGCTGCTAGGCCAAATGATTCTACTGCTGGCCCTTCAGACTCAAATGAAGCAGATTTCTCAGATAAAGAGGTGGATTTGAGTAATATCACACGTAACTATCAAGTTCCTTCTACACCACACACAAGGATTCACAAAGTCCACTCCCTAGAAAATGTGATTGGAGATGTACAATCAGGTGTGAAAACAAGACAACAACTAATGTCTTCAGACCAACAAGGGTTTCTTGATGCCCTTTATGCTTCAAAACAGCATGAGTTTTCAAACTCTTGCTTGTTTGTATGTTTTCTCTCACAAGATGAACCAAAGAACATTCTGAAAGCCTTAGATGATTCAAGCTGGGTAGAGGCTATGCAAGAGGAGCTTCTTCAATTCAAGATTTAGAATGTATGGGTGCTTGTTGATTTACCTAAGGATGCAAAGGTAATTGGCACTAGATGGGTTTTCAAGATTAAAAGGGATGAAAGGGGAATAGTGATTAGGAATAAAGCTAGATTAGTAGCCCAAGGGTACACACAACAAGAAGGTATAGACTATAATGAGGTCTTTGCTCCAGTAGCAAGACTTGAGGCAATTAGGCTTTTCTTAGCTTATGCTTCATTTTTAGGCTTCACAGTTTATCAAATGGATGTCAAGAGTGCATTTTTATATGGTACTATTGAAGAAGAGGTTTATGTTTCACAACATCCTGGTTTCATTGATCCTGACAATCCAGACAAAGTGTATAGAGTAGTTAAAGCTCTATATGGCCTTCATCAGGCACCAAGAGCTTGGTATGAAACACTGGCTTCCTACTTAATAGAGAATGGATTTCAAAGAGGAAAGATTGATCAGACACTTTTCATCAAACAACACAAGAAGGATCTTCTGTTAGTGCAGGTGTATGTGGATGACATTATCTTTGGGTCTACAAGGAAGTAGATGTGTTTGGAGTTTGAGAAGCTTATGCATCATAAGTTTCAGATGAGTTCCATGGGGGAACTTACATTCTTTTTGGGTTTGCAAGTTAAACAGTCATATGAAGGAATATTTATTAGTCAAGATAAATATGTTGTTGAGATTCTAAGGAAGTTCAACTTTGCAGATTCAAAAATGGCAAGCACACCAATGGACTCTGAGAAGCCACTTCTTAAAGACTTATATGGAGAAAATGTGGATGTACACACATACAGATCTATGATAGGCTCTTTGATGTATCTTACATCATCAAGACCTGATATCATGTTCTCTGTTTGTGCTTGTGCAAGATTTCAAGTAACTCCAAAGGTTTCTCATTTAACAGTAGTCAAGAGATTTTTTAGATATCTCAAGGGTCAACCTAGGTTGGGACTATGGTATTCTAGAGAGTCACCTTTTGACTTGGTAGCATTTTCGGATAGTGATTATGCTGGTGCTAGCTTGGACAGAAAGTCAACAACTGGAGGATGTCAATTCCTTGGGTGTAGACTTATCTCATGGCAGTGTAAGAAGCAAACAATTGTGGCTACTTAAACAACTGAAGCTGAATATATAGCTGCTGCAAGTTGCTGTGCTCAAGTCTTATGGCTTCAAAACCAACTTCTTGACTATGGGTACAATTTTATGAACACTGTCATTCATATTGATAATAGTAGTACTATTTGCATAATTAAAAATCCAGTGCAACATTCTAAAACAAAACACATTGAAATTAGACATCACTTTTTAAGAGACTGCAATGAGATAAGATTAATTCAAGTTCTTAAAATTGCTTCAGAACACAACTTTGCAGATCTGCTAACAAAAGCTTTTGATGTTGGAAGGTTTCAGTACTTGGTAGCAAGTATTGGAATGCTTAATCCTCAATGATTTAAAACTATGTGTTTTTGTCTATAAATTTTTGGTTGTACTGCTAGTTTTGTAAATTAATGCTGCTTTTACAAAAGTTTGTGCTGCTAGTACAAATTTAAATTGTGTTATTCATACAGTTAGTCATATGTTTATTCTATTATAAGACAAGTACTTTGTACATTGTTCTTTTGGTTTTAGACTAACAATTTCAGGTATGAATATTTGAGCACAAAGGATATTTCAAGTGAAATGGAAGCAGCAGAATGATAATACTAGTTGCTGACATAATAGGTTCATGATAGAAAAGGTTTGGGAATTTACACCTCCTTAAAACTTCTTTCTTGAAACCTGATTATGAAATTTCACATTGAATTGATGACTTAGTTGATCAGAAAGTAACTGATGCAACTCACTTTCTATCATTTTATACTTTTAAGTATAATGAGCAAGTCTAAGGACATCTGATAGAAAGAACAGCTAGTAAAAGTGAATCTAACACTTGTGTTAGAGGCAACAATTGCTATGAGCTGGAAACCCTGTCAAGAAAGCCTTTTGAATAGGTTTATCTTTACACAGGCAGTTATTTATAACTGAAAACATTGGTTCTCACACAACTACAGGTTGCTTTAAAACCAAAATTTTGATTAAGTGTCTGTTATACACTTAATCCCTTCAAAATGGTTGTAAGCAGTATGATTTTTCTATAATAAAATCATGAACATACTGCTAAGTCAAAAGTTTCTTAAAAAGGATTTTCAAAGAGACTCACAAAAACCATAAAATGATGGACCATGAGTCAAATGCCCCATGAATCACCTCTCATAGGAGTTAACACACCTAGAAGTGATGAGGGCAGCAAATTAAACTCTTAAGGAATTGATGGCTTCATGTACAACATTGTCTGAAAACAAGTTCACATTGGTAGATCAGATAATGATGGGATGATGGTGAGAGATCTTCCAAACAGGGGAGGATAAAATGTTATTTGCATCTCAGGGGAGGAAATATCTCAGGGGAGGAAATAAATCCAAAGAAGGAAGATTAACCAATGAAAAGGGAGGAAAAGACAAGAGCATACAAGATGATGACATAAAGGTTGAAAATGACAAGAACAAAGCTGATAATCTCTTCTTCAGGAACAAGATTCTGGAGTATTATGTATATTCAGAAGGGATGAAGCATTCAAAAGGAGAAAGTTATATCTAGGTCAAACGGAGAAAAGTTTCAATTTCAGTTCACTACGTTTGTTCATCACTTGCAAAGGCATGCTAATAGATGATTTCACTTGTTGAAACAAGCATCCAAGATACACAACATCATTGCCTCTTATAATTCCTCCATCCAAGGAAATTGCACCATCTTTTATTCAAGGTATTGTTTGTTTTCAATTCAAAGAAAGATGATGTTATTGCTGAAAAAGATTCACAGAAAGTAGATGAGTTAGACAGAAAGATAGTTAATCGTGAAAAACAAAGAAAAGCTCAGATCAAGAATCTGACTATGAAATGTTTGCAAGATCCTCACAATCATGATTTAATTCAGAAGAAACATGTTGAAAAGGATTCACATGTTTAGGGAGGATTGTTGGGAAATAAATATTCAAGAAGATTAATATCGGGTTCTGCTCAAGAAATACTCTTAAGTATCATTTTATTGCTAGAGCATTTGATTCTGCTGCTAGCGTAAAACATTCTACTGCTGAATGATTCTGCTGCTGGTGAAGAACTTTCTACTGCTAAGTGGATAACTATCGAATGATTCTGCTACTGAGTAGATAAGTATACAAAGATATTATGTATATTAAAGTCAACAATACACGGTAGATAATATCTTTAGACAAAGTGCTCATTAACAAGTTGTATATTCAGATACATATTGTATCTTAGTTACTGACACACATAAGATAAGTTTTGCATGTGTTCGACTTGTCTTATCAACTTTGTAAAGATCTTTCTTGTGCTATAAAAGAAAGATCTTAGACTAGATTTATGTGTGACTAATTTAGAACTTTCAGAACTGTTAAGAACATAGAACAAACACAACAATATCACAAGTCACAGAAACATAAGATTCAAGGTTTTGTAACCCTAATGATAGTGAAGATCACTCGTATTATCTTGAATAATATTGAATCGTTTGGTGTTTACATTGCATGTTCATTGTTCGTTACACAAGTATCACTGTTCCATTTCCATAACCAAAATAACCTTCTAAGTGTGATTAAGTAGTTTCCGCATACTTGATCATATTAACTCAACTTATCATATACACAGAGTACCAAAGGTTTAACCACCTTACAGTGTCTCGATCAACCTCTTAGGAGGCAACTGGGCTTGTTGCTCCTTCACCCTAAGTTTGTAGCATTGTATCAATAAGAGGTACTGCTTCCCCACCATAACCCCTTGAAGCAATTTTCATGTTGCAAAAAAGTTTTTAAGTAAGCTTTGGGGTTGGATAAACAGTTTTGTGTGGAAGCAGTTGATGTTTGTTTAAATAGAATGAACCTTGGGTACATCAAAAAATTTGATTTACTGTCTACATTCTTAACCATACCTTCAAAAATAAGTTTTGAAAAGTTGAAAATTCTGTCTGTAGCCAAGCAAATAAGAGCAGTAGCAATATTACTACTGAACTGTTCCCATGAGGTTTTCTTGGGGCTAAGACAATGAAGGATGGTGTGAATGAAAAATCTCCATTGTGGGGCAAAACGACTCTTTAGCAGTACAAACTTAACCTACCAGTACTAACTTTAAGCCTGGCAGTACAAACTTTTTAAGAAAATTTTGACTTAGCAGTATGAACAAGATTTTAATGAAAAACCATACTACTAACAGCCTTTTTGAAGGGATTAAGTGTAATGACAGACACCTAATCATGATTTCGATTTAAAGCAACCTCTGGTTGTGTGAGAACCAATGTTTTCAGTTATAAAATAACTACCTGTGATTAGATAAACCCATGCAAAGGGCTTTCTTGACTGGGTTTCCAGCTCGTGGTAGTTGTTGCCTCTAACACAAGTGTTAGATTCACGTTTGCTCGCTGTTCTTTCTATCAGATGTCCTTAGACTAGCTCATTATACTAATTTGTATAAAATGATCGAAAGTAAGTTGAGTCAGTTACTATCTGACCAACTAAGCCATCAATTCAATACAACTTATCATAATAAAATATCAAGAAAGATATTTTAAGGAAGTAATTAACTTAGTTATACACCTTTGTTAATGTATTCCCAAACTCTGTCCATCATTGACTTATTATGTCTACAACTTGAACCACTATTTGCTTGCTCACACATTGCACTTGTAACTTCCTTTTTGCTCAATTTCCAAGATCAAGACAAGATTTTCCAACTTCAGGGTAAGTTCATGGATTAAGGGGAAGTCCTGATCTTTCATGGAAGACAACATCTTTCATATGTTGGTTTTGTCATTATCAACTCTATCACCTGCAATTGTTAGTCCAAAACCAAGAAAACAAAGTGCAAAGAACTTGTCTCATAGCAGTATAATCATATGACTAACAGTATGAATAAAACAGACCAATTTTGTACAAACAATACAAACTATACACTACCAGTACCAGTTGACAAAGCTAGCAGTACAAATCCAATTTAAGTATAAAAACACACAGTTTGAAAAACTTTAAGGATTAAGCATCCCAATACTTGCTACCAAGTATTGAAACCTTCCTACATCAAAGGCTTTTATAAGTAGATCTGCAAAGTTTTGATCATAATCAATTTTAATCACTTGAATCAACTTTTTCTCATTGCAGTCTCTAATGAAATGATGTCTAATTTCTATGTGTTTTGTTTTAGAGTGTTGTACTGGATTTTTAATGATACAAATGGTACTACTATTGTCTATATATATGACAGTGTTCATGAAATTATACCCATAATCAAGAAGCTAATTCTGAATCCAAAGAACTTGGCCACAACAACTTGCAGCAGCTACATATTCAGCTTCAGTTATTGAAGTTGCCACAATTGTTTGCTTCTTACTCTGCCATGATATGAGTCTTCATCCAAGGAATTGACATCCTCCAGTTGTTGATTTTCTGTCCAAGCTTGCACCAGCATAATCACTGTCTAAATACACTACCAGGCCAAAAGGTGATTCCCTAGGATACCACAGACCCAACCTAGGTTGACCCTTAAGATATCTAAAGATCCTTTTGACTGCTGTTAAATGAGAAACCTTAGGGGTCACTTAGAATTTTGCACAGGCACAAATAGCAAACATGATATCTGGTCTTGATGATGTAAGGTACATCACTGACCCTATCATGGATCTGTATGTGTGAACATCAACAATCTCCCCATCTGCATCTTTAAGAAGAGGCTTCTCAGGATCTATTCGTGTGCTTGCCACTTTTGAATCAACAAACTGAAACTTCCTTAGAATCTCTGCAACATATTTATCCTGGCTGATAAATATGCCTTTATGTGATTGCTTTACTTGCAAACCCAAGAAGAAAGTAAGTTCCCCCATGGAACTCATCTGAAACTTGTCATGCATAAGTCTTTCAAACTCTACACACATCTCCTTCCTTGTGGATCCAAAGATGATATCACCCACATACACCTGAACTAGCAAGATATCCTTCTTGTGCTTCTTGATAAATAATGTCTGATCAATCTTGCCTCTTTGGAATCCATTATCCAGCAAATAGGAATCCAAAGTCTTATACCATGCCCTTGGTGCCTGATGTAGTCCGTAAAGAGCCTTTACCACCTTGTACACTTTATCAGGATGCTCTGGATCAACAAAACCTGGAGGTTGTGAGACATAAACCTCCTCTTCAATAGTACCATACAAGAAGCCACTTTTGACATCCATTTGATAAACTGTGAAACCCATAAATGAAGCATAGGCCAAGAATAGTCTAATGGCTTCAATTCTTGCTACTGGTGCAAAAACTTCTTCATAGTCTATACCTTCCTCTTGTGTGTATCCTTGGGCTACAAGTCTAGCCTTGTTCCTAACCACAATGCCCCTTTCATCCCTTTTGTTCCTGAAAACCCATTTGGTTCCAATTACCCTTACACCCTTGAGTAAATCCACCAGTACCCAAACCTTCTGAATCTTGAATTGGAGAAGCTCTTCTTGCATTACTTCTACCCAGCTTGAATAATCTAAGGCTTTGAGAACATTTTTGGGTTCAATTTGTGAGAGGAAACATACAAATAGAAAAGAGTTGGCATCTTCATGCTGCTTTGATTCATACACAGTACTAAGAAACCATTGTTGGTCTGAAGGCTTAAGTTGCTTCCTTGTCTTCACTCCAGATTGCACATCACCAATCACATTATCCAGGGAGTTAGCCTTGTGAATCCTTGTGTGTGGTGTAGTGAGAACTCCATATGTAAGTGGTAGATTATTGAAATCCACCTCATCTTCTGAGAAATCCGCTGCATAAGAGTCTGATGGGCCAGCAGTATCAACATTTGCCCTAGCAGTATCATGTTGGGGCTCAGCAGTACAATCATCATTAGTACTATTAACTTGATTCTCTTGTTCCTTAGTTCCATCTACATTGTTTTCACCTTCAATCCCTTCCTTAGCTTCATCAGTAGAAGGTTCACCATTCATTGAAGTTGAATCCACACTTGTCCAGATTGGCATCAGTACATAATCTTGATCTTTTTCCTTGCCCAAGCCTGCTTCATTTGTTGCATTATCATCATCTGAACCTGCAAAAACATTAGAAGAATTTCCTGCAACAACTGGCACATTGTTCATAGATTGGGTTAGAGTCTCAAGATCAAACAGCCATTTTGGTCCTTCACCTGCAACATTAGATTTGTTCTCTAAAAATTCAACATGCAGGTTTTCCTCAACTTTCCTAGCTCTTGTGTTGTATACTCTAAATACTTTGCTATTGAGAGAATATCCAACCAAGAATCCTTCATCTGCTTTACCATTAAATTTGCCTAGATGGTCTATGGTATTCAAAATGGTCACATGATACCCAAAAGGTTTGAGAAATCCTAATACAGGAGTTCTACCTCTAAACAGCTCATATGGTGTCTTATTGTGAGGCTTAACTACTAAAACCCTGTTCTGTACATAGCAAGTAGTATTAACTACTTCAGCCCAAAAAGTAATAGGAAACTTAGAGTCAGCTAACATGGTTCTAGCAGCTTATATTAATGTCCTATTCCTCCTCTCAGCAACCCCATTCTGCTGAGGAGTTCTAGCAACACTAAATTCCCTTCTAATACCTTTTTCTTTGCAAAACTCATCCATAACTCTATTTTTGAATTATGTCCCATTGTCACACCTAATGACTTTGACTTTCTTATCCACTTGGTTTTCTATCTCAGTGATAAATGTTTTAAGAATGCTAGGAGTCTCATCCTTAGAACCTAAAAAGAAAACCCATGTAAACCTGCTAAAGTCATCAGTAACTACAAGACAAAACCTCTTATGCTGAATACTACTCACAGAAGTGGGGCCAAATAAGTCCATATGTAGCATAAACAATGGTTGATCAATAGAGTTAAAAATCTTGGGCTTACAAGAAGCCTTGTGTTGTTTGCCCTTAAGATAGGCAACACAAGTTTGGTCATTTTAAATTTTTCCTGAGGCAAGCCTCTTACCAAACCTTCCTTTACAATTTTATTAATGGTTTTAAAATTAATGTGACCAAGTCTCCTATGCCGTAACATTGATTCATCCAATGTGGCCTTTGCAACAAGACAAGTAAGGGCCTCTTTAGGAACAATCTTCTTCATATCAACACTGTACATGTTGCCCTTTCTTGGAACTTTGAGCAAGACCTGACTTTCATCAGGTAGCTTAAAGTCTGGAGAAAGCACAAGACATTCAGTGTCAGTAAAAAGAACCTTGTTCTTTTTGTCACACATCTATGAGACACTAAAAAGGTTATACTTAAGTTCTTGCACATAGTACACATCTTTAAAATCCAATTTACCGGTTTTAAGTGTACCTTTACCAGTAATTCTTCCTCCTATACCTCCCCCAAAGGTAACATATCCTCCATCCAATGGTTGAAAGTCTGAAAGATAGGACATGTTGCCTGTCATGTGCCTAGAACACCCACTATCTGCATAACCTTGATCTTCATTATCTCCTTGTGAATGTCCCTGCACATGAAATAAGGAAATTAGTTTCCTTGGGGAACCCAAGCCATTACTGACTTGGGTTTGCCTCGTGCATCAATATAATCAAATCTTTTTAAAACAGTGGATGCACCATTGGATTGGAGTGGTCTCCAAACCCAACATGCTGAGGCCTTAACAACATTAGCCCTTTATTTCCTAGCAGTGTTTTTAAAGTTGGCAGTACTAACTGCTTGGCTAGCAGTATTATCTGCTGGCTTTGCAGTTGTAGCCTTTGGTTTCCAAATTTATTTTTGTACCATTGCTTTTGTTTGAAAAGGCCTTTTAGCAATTGTTGATGCAGATTTGAAAGTTGTTTTTGCACCTTGAACTGCTGGTCTTGGGTAAACAGACTTAAATGGTCTAGCAGTATGAACTTGTTTTGGGCCAGACTTTAATAAAACTGCTTTGGGTGTCATTTTAGCAATATTAGAGTGAGTTTGAGGCCTTTGTAAGTTCACCCTATGGCTTGAATACCCAGTTACCCTTTTGTTGCAAAAAGCTGCAAGATGGTCAAAACCTCCATAAGTGAAACAAGCTTTTCTTATATAGGACAAAGTCATCACCTAGTTGGTGAGACTTGAGGTTGTTCCAATTCCTTTGGTTACCTCTGGGCTTGTCAGTGGATCTATACATCTCACAGTACCTTACTGGTTGCCTAACTTGTTTAGCATTTGACTTAGGCCTAACAGTTTCATTCTTGACCACCTTAGGAACACTTGTTCCTACTACCTTAACTACATCAGGTTTAGCCATAACCTGATCTTCCTCATCATCAGATGTCCAATCCTCAATGGTTGGAGCATCTGAATTCCTACCAGAGGACACCTTGTCCTCAGTGAGTGAAGTGTCACTTGCACTCTCAAAGGGTTCACTTACTTCTACAGGCTTATCAACAACTACATTCTCTTTTTGCTTAGGACCATATTCTAACATTGGTTGTTGAAATTCAGGCAAGCCTGCATGTTCTAGGTCTATCCCTGGGGGTGCAGGAATACCTCTGTGAGGAGGTGGAACAGTCTTATATCCTAACCCAGACTTAGCTTTGTTGATTAACTGACATTCAATTATCTTGTTTACACCCTTAAAGGCATATTCTAATGTTTCTACACTTAATTGAATGTTTTCATTAGCCTTTTTAATCCTATCCAACTCAGCTTTCAAAAGACTAATTTCAGCATTTTTAAAAGTTAAATCCCTTTTAAGAACTGCTATATCAACAACATAACTAGACTCATTATTCTTATAGTGAACTATCTGCTCCTCTAGGACAGCTAAACCTCTCTTATGATTTGACAAGTTATAATGAGTTTCGTTCAGCTTTATCCTTTGTTCATCATAATGTTTTCTTAAAGTTTCTAGTTCCTTAAGAGCAGTACAAGATTTAGAACAAGCTTTAGCAGATTGTACCTCAGAATCAGAGAAGGCCATAAGTGTCATCTCAGTAGATTCTTCCTCCTCTGCTGCCATGAAACTCCAATCAAATCCTAAGCCATCAATAGCCACCATTGCTTTTGAAGTTGGCTCAGCTTCTTCCACAATCTTGGCTTTGTTCCCATAACCTCTGCTCTTGCCATCCTGCTGCCTAGGCCTCCTGCATTCCATTGAGAAGTGCCCCATCTTATGGCAATTATAACACTCTAGCTTTGATTTGTCAAAACCAGCAGTATCATTGCTGCTGATAGTGATCCTCTTTCCTGTTCTTTGGTAGAACTTCTTAGCCCTCATGCTAAGAAGAGAGATCTGCCATTTGAGGTCCATCTCCTCCAAATCATCATCATTGATTTCCTGGAGGTCTTCATGAGTAAGCATAGTCCCATCATTCTAGCTTGTCAGGAAGGCACAACATGTTTTCTCATCCAGAATACCAACAGTACTACTTGATGAACTAGCAGTACTAATATTTGGGCTTGCAGTACTAATTCCCACAGAAAACTTAACTTCTTCAACTGGACTTGAGTTATTGGGAGATGACACAAAGGCAATGTTCCCAGTGCTTGAACTAGATCCTCCAGCTTTCTTCACATCTTGCTCAACAATCTTGAAATTGTTGTACAAGTCATTCAGGCTCATAGTCTCAATGTCTGGCTTGTTCTTCCAGACTACTACATGCATAGCCCATTCTGCAGGTAAACTCCTCAAGAACTTGGAGTTTAAATCTTCTTGAGGTATATCCACACCAAGAACAGCCAGTTGGCTTACAATCTTTTGAAGCCTGTTGAACATGTGATCCAGTGACTCATTGCTGGTAGCAGTGAAGTTCTCAAAGTTTTGCTTCAAGAGAGTCTTCTGAGTTTTCTTAGTAGCTTCATTCCCTCTATATCTGGCTATGATTGCCTCCCACAAAGTCTTAGCATATTTGTATTTGCTGAAAGACAAGAGTTGATCATTTGGAATGCTCATCATCAGCAAACTTCTGGCTTTGAGGTCATTCTTCTTTTGAAGCCTCTCTTCAGCAGTGACTGGAACAGTCTGCACAATTGTCTCAACTTTACCCTCAACAGTTGTAGTAGAAGTTGTAGGTTTGAATGAATCTCCTTGTTCAATAATTTCCCAGAGTGCATAGTCTTGCACCTGGAAGTATTGTTCTATCCTTAACTTCCACATGTCGAATTCATTCTGCTTGAGCATTGGTAGTTTAGCAGCCATGTTGGATTGAGTGTTTTCCATGTCCATTACTTCTTCTAAATCAATAGTATCAAACCTGGCTCTGATACCACTTGAGAGGATTATAATACACTTAGGATATTACTCCTGTATAACGTCTATAAGATACTTTGAGTGAATGTGATTAAGTATGCGGAATCTACTTAACCACACTTAGAAGGATGCTGATTTGTTTAATGGAATAGTAATGCTTTTTATTGGACAATGAACACATAATGTAAACCACAAACGATTCAATATTATTAAGAATAATACGAGTGATCTTAGCTATTACTAGGGTTACAAAACCTTGAATCTCTATGACTGATGTATATTTAACATCTAACTTAGGATCTCCTTTTATAGACCAAGGAGTCCTTTACAAGATAAGTATTCACCGTATAAATCTAACTAAATAAGATATACACACAATCTATACCATACTTATCTCCTACAATGTTTCCAAAAGCAGTTATCCTTCAGCAGTATCTTCTGTATAACTAGCAGTACTAACCTAGCAGTTTGTACTGTTAGTTATTTCCTGAGCAGTCTTCAATTATACACTAGCAGTTAGTATTGTTAATGTATTCTTCTTAACAGTACTAATCTTCAGAACATTTAATTCCCAACATAGTGTGCTCGGCTAAGGTCTATTCTAGTTAGGTTATGAAAAACATGTCAAAATTTTAAAAATGGCACAATTTTTCAAAATAAACTAGAAAAATGAGGGCAAACAAGTTCAAGTTATAATTCTACTCCCGTCCCCCCACTTGAAATGTACAAAGTCCCTTTTGTACTAAACATGAAATAAAGATGAGGTAAAAGTAGAATTGGAACGAGAACTTCCCTGAAATTTTCTCCAAAACGAAAGAAGGATCACGTAGAACATGCGTGCCTTCATCTTTTCTCCATGAGCAAATTTCAATTCCCTGAAATCACGACACTACCAACAAGCATAAATCTAAAAGAAAAAATAAAAACAAACAAAAACCTAACTCACTTTCGTAGGAATCATGGTTGCATTTAGCGTATGCAACAAGCCTTTTAAACCACTCGGTGTCCCGAGTGGACAAGTTAAGTCTCGTGAGGTTTTACAGGGAACACACCCACAAAGTTCATTTAAAACTAATACAAGATTATGGTGTGTAAGATTAAATATTAAATTTGGATATAGGACAGGTTACGGCGTAAACTCATTTGTGAGTTACACTGTAATTGCATAAACATGGGAGTCAGCCGATATCGGAGGAAGGTTATGGCGTAACCATAGAATATGGTTACGTCGTAAAGTCTACACAGAATGTATTCTCCAGACTGGTTCTATCCACAGTGAACTTTACTATATCTTCATTGCTCCAATTCCTGCAAAATAAAAACACAAACACACCAAACCCAACTATTCTAATAAAATGAAAAGGAAAAAGGATAATTCGAGTTGTCTCCCTAAATAAACTTTTGTTTATTTAATGAGTCTTTAAGTTAGACTCAAGGCTGTGGTCAGAAATGGTTATTGCTCATCTCGTGGAAGTTACAATCTCCACATTATATCCACTCAATAAGCTTTTCATCCCTCTTATACTCACCTCCAAGTTGTAAACAACCCTTATAGAACTCTTTTATCTTTTTGTATGGGTATTTGTAACCGTTGGCTTTATCTTCATCACTCATTTCTAGGAGTGGCCGGGCTGAACTTAATTGTCTCTTAGTCCAATGTTTAAAATTGGTTACGGTTCTCGGCATTTTAAAGATTGTCTTGGCATTGCCGTTTTCAACCACACAATTCCCTTATCAGCATCTCCCTTTAAATCGGACATTACTTTGAAAGGATTTCCAAGAATTACACCGGTTAAGCCGTCCTCCACGAACTCACTCATGTCACTCATGTCATCCAGAACCATAAAGTCTACAAGAAAGGTGTAGATTCCAATGAATACGTGAACATTAGTGGCAACTCCAAGGAAGTTATTTCCCTTGTATTCGAGTTCCTTCTTCATAATTTGGTTAAAGCACTCCTTGGACATAATATTCACTGGTGAGCTTGTGTCAATAAAATGATGGAAATCCATGAAACCAATCTTGCATGAGATTTGAAGATTGCCGGGGTTTCGCTGGTGAATCCTAGTTCCCATCCCAAAAAACAGAGGTTGGCCCGGTGGTGAAATCGTTTTTCCATGATCAGCTTGCAAAGGGACCATTTCTATGTCATTACTGAAATCATCCGGCCCAATTCCAAATCTTTCTTCGTTTTCTTCATACTCAACAAAAACGTCGAAATCTTCTCCCGATGAAATGTCGTTGTGCTCAGTAGAATTTATTGGAGCTTCATTTGTCAAAAATGCCTCCAGATTGTCTCAAAAATCGCCTGTTCCTTGAACCTGATTTATCACAAAAACTTTTTTAGGGATAGAAATAATCTTGTTAGCCCTAAAAGTTATAATTTCCCCATCTACTTCAAGGGTCATCTTCTTGCAATAAACATCAACCTTAGCATGGGCAGTGGCAAGCATAGGTCTTCCCAGAATAATAGGGTTTTTGTCATCTTCCGTAATTTCTAAAATAAAAAAATCTACTGGAAAAACAAACCTATCAATCTTTACTAAAACATTCTCCACGATTCCCTTAGGGGATTGCATGGATTTGTCTGCCATTTCAATATCCATTTTGATAGGTCTTAAACTTCCAACTCCTAGACGCAAGTACATAGAATAGGGCATAATACTTATACTAGCCCCTAAGTATGCTAATGCATTGCTTATTTCAAGGTTACCGATAAGACATGGAAGAGTGAAACTCCCAGGGTCTTTTTCCTTAAGAGGTAATTCATTCCTCAAAATAGCAGAGCACCTAGCATTTAGCTTCACCGAAGCTATTTCTTCCAAGCTACCTTTCTTGTTGATTACTTCTTGCACAAATTGAATTTCTTTAGATTTATTTTTAATTGAATTAACCAAAGGTAAATTAACTGCAAGAGTTCCCAAATCATCAAGTAGGAGTTGTTCTTTGACAAGTCTCATCTTGACTTTTTCGGAGAAAGTAGTTGGTTCACTTGGAGTTTCCTCAGTTGCAACTAACTTAGTTTCTCCGGTTGTCACTCCATTGACAATCTCTTCTACAACTCTCTCATTTCTCTTGTTCAAACAATCTTTTATGGCTTGGGCGCATTGTTCTACCTTCATTTCGAGGTTTTTAATCCCGATAACGTGAGCTTTGAGCGATGAAATGGTGCTTTCAACAAAGTTTTTCATCATTTCCTCCTCACGTGCTTGCCTCTTGGTAGATTCCTCAATGTACTTCGAAACTAACTCCTCAATGCTAACTATTTCTTTTGTACCAACTAAACTTTTCACTTCCTCCTTACGTTGAGCCTCCTCTACCTTATTTCTCTCCTGTCTCCTTCTCTCCAACTCCAGCCCATAATCATTATCTCTCTTAATCATAGTCTTCATAACTTTATGTTTAAAATTATTCCTAGGTCCATATCCAGTTTCAACATGCCACTTATGACAGTGGTAGGCCATCCATTGAATAGAATCCCAGTCTTTATCTACCGTCATTCCCGGAATTGGTCTTTGAGAGTCTAGAAGTTGTCAAGTCTCGGCGTCCAGTCCTTTGTCAAATATATAAATCATTTGATGCTTATTGAGGTCATGCATTGGACATCGGTAAAAAAGCTCGTTATATCTTTCCCAAGCTTGATAAAACTTCTCTTCTCTTTCTTGCACAAACCGGCGGATATCATTTTGTAGCCTAGCTATCTTAGATGGTGGACAGAACTGTTTCACGAACACTCTTCGGAGATGATCCCATGATGCCTTCGAATTGGGAGGAAGTCTACTGAACCATTTCCTTGCTATTCTAGTGAGGGTCATTGGAAATACCTTGAGCATAAGGGAATACCTGGAGACCTTAGGGATATTATAAAGGCAACATAAGTGTAGGACTTCCTCCACATGTTCCTGAACATCTTCATCCTTTTCTCTGGAAAACTGTCTGTTATGTAATTCCTGGATGAATTGGCTAGGAATAGAAAATCCATATGTTTCAGGGTTAGGTGTTGTATCAAAATTTATTTTGCAGTTCACGTTAGTCCTACCCAAATATTGCTCCATGGTAAATCCGTTAATGTTGGGTTCTTCATTTGACTCCGGTTCAGAATCTGAATGATCAGATTCGTAAAATGAGAAAATGTTATGGACAGAGATTGGGGTGTTGTTTCTTTTAACTCGAAATTGCTTTTTTGGATTGTCGTATGGTGTGGCAAGGAACGGTCTAGAACTCCGAGTTTGTATCACGACATTAGAATAGATTAGAAGAAGAATAAAATAAAAATTGACTTAAACTTAAAAACCCTAATATAGCTCCCCCGGCAGCGGCGCCAAAAACTTGATGGAGGATATCTGACCAGGTTTTAATATTTATAATTGTCTCGTCTACCTATGGTCTACCTTATGCACTCACGGGCAATGTACCCGGTCGTGTGTAGTGTAGTAATCAGTAAAGCCGAGGTCGTCCCAAGAGCTACGCGTTTGGATCCTAATTTATGTCTATGTCACATTTTAAAAGGGGTTTTAAGTTGATTGATTAATTAAACTAAATAACAGAAATGAAATGCGGAAATTAAATTGAGTTGAATGCAATAGGGAGAAAATGTACTAGCCT
Source organism: Artemisia tridentata subsp. tridentata (assembly GCA_021014915.2). NCBI lineage: Eukaryota > Viridiplantae > Streptophyta > Magnoliopsida > Asterales > Asteraceae > Artemisia > Artemisia tridentata. The sequence continues at coordinate 158,940,149 of CP139508.1, forward strand.
AGTTATTCATCCTATAATGCAATGACTATGTTCTCTAATTAAACTTCCTATCGCTTCAAGTGGGGCATAAGATTCACTAGACTCCTTTGGTCAATTCGTCTAGTCTATATCCCTAGAATCCTACTAAGATATCATGGGTCTTATCCAAAGTGATTATCAGAGTTTATAGGTAGACTAGTTCAAGTCATTAAGTGCCACTACATGCTAGATTCATTCTCTGTGTGATCCGGCCTCTCGGATCTTAGACTACACATCTAACTCCTTAAGTTAATCAGAAAACGGAAGGTGATCCTTTGGTCAATTCGCATACAAGGGATTGGTAGTCCTATGGTCAATTCTTACCAACCCTCGCAACCTACGACTCTAGGGTCCTATGGTCAATTCTCCTAGTGTAATAAGTACAACCGTCCTTCAAAACTACCGAAGCTAGAGGATCTTACGAAAACTAAGCATGCACACACTAGAAGCAATAATAAAAGCACGAAAACATAATCAAAACAATAAAAGAATCATAACTAGGCTAGCACCAAAGGTGCTTAGCTGATCATATTGAAAAGTACAAAAGATTCAATGTTTTGCATGGTAATGAAAGACATGGAATCGTAAATGTAAAATGAATATAAATCGCCAAAACTTATTGATGTTATGTCATGATCTCTCCCTTGGAAAATGCTCCGTATGTTGCTGGAGATCGTCCTTGCGGAACCCTACTTCGTTCTCTGACTTTTTGTGGCGTGAAAGTTATGTAAAATGCAGAAAATAGGGTTTGTATTTATAGGCCCGGCAAAGCTACGGTGTAACCTCTAGTCGTGGTTAGGTCATAACTAGTGTATCTTTAAACGATCTTATCCATTTAGTAATATTTATGGCGTAACTTGATGGGTAGTTACGCCGTAATCTTCTTAGGTTAACAATTACGTCGTAATCTTTATGCTGGTTACGCCGTAATCTCTTCAATCACTTCAATCAACATTCTGTGTAATTTTTACGCCATAACCTCTTGCATGGGTTACGGCGTAACCTTCATAGTCATGAAACTCTTCTAAGTCTTTAAATTGTTACGGCGTAATCTCTTGTGGTAGTTACGCCGTAATCCTTGATTTGCATTGACTTGGTCTTCGTGTATAAATCCTTAGCTACGGCGTAAGTAGAGAGTGGAGCTACGCCGTAACTTCTTCAAAGCTAGCATACTAAAGTGTGTATTAACTTAAGTACTTTTTCAATTCCGCGTCTCTTTTGCTCCTATCCTCCTTTATAACCTGGAAACGAAATATAAAGAAATCAAAGTGTATATCCTTATAAAACAATACAAATAACGAGCATATTAGGGGGAAATTGACACTAAAATATCAGGATTATTTGATGTCATCACATACCAACACGCTCAAGCACCTCAGTAGCATACTTCTGTTGAGAGAGAAACATGCCAAAAGCATTACGAGTCACAGAAATGCCTAAAAAATAATTAAGCGGGCCAAGGTCAGTCATGGAGAACTCCGTATGAAGAGAAGCAATAACCCGCTAAAGAAAAGCTGTAGAAGATGAAGTCAAGACAATATCATCAACATATAAAAGTAGATAAGCTGTATCGGACCCCTGTCTGTAAATAAATAGTGAAGAGTCACAACGACTATGATGAAAACCAACTCGAGCAGCATAAGCCGCAAACCTCTGAAACCAAGCCCGAGGAGCTTGTTTAAGCCCATAAAGTGATCGCTGCAAAAGACAAACATGATTAGGATGCTGCGGATCCCGAAAACCAGGAGGCTGATACATGTAAACAGTCTCGGATAAAGATCCATGCAACAAAGCATTCTTGACATCAAGCTGGTTGAGAGGCCATTGTTGAGAAATAGCAAGACTAAGCACAGTACGAACAGTAGCCGGTTTAACCACCGGGCTAAATGTCTCATCAACATCAATACCTGCAAGTTGAGTACTTCCATTCGCAACAAGGCAAGCCTTGTAGTGATTAAGACTACCATCTGCTTTATGTTTATGCCGAAAAATCCACATAGAATGAAAAATGTTCGCGTCCGGTGGCCGGGGCACAAGAACGCATGTATTATTTTTAATTAATGCATTATATCCATCAAGCATAGTACTATACCAATGGGGGTCATTAAAGGCATGGGTGTACGACTTTGGAAGTGGTGAAATGGTGGACACATTGAAGGTAAAACGTTGAGTAGGACGATTAGAACCAACACGGAAGCGAGTGACCATAGGGTGCGTCAATACGGGATTTGGGTTGGCAGTCTGTGGTACAGTGACCATGGGTTGAGTGTTCATTGGTGGTGGGTCGTGAACACTAGTGGGCTGGTGAGGGATCGTTGGGCTGTTGATAGCATCAAGTGTGGATGTAGTTGTTGGGCTAGGTGGAACTGGTGGTGGGCCATTGGAGTGTGTTGGGCTGGTGGGTAAAGTGTACTGGTGAAAAGTAGAATTAGGAGGTGTGTGTTTGGCTGTAGGCATAGCAGATACAGTGGGATGAGTAATAAGGTGTTGTTGGATAATGTTGGGTGATGTATCGAGGAAGGTGTAAGAGGGTGAAGTGTTAGGGGTCATAGATCTGTAGGGAAAAACCATCTCATCAAATGTCATGTGACGAGAAAGTATGATTTTGACCGTGTTTAAGTCAAGACACCTATACCCGCGATGATTGGTCGGGTATCCAAGGAAAATAGAGGGAGTTGCTCGTGGTTCAAGTTTATGATTGGTGTGTAAGGAAAATAGTGGGATGAGTAATAAGGTGTTGTTGGATAATGTTGGGTGATGTATCGAGGAAGGTGTTAGAGGGTGAAGTGTTAGGGGTCATAGATCCGTAGGGAAAAACCGTCTCATCAAATGTCATGTGACGAGAAAGTATGATTTTGACCGTGTTTAAGTCAAGACACCTATACCCGCGATGATTGGTCGGGTATCCAAGGAAAATAGAGGGAGTTGCTCGTGGTTCAAGTTTATGATTGGTGTGTAAGTGCAGCTAGCATAGACAACCAAAAATACGAAGATCTGTATAATTTGGTGTCGTCTTATAAAGGCGGGTGTGAGGAATTTCATTTTGTATTGCGGTGGAGGGTAAAATGTTTAAAAGGTAACCGGCCAGGTGAAGTGCTTCAACCCAGAAAGTGGGTGGAAGGTGTGCTTGGACTAGAAGGGTTCGGATAAGGTTGTTAATGGTACATATCATTCGCTCAGATTTACCATTTTGTTGGGAGGTTTTTGGACAAGAGAAACGAATGGTAATACCATTAGAGGCAAATAATTGGTGTAGGGCGTTGTTGTCAAACTCGCCCCCCATGATCACATTGTAAGGATTTGATATCACAATTAAATTGATTCTTAACAAAAGCACGGAAATAAATAAATTTAGACAACGCATCAGACTTATTTCTTAAAGGATACACCCATAAATAATGCAAAAAATGATCTAGAAACAAAACATAATATTTAATACCCGAAATACTCGGAAGTGGAGATGTCTACAAATACGAATGAATAATGTCAAAAGGAGACTTAACAATAGTCTCAGAAAGCGAAAAAGGAAGTCGCACATGCTTGCCAAGCTAACAAGCATGACAAAGCACGGGAGACTTAGTCTTATTACATGAAATAAAGTTATTAGAAACTAAGGAACATAACACGTCACTTCCAGGATGACCAAGACGTTGGTGCCACGTATGCTGACTGGCCAAAAAAGCTTGAGGGATGGACGAAGATGTGACTGGATATAGATCACCCGTGCTGTAACATCGAAGAAGAATTTGACGGGTCCAGAAATCCTTCACAGAAAACCCAAACTAATCAAATTCAATAGTACACTTATTATCACGAACAAACTGACGAATCAAAATTAAATTTTTTATAATATTGGGTGTAATAAGAACATTATTTAAGTGAAGGGTTTGGTGTGGTGTGGTTAAAGTGCTATGGCTCGTTTTGGTGGCAAGAATGGATTTCCCGTTACCAACAAGGACAGATGGATAAATGCAAGAATTAAAAATAGTACTAAGATTATTTGCAGAGGAGTTAAGATGAGAAGACACACCGATATCCATGTTCCAATTAGCATTGGCGGGATCCTGAAGTGTCATAGCATTGAAGGCTTATGGTAGTAACGTCTCCTGACCTTGAGGCGCGGACTGTGTACCCGAACTCTGAATAGTAGAGGCAAACAAAGCATGTTGTTGTGGAGTAAAAATGTTAACGGCGGGCTGAGCTTGCTAGACTCCAGAAGTTGCATTGGGCCGGGAGCCCAAAATAGAAGAAACATTGGACTGATTATTACCCAAAGCAGATTGTAAACCCAATTGAGGTAGCAAAGTGTTTTGGGCCTGGAGCATGGTTAACAATTGCTGTTGAGCTGTCAAAGTAAGCCTATTCCCAAGACCATTATGCATGTTGGATTGAGAAACAGTGGAACGAGCATTCCCTTGTGACGATTGATTGAGAGGGTTGCCAGTAGCAATATTACCAACGGAATTTGAGTCGTGAATGAAATAACAGTTAGCTCCCTATCGACATAAACCGCGACCAAAGTTCCTACACACTTCAGTTCGGTTATTGTTGCAAGAGTCACGACTGTTACACGAGTCGGGACCTCAAGTGTTGTTAGTTTCAGTGAGTAGTACCTTTAGAGCAGAAGAGGTAGTATTAGTAGGCAAGATCGGAGACTTAGAGCGTAGCCTCATTTCTTCAGTCGTGACCATAGACCTCATTGTTGCGAGATCAGGAAAAGGGTCTTTATGGGCAATGATGGTTGCGAGATTGGCATACTTGTCACTCAACCCGTTTATAGCATAAGTAACGATGTCATCATCACTCACTGACGAACCAAGGTCATTTAAGAGAGTAACGATGGACTCGATTTTTTGAAAATAAGCATCGGCACTAAGATCACCCATTTGAATTACACGTAACTCAACTTTTAAAGCGATAGTTCGTGTTCGTTTATTGTCTTGAAAGATTGTTTCAACATGTTTCCACGCATCCTGAGCCATGGTAGGGTTCTTTTTGATCAATCTACTTTGAAGAGTAGGAGCAAGGGTTAGAAAAATCTAGGACTTCATAATAGAGTTAGCAGTAAGCCACTCGGTCGTTGGTGGAATTGAAGTAGAAGTAGTTGCAGTCGAGCCTTCGATGTGCTTTAGGACACCAAATTTGTTGCAATGGATCTTGAAAAAGTAGCACCACGATGAGTAATTTAACTCATCAATATCAAGTTTCACGGGCACAAGATTGTTGATGTTATGCACCGCATATAGTTTTTCAACAAGGGTTAGGTTAGGGGTGGTGGAGGTGGATTACCGTTAGTCATTATGTCCGTGTATGATAAGAGAATGTGTAGCAGCGAGGGTGGTTATGGTGGTAGAGAAGATGCAGCAGTAAAGATTTGATGTGAGAGGGAAGAAATTGACGGTATTTTTTAGGGTTTTATATGATCGAACCCTCTGATACCATGAAGGTCAATACGTTTATTGATCATTAATGTTTTACAATGTTCGGTATAAATAATATTACAATGGGCCCAAATACAATGCTAAGTACAATAATAAACCATCTAACAAATGGGCCATAATATAGTCTGCTAAGAGAAACCACTATGTCCCCAAAAGGTTAAAATACCAAAACTCTAACTGAGCCATGTTACACTGTCAAGCCAATAATGTGAAAGGTAGATTAAGCTTATTAAGTAGTTTGCTTCAAAAGATATCCAATCAATTGATCCATTTTCAACAAGACTTTTTTTTTCATTAAATTAGGTTATCCTGACAAAGATAGCAATTAAACCTGAGTTACTTCCGAATCTAAAATCAACTAAACTAATCACTATGGCTGTGTTTGGGGATAAGTCCTTGATTTGTTAAAATAAGCTAGTTTATGAAATAAGTTTTATTTGTCACACACGTTTATGAAAGCTTTTATAAGCCATAAGTTTTCATAAGCCCATGTCAAATGAAATAAGATTATAGTTAGTCAGTTTACTTAAATACCTTTCAAAGTAAATGAATCGTCACACAAAAGCTGAAAATATATCTGGATTTAATATGATGTATTATTATATGATCTTACATTGATAAGCATCAGCTCCATCTAATTTGCCAAACACCTTTATAAAAATATAAGCTCCAACTTTTGGCTTATAATATAAGCTCCAACTCAAGCCCCGGCTCCAGCCCGTTTCGCAAAACATACCCTATATGTTTGGCACATAGCTTCTAACAGCCTATTGAGGCTTGAACTTTTGAAATAAGTTAGCTTATAAAATAAGCCTTGTTGGACGTAAATTTTTTTAAGAGCTTCTATAATTCACAAGCTCTTGAAAAAGAGCTCATCAAGAGGAGCTTTTGAGAGAAACTTGAGCTTTCGGTGAAATCATTTATAGAAATACCCTTATCTTTAATATTTGTTCATTTAATTATCGTTCTTGAAAGTCTTTTTACACATATAAGCTCCAATTCTAACTACTTTAGTGATAACGCTTAGATTGTGCATATGTTTAGTAGCGTTATCCCTGATTTTGTGTATGTCATTTGGTTATATTTATAAGCTTTTGTCACTTAATGGTACCAAAGTATGTTTGCAAAGTATATGTAGCCAAGTATAGGAAAAGAAATAAAAAGTGAAAGGAATGATGAATGAAAGAAGATTAATGATTGTATGAAGATTCCTGTATCGAGATCTACATCAAAAGGCATTTCAAGAATAAAAGATCCAAGGATTTAACATTTCATAGCCCTAAGACAGAGGAAAGACCAAGTTTGGATGAAGAATAAAGAGTTACAAACAAGAGACAAACAATCGGCAAGTTAAACGAGAAAATACTAAGAAAAATACCTGCTGAAGACCCATAGCCGATCGGTCGCAGCCCGCAACCGATTTGGCTGGAGGCATTATAGAAGACCAGCCGATCTGCTGGAATGCAAACCGATCGACTGGAGCACCCTGTTTTGGCCAAATCTTCATCACTAAGATTTCCAGCTTATAACCAACGATTCTAGGTCCTTCTAATCAGTATTCTAGGCCATTCTAGTCTGCTTGTTGTCCAAGTTGAAACATTAAACACCCTAAGTCTTGAGAGTAGTATAAATAGGACCATATTCACTCATTTATAATCATCCCATACTCTAATCATCAGTCAACTCTCAAATACTCTCTCAAAGCTCTCAATTTCATCCTTAGAAGTCCAAGAAAGTTTGGAGGTCCAAGAAGTCAATATTTGGAGGTCAAACCATTAGGAAGTCAACACCAATACCTGGGGTATCATTACTTATTCATTTTTAATTTTATTTCCATCATTGTAAGACTTTTAATCATGTTTTCTAATGTTCAAAATTCAGAGTTTATGTTTAAGTTTGCAATTAGTGGCTAGTGCCTTGGTGCACTAGCTCAGATGATGTTTATTATATGATGATTTTCTTATGATTGTTGTTAGTGCAAATATTACGATATATTTAATCTATACAGTCTCGTTTGTTTTGATTGATGACAAACATTTAACTTAATACGTAACGTAAAATGTACAAGTTACTCGTAATCATATTTTGTCTCAACATACATTCAACACCTCAAATCCTCGTATGCTACAATACAGGTTCGTACATGTTTGTTATGTGGCATTATGATCAAACCCCTTAACAAATCATTTAGAATGTTTAAAATACGTTTAGAGACATTAAGTATTTTAATAGGTTAACCATTCTATTTCGAACTTCATTTTACATTTTGCATTAATTACTAAAGTTTACTTACACTTGACAAAATACTTTTTATTTTGACAAGCACTTAAAATAGACATTTTATTGAACTAGTTACATTTAGACATTTGTCTAAACTAGTTACAATTCATTTTACAAGTTAACTTTCCTATATACTTAAGTCAAAAAGAAAATGGTTTATTACATCATGCCTTGGATCATCCTAGTCTAGCAAAATATAAGAATATATCTTGGTTAGATTTTATGTAAGATTATGGAAAGATCTTGGAAAGATTTAGATTTGATTTTGGAAAGATTTGATAAAAATTTTTAGATTTTCTGTCAGACACCCGCGGAACCAAAATTATACAAGGACGGAACCAAATATTTGGTTCCGCCTGATTCGTGGTTTGCTGAGGCTGTTTGCCTATAAATAGCAAGCCAAACTTCGTTGTTTCTAACCACTTCAAAACACATTCTCTCTATCATTTTACATACATTTAGATCAGTAGATAACAATGTAGTAACATACATTAATCACCCTCACCATCACATGATCATAGTGCTTCTAACATTCATCTTTGTTGTAAGCATATCATACCTCCTGATTCACCAAAAAAAGCTTGGAGATCTTGCCATCATCATCCACCAAAGCATATCAACATATGAAGATTCAAGGGCACTTGTCATCCTCATTGATTGAAGACTTCTTATTCAAGAAGTTTATTTAGATTAGTCATTCATATCCATTAGACAATTGTGTCATGGATCACCATTGTAAACATCACTATATCATCACAATATATTCACCAAACTAGATTAGATGGTTTATGTGTTTGTGTCATAAAACACAAGGTTTTTATGTTGGGCCATAAAACATAACAGGAGTGGTTGTACCCTTGTAAAAGAACTCGATATCTAGCTTAGTGTTGGAAATATTGTATAGGTGACGTTAGGTTGGTTCTACCTCGAACTAGAACCCGGTATTTAGCTTTGTACCAGAAAAAGTGTAAGCGACGTTTGTAAGGTTTTCTCCGCCGAGAAGGGAGCTTGTTGATCTAGTGAAGTAACTCTCGAGTTGGGTACTCCGGGAGTGGAGTAGGGCGGAGAGGAGCTCCGTGACCGAACCACTATAAATCATTGTGTCTGGTTTGCACTTTCTTTTACTTGCTGCTTTACTTTTATACTTGCACCATATTATTATTTGTGTTGTGGTTTGATGGTTATGCTTATGTGACAACTTGTTTACTATATGTTTTATATTAGTCATAAGACTATAATTGGCATTTTTCATATTATGACAAGCTTGATTGGATATTTGATACAAAAGATTTAAAGTATTTAAACGGTAACGTATTCAAACCTCCCCCCCCCCCACCTTCTATGTTTTCACAATTGGTATCAGAGCTTCGTGGCTCTTATTTACAAAACAAATGCTTTTTAAAATGGAGTACGATCCATGTATCAAATTACCATTGAAGAGGAATATAATATGAAAAATGTTTCGCTAATTATACTTAGAAATTTTGTTGTTAAATGTTACTTTGTATAAAAGCTTGAAGGTTTTCTTGAAAAATAAAAGAAAAGGTTTCTTAAAAAATTTGGAAGTGTAAAATTATGTGCTCAAAGCAAATTTACGAAAAATACGGTTTTAAAAGGAGCGTTTGGGATAACTATAAATTTAGTTGAAAAATCACCTACATAAATGTTTAGATAAGTCACATTAGTAGAAATAAAGTTAAATAAGTATATTGTAAGTTTACTATCTAATCTAGTAAGTCCCACACATTTTCTCTATGTCAAAATACTAGTTTTGTTGAATCTAGTACAGAGATCCGCGAAACCTTTCTCTTTAAAGGACAAAACCCTTAAAATGCTTTATATTAGCCAAATACTACAGTGTGTCCAAAAGATTAAGTTTCGTTTTGTCATAGAAACTCAAACTTTTGAGTTAGGCAATTTAAGTTGGTATCCTTTGAACATTGATATAATTTCTTTTGAAATAAAGAATTTGGTGATATTTATATATGTAAAGGAAACTAATCAAGCTTGGTATACATCGTCATATTTAAACGCAAAGTGATGAAAAGTATCGTTCTTTTTATGATATGCTAAATGACTACTTATTTTGGTTTATGTTGTTTGCATATATGTTGCTTACTTATTGCAAATTGTTGTGAACACTTGTCTGATTATGTAACATAAGTATCAATCTTGCCATGTTATTTATTCGCTGTTTGATTTCTTGTTTATGCACAATAGGTCATTTGCTAGATTTTGTGTACTAAGTTGGTAAATTGTTTTTGCATTGCTTATAGACTTAGATAATTTTATTTGCATATGTTATATTAAAATCTTGCATAATTCACTTAGAAATAAGAACTAAGTAAAACTAGTCAAGTACTTTGAAAAATATTGTTTTGCACAAACTCTCACCTAATAGTTCAAGTGTTAAAATGTGTCACTATTTTCAATGATTATCGAAGCATTTAGTATCTTTGAAAAAGGTGTGTGAAAAAATGATGTATGAACCATTATATGCCTTATAGGATGTTAACCTGTTATTTAACGCTTTGTGAACTAACCAAGTGTCGTGCAGGTGGATAACATCATTATGTTATCAATTTTCATTTTTCACGTTTTAGTGAAATTTCTAGCCCTTGCATGATCTATACCCATACATGTGTTTATACCTGTTTCATTGTTGTTTCCTAATCACAACTAATTAATTACACATGTTTTAGAAGAAATTACGGGATTTGAACGGGTTTCGGGGGTCGAAAAATGCCCACTGTTAAGGATTTTGGCTCGGCGGATGGGGCGGAACCAAAAATTTGGTTCCGCCTTTGTAATTTTTTGGTACTGCCAAAATTTTACCCGCGGATAAGGCGGAACCAAATTAAGGTTTCCGCCCGTTATGTCGAAAGGTAACTCGATCCTGCATTTAATTTTTTTAATTTTTATTTTCGTCTAAATCCCGCACTCTAGATCACTCACTTTTGTTACTAGTATTCTTTTCACTGATATTCACTCATATTAGGATTATGTCATCTCACATGCACCAATAGGATAACCATCTCTGATCATACTTTCAAATTTCATGAAAATGCTCCAAGGTACCTTTCTCTATAAAGGAAGGAACCCTATAATTGGTTCCTTGCAGTCCGTGGACCACTATTCACAATTATTTTGTAATCATTACACACATTAACTGCATTCTTCCATCCTTTACTCATCCTTCACCCATTAGCTTGACTTGTTTTGTGACTTGAAAACTTCTTAACAAATCCAGACTCATTATTTGCAAAGATTACATACAATATCAAAATCACAAGTCTAACTTACGACTATAGATATTGTCTTGTATCTACATATGTTACCTCACTTGGTTAACAAGAAAATAATGTGTCATCCTTCAAGACGATAAGGACTTACATCGAGTCATAACTCACACTTAGGTTATAGATGTATTATCAAGTCTTGCTATCCTTCAGCGTTATCCAATCTCAGCAAAGTAGGATTGACAACTTAAGTAATTTGTTTGAAATATTTAAGTAAATTTGACTTACGATTGTAGTCATTAAAAGTCATATCTGAAAAATCAACACCCAAGTATTTTAACAACATATGTTAAAACACTTATCCTATCACGACTTTAACACCCATCTAAGACAAACACCTACTGTGGCACTTACCCCACTTTGACACTTATCCTAACACTCTCCAAATCAATAGGAATAAATCAAATGTCAATAAGTTTTCATCCTTGAACATTTATCACTTAAGTTCACTTGTTCTTTCACCATCATCCCATCACATACACCTCTGTGATATGTCTCAGCCCCTAAGCTTCACAAACATAACCAAAACTTAAAAGAACTTCACCCACTAGTTGTACCAACCAATGGACCACAAGAATTAGTATTTATCCTTGTTGTCTTCAACATCAATAAAACCTAAGTACTCCCATAGTACAACAAACCTCTACATCATCACATCCTTATTTAGATACACTAGAAGACCTGCCATCTAAATCAACCAATCCATAATCCTTACCATCATTTGAATCCGTTGAGTGCATTGCTCAAAAAGCCCTTTGTCCAACACTCATACCGAATCAAATGCATGTTGAACTAACTCAAACATTCTTTGCCACCTATAGGGACTTAGATGATTCATTATGGCTAGAACCTCCACTGTCAAATGAGCATGACGCTTGCGTTCATTTTTATCAATTTCCACTAGGTATAAGTAGTATTACTTTCACAAGTTATCAAAGTATTAGTAATACTTTGTCGCTAAACTTCTGCATAAGTTTCGTTAAACCTTAAATCAACATTTTAACAACATATGTTAAAATGCAATCTCAAAGCCAATCTCATGCACGCCGAGCGACAATGACTCTTGAGGAGTATACATAAGAAACTCGAGTGAATTCCTCTTGTCATCATCTAGTGAATATAATATTGAGACCAAGTATATTTAGGATAGGACTATCCAATTCAAACACTTTGGGTTCATATCTTCATTTAGGAAAGCATGATGTTTCGGAAAACATTATGCCTAAGAAATCACGCGTTTAGTTTTCATCTTGTTAAAAGGATAATGTATATCCTATGCATCATTCTCTCCTTGCGACATGAACGGTTGTGTTACAAGAAATTTTATTACACCTCATTGGCTAAATGATCTTGAACAAAAATCTACAAGTTCTATGAACTAGCGTATCTCCTTCATCTTGTCATACTTGTTTTCATAAGCATGATAACTTTATCCCATAGGATAATCTTACTTGTTGAAAGATACTATTTGTATCTATTTCCTTTCAAGCTTACATCATAACCAAACCTCGCTCATAATCTAGTTTAAACCTTGTGCACATCCAAGGTTAAAACTACACATCTCTTGAACATACACAAGATCTATTGAAGTTGGAAACCTTACTTAGATCCTTGTTGAATAAAATTCCAAAGAGCTTTCTTGAAAATGTTCTTGATTTAATATATTCCATTGACACACAAACACACCCACACTTTCTTGGAACATTTTGGAAGATGTAGGAAGTGTGTATCTATTTATTAGTTAGAACTTTGCTTAGTTGGAAAATTTAGTCCCTTTGGCACTTTAATAATTCATTCTTAGTGCTAAAACAAGTTGGTTCTAGTGACAGTTTAAGGATTTGGCTAGAATAGTCCCTGCAGGCTAGAACAAGGTGGTTCTAGTACTATAACAAGCCGGTTCTTGTTCTAGTTTGGTCTTTTGGAAACTTAGGTCCCTCAAGTCCCTTTTCTTTCTACTTTGATCACATTAACATTATAACTAATTTAGCACTTGACATCTTAAATCTCTTAAGTCCTTCTTTCTTATAAAAGTAACACATCAATCTTTCTATAACCTCATCACACATTCTTTGACCATTAGTTTGACTATTGGGACCAGTATTGGTAAACTATCATCTTTTATATACTTCAATAGGCAAAAATAGAAATTCCAATCTTTCTAACATGAGAATGACTACTGGAGAACCTATTGCACTAGAAACTCAATTTAACCTAACCTAACGATTAAATTGCTTCCAGGAGAGAAGTTGGGTATCACCCGTAAAAATGGTCGTGTTTAGCCTTAATTGAGCACCGCTAGTAATAGTCTCATATTCATTCTCCAACTTGAAAAATCTTTATTCCTATACTTGCCTAAAGTAAGTGTTAAAATAAGATATTTTGCCTCGCCTTAGTAATATTAATCAAACAAGTAGTAGATATGCCTTTTCTTTCTTTAGTTTATTAAAATCATTTTCATTACACATATATTTGTTGATTACATGTTTTTGTTTGATATGATTAAGTATCTTGACGTTATCATGATTTTTTCATTCTTTCCTTATATGATGTTTCGCAAGATTAACGTGTTACTTGTTAACTCATGATATGCCATTTTGATACATGATGTATATATGTTTAAAAGCTCTTGTCTTTTGCTGGCATTCATTAAACCTATGCTTAGGTTGGTCTAAATAATACATGCTCCAAAATGTTATAATTTAAACTTGGTTTGCATGAATCTTTCATCTTGCTTCTTTTGTGACTTTGTCACACTATTTGTTTGCCACGTGTGCACTTATAATTTGTCAAGGTGCTTTTGGTATGATAAACATTTAGAAGTCGTTTTATCCTACAAATTAATCACATAAATCATTATATGCTTAAGTGTCTAAGCCTAACGACAAAACAATCTCACAATGAAGTATGTCATATAATGTTATGCTCTTGCATAATATGATTATTTGTCTTGATGCTATCATGTTGTGTGGTGATTTTTTAACTAGTAGTCGAATATGTTGTTTTTGTTTATATAGGATGTTATCTTATGATTTCTATCATATTCACATCTTTTGTCACTAGCACTTTTGTCTTATAGGTTGATAACAAATTATTTGTTATCTCACTTCGTTCTAACTTTTATATGCCAATTTCGCATAATTGTAATCCCTTTATTGCTACGTAGATTAGTAATATGTTTTATAGGACCCATTCACTTGCATATAGTTTTTAAAGCATATAGAATTAAGTTTTAGAGGCTTGGCATTGCATTTGTATATCTTTCAACCGACCTCTTTCCAAATCCCATTATTGCTTCCGCTTTCCAAAAATCATCTCCATTATTATTTAGTTATAAAAATACTCCTATCCTCTACACCTCCTATGAGAAAACCACATGCCTCGTCATGCGATCATCTCGCACTAATAGAGAATAGCTACGTAACTTCAAGGATATAGTTCTTTGTATGCTAACCAACATCCGCAAAAACATTACTAAACTCATCGCTTTCATTAACCTGCAACCTCCTAAACACTTTATCATCATTCTTTATTCGATGCATTACACATTATGTTGGATGTCCACCGATTAAGGCGGAGAGAAATTCATTCACATAATTGTCTTTTGTCAAAATGTATTAAAGAACACTTACTCATGTTTCTTACACCCTAAAATACCAACACATAGGTACACACCACTTAGTTAAAATCGGTTCACAATCCCACAAGTGTTTCAAGCCTTTTTAACCCAACATCACAAGTTTGCACCAATACCTCATCAAGTTTAAAACACATCATGTGTTTGACAAAATTCTTCATCTCCACAACCAACAACTAATTTAAATGGAGTCTAGGATTTTTCTTAAACCAGGACCTCACAACATCATTGTCTAGAACACCATCATAGGATCTTATCCTTTTCTTTCTCGACACATATCATGCACGTCATTGTCAGTGCAAACGATATATTAATTAAAACCGTCATTCCTAACAATTTCTCAGCATGTTGGTCTAACCAACACTCTCCCATCATATGATTTCATTCTCATCCTCATATAGGTATTTAGTATTTTTAATTTTTTTCATATGGAATTTATGTTCCTAGGTGCTCATTGTCTTCACTTCCTTTTAATTCCATTCGAGCATATATTATGGCATGATACATCATCTTTGGTAGATGATAATGTCATAAAAGATCATGTCGGTCAAAACCATGTTAATACTCTCTCTCCCATTTTCACCTAGAATAGGTCATTCTTATAATTTGTGTCAATCAATGAATGAATTTCGTTCTTGTTAAGATCATAACCCTTATGCATTACGAGAATCACAGTCTCTACTTATCCCTTAAGTTGTGAATTTTAGATAAGGATTGCATGAGTCCATATTTTCTTTTTTTTTTTGGAATTTGCTATATATAGGTGTTTCTAATTCTTTAATAGTTGTCTACGTTATCACCACCACCTTCCATCACCACTTTCGCTAATCATCACCACCATGATTAGCGAAAACTTACTTTTATCAATCTTGAGTCATCTACCGAGTTATCACCACATGAATCCTACTATTAAATCGACACCAACACTAGCACCACTCACTTTAACTCTTAATATTCCAACTTCACTTCATATCTTCTTTCTAGGCATTATTTTGTAGGCTCTTATCATATTATATTCTTGTTTTTCTTATGATTGTAATTCTTATTAGAAGACTACACTTCATGAGATCTTTGATTTCATAATCATGGTTCTCTACTTTGAATTGCTTGTGATTATATCATTTATATATTGCATATATACATCTTATTTTGTCTTTGTCAAAAAGATGAAATATATTGCACTAATTCTTTCATTGTAGGTTTATCATCATATACACTTGATTATATTTGACATACTCATCTAAGGATGAAGTTTTCATCAATTATTTTTCTTATTTTAGGTGCTTCTTGAAACTCTCGAACAAGGAGGAATATCCATCAAGCACTCATATTGAATCGTCTATACACTTGATTGTATATGACATATTTGTCTAATGACAAAACTTCTATTATACTAATATTTGTTTTGTAGGTTCATCTTGACGCCCTAGAGCAAGGGGGAGCTTCCGTCAAACATTTATAAAATGCATCTTATACACACTTTGTTGTATATCACATACTCGTCCAAGGACGAATATATTTTTGCACTAATATTTGTTTTGTAGCTTTTTAATCATACCTTGACGCCTCGATCAGGGGGAGCATGCACGCATTCATCATCTTTCTCACTCTTCGACACACCTTTGTGTTTCGACAAAAAGGAGGAGAAGATAGTCTAACATATCTTACCCACGTGTATCATTTGCTATGTGCATTTTCTTCATCATGCATTTCTCATATTTTTTTTATATGTATATAAATATGTTGCACAAAACTAACCTTGATGTAGGTTAAGAGTCTAAATTTGATCCATGGATCCGCTACCAAATAAGGGCAATAACCTAGGAGACGCAACAACTATAGGGGATTGGAGTAGACAATTTAACTTCACTAGGGATGATGCAAGCTCGCCTTTTCGGGGAGAAATGAAGTTAACTCCAAGGACACACCCTTTTTGTTTCGACAAAAGGGGGAGAAGAGAGTGTAAACGGAGAAGGTAATGTAAAAGGTAGTATGGACACAAGTAACTTTTTACTTTTTACTATCTATCACGTTTACATATTTTGTCATCATCAAAAGGGGGAGATTGTTAGTGCAAATATTACGATATTTAATCTATACAGTCTTGTTTGTTTTGATTGATGACAAACATGTAACTTGATATATAACGTAAAATGTACAAGTTACTCGTAATCATATTTTGTCTCAACATACATTCAACACCTCAAGTCCTCGTATGCTACAACACAGGTTCGTACATGTTTGTTATCTGGCATTATAATCAAACCCCTTAACAAATCATTTAGAATGTTTAAAAAATGTTTAGAGTCATTAAGTATTTTAATAGGTTAACCATTCTATTTCGAACCTCATTTTACATTTTGCATTAAGTACTAAAGTTTACTTACACTTGACAAAATACATTTTATTTTGACAAGCACTTAAAATAGACATTTTCTTGAACTAGTTACATTTAGACATTTGTCTAAACTAGTTACAATTCATTTTACAAGTTAACTTTCGTATATACTTAAGTTAAAAAGAAAATGGTTTATTACATCATGCCTTGGATCATCCTAGTCTAGCAAAATCTAAGAATATATCTTGGTTAGATTTCATGTAAGATTATGGAAAGATCTTGGAAAGATTTAGATTTGATTTTGGAAATATTTGATAAAGATTTTTAGATTTTCTGTCAGACACCCGCGGAACCAAAATTATACAAGGACGGAACCAAATATTTGGTTCCGCCTGATCCGTGGTTTGCTGAGGTTGTTTTCCTATAAATAGCAAGCCAAACTTATTTGTTTCGAACCACTTCAACACACATTCTCTCTATCATTTTACATACATTTAGATCAGTAGATAACAATTTAGTAACGTATATTAATCACCCTCACCATCATATGATCATAATGCTTCTAACATTCATCTTTGTTGTAAGCATATCATACCTCCAAATTCACCAAAGAAAGCTTGGAGATCTTGTCATCATCATTCACCAAAGCATATCAACATATGAAGATTCAAGGGCACTTGCCATCCTCGTTGATTGAAGACTTCTTATTCAAGAAGTTCATTTATATTAGTCATTCATATCCATTAGACATTTGTGTCATGAATCATCATTGTAAACATCACTGTATCATCATAATATATTCACCAAACTAGATTAGATGGTTTATGTGTTTGTGCCATAAAACACAAGGTTTTTCTGTTGGGCTATAAAACATAACGGGAGTGGTTGTACCCTTGTAAAAGAACTCGACATCTAGCTTAGTGTCAGAAATATTGTATAGGCGACGTTAGGTTGGTTCTACCTCAAACTAGAACCCGGTATTTAGCTTTGTACCAGAAAAAATGTAAGCGACATTTGTAAGGTTTTCTCCGCCGAGAAGGGAGCTTGTTGATCTAGTGAAGTAACTCTCGAGTTGGGTACTCGTGGAGTGGAGTAAGGCGGAGAGGAGCTCCGTGACTGAAACACTATAAATCATCGTGTCCGGTTTGCACTTTCTTTTACTTACTGCTTTACTTTTATACTTGCACCATATTATTATTTGTGTTGTGGCTTGATGGTTATGCTTGTGTGACAACTTGTTTACTATATGCTTTATATTAGTCATAAGACTCAATTATGTTTACGTTTCATAATGACATTTGTTAATTAAGTTTGACTAGTTGTTGGTGGTTTTAAAGGTCGAAAGGGTTATTATCATTCAACTAGTAATAATCATTTGTCTATAAATGATTATTTTTACCCATTATTCTTGGTCTAGCAAAGGAACTTGAATGTGATTGTAATGAGAATACTTTTATTTATCAAATTGGATTGATTAAAAATAACTTCATAGGTCGAAAGATTAGTTGTTAGCAATCAATTGTAACCTTTTTGTCTATGATCAGTTACCTTTTGTATTAACCATTTACTAAGCAAATTTGATATAACAAGAAACGTTTTTGTTTTTAAGTTTGTGAAGCTACCGTGAATCAAACTTATGAAACTGAATTGGTCTTAAATTGATTGGTTAAACTTTGTGCTTGTTTTTATAAACTAAAATCATGACGAAGGTTTAACTTGTAAGAATAATATATTAGAATATCATCTAATTGTCATAATCAACATGTTAAAAGGAGTTATCACAATCATGTTTATCAAAGTTAGTAAACTAGTCTAAGCAAGTGTAGTTTTAATCATTTGAATTTTCATCATCATTATTATTGCTTATTATCGAGTACCATTGATATACTCGTGCTATAGTCGTTTTAATTACTTACTTTTCGATTCACACAAATCCCTGCGACCAATCCCGACTCACCATTCATAATCGGGATGAGCACAAACTCCGGCATACAGTACGGTATCGGGACCACGAAATAAGGTGAAAAAAAATGGTACCTTTCAAAAACAGTACGGGACTTATGCGGGAAATCCCGATTAGGTATCGGAATACAAAAGGTTATTTTTTAAGCTAATCTAGTGCAGTTTGTGTGTTGTTAGTAGGAAAGAAAGGGTTTCTAAGTTTTGTCTAACTGTTGAATATGTGAACTATAAATAAATCATAAACACATAACATCATCAAAAGCACGCTGCGGAATAGATCTACAAGAACATGTAATTAATTAAACATAAATAGATACGTACCTTAATGATTCCTAGCAAGAACAAGGAATCTCTTGAACAAGAACAAGTTATATAAACCCTAATAGGATTTATATGTGGATCGAACTAAACCAAGATCACAAGCTAAAGGAAGCTTGTCACTCGTTCCTGTACACACGTAATGATAGCGTTTCAATGAGAAAAGCTAGGTTCTTGATCACCAATAACCAAACACTTTATAGCTTTATTAGAATCGACCAAATCCAAGTGGATTTAGAAAGAGGGTCGATCGTTGGAGCTAGAGGGAAGAGAGGAGAAGAAGTTTGGCTAAGTTAGGGATTCAAGACTAGAGAAAAACCAAAACACAATGAATGGTATTTATAGTTTTTCTTTTCTTTGTGCCCAAGCTAACCAAACCGACCCTTAAACCCTAATGGGAAGGGTTCGGCCGATCCATGCATCCCACAAGGGATTCTAGATCCTTCTTTCCTATTTTCACGTTTAGTCCTTTAACAGTCGTTAGTTAAAACCCCGTTAAGTACTAACCGTCGTTAAGTGTTTTTATTGGTGAAATGAATAAATAAATATAATGAAATATATTTAATTATTCATCATTGAAACTCTCACGTTATTGTGTGCAATCCCGAGCCTCGGGTTCGAAACCGGACAAACGTATATTAATATTTATACACAAAACTAACAGCTCCCACTTGGATAAACATTAATATAGTAATGACATGGGTCAGCCTAGCTTTACCTTCCCAATGCCCCCAGCTCGATCCGAGTTGTGGTCCTCCTGGAATAAACCACGTGTGATGAAATTAATCACCATACTTATCATTTTGTTACTAATACCGCGTTAATTTGGATATGGATCTTTGTCATTCCATAATTAACTTAGTTTCTCGTTTATACATAATTGAACAAGATTACCAAAATATCTGAACGTCTTCCAGATAGACTTTAGGCGTGCGCACGCAAACATCTTGTCAATCCTACGAGTGGCCAAGCAGTATTAAACTTCAACACAAAGTTGAAGGAACAAATCCCTTATTGACTACGAGCATAACCCTTGAATTTCGCATCATTTCTGAAAATAGCCCTTATAACTACCTTTTACGGTTAGCGTTAGACTATCTTACAGAAAATAAGCTACATCCTCGGCAATTATCTGTCATCTCAAGTCTGAGGATAAATATTCATGATATACTTAATGACTATGATCCATAAAGTATAATCATGTATTTGGGATAAGTCCTATATTCAATTTCTCCAATATTGAATATCATGTGACATTGGTGTCTCAACCTTACAATTCATTCTACCAATCCTCACATTTGTCTTAGTTTAATAATATTCCCATATTATTAATTGACAACGGACTATTTAGAATAAATAAATTATTCACGGATTTAAACATGCAAATATAGGACACAAATATTAATAATGAGAATAAACGTTATCCACACTTTATTTCATTAAAAATAATAATTGTTTACATGTCCCTATCGAAATACTAATCCAACAGATTTACATGAAACTATCTGCTAAACGAAGACCAATACCCTGAGCATGTCGAGTAAACGTATCTTTAGGTAATGCCTTCGTGAAAGGATCAGCCAGATTGTCATCTGTGTGAACTTTGAGTACTTTGATTTCACCTAGTTCGACTTGTTCACGAACATAGTGCATCTTTCTTTTAAAGTGTCTGGCGCCTTTCATAACTCCAGGTTCATTGGCGAATGTGATTGCAGCAGAGTTGTCGCAATACACATTTATAGGTAATTCAATAGACGGCATCACTCCAAGATCCGTAATGAAATTCCTTATCCAAACAGCTTCTTGTGCAGCATCCGATGCAGCATTGTACTCAGCTTCTGTAGCAGACATGGCCGTTGTACTCTGCTTCTTACTCTTCCAGTCTACTGCTCCTCCATTTATGACAAAGACATAACCCGTTTGCGACTTCGTATCATCTTTATCAGTTTGCCAGGACGCATCGCAGAAACCTGTAACATTCAGTTCTGCATCTGGATTTCCCCCGAAAACAAGAAACATATCTTTAGTATTCCTCAAATACTTAAGAAGGTTTTTAACAGCATGCCAGTGACCTTTTTCTGGATTTTGCTGATAACGACTGGTCAAATTTTGAGCGAATGCCACATCTGGCCTTGTGCATCTAACAGCATACATGATAGATCCTACTGCCGAAGCATACGGAACTTTCTGCATGTATGCCACCTCTTCAGGTGTAGAAGCACACATTTCGCTACTTAAGCCATGATCTACTTGCATGGGCAAATATCCCTTCTTGGAATTTTGCATATTGAATCTCTTCAATATTTTATCCATGTAAGCACTTTGGCTTAATCCGATTAACCGTTTAGATCTGTCTCGATAGATCTTGATTCCAAGGATATACGCTGCTTCTCCTAAATCCTTCATAGCAAAGCAATTACCAAGATATTTCTTAACTTCATTAAGGCTTGGTATGTGATTTCCCATGATTAATATGTCATCGACATATAGGACAAGAAAAGTAGTGTTACTCCCACTAACTTTGTGGTATACACATGGCTCATTGAAATTTTGAGTAAATCCAAACTTCTTGATTTCCTCATCAAATTTCTTATTCCATTGCCTGGATGCTTGCTTCAATCCATAAATGGATCTTTGAAGTTTGCATACACGCTCAGGAAATTGTGGATTTTCAAAACCTTCAGGTTGCGCCATATAGATGTCTTCATCTAGGCGACCATTCAGAAACGCGGTTTTGACATCCATTTTCCAAATCTCATAGTCATAGTAGGCAGCTATGGCTATAAGAATCCTAATAGCTCTAATGTCGGCTACAGGAGAAAAAGTCTCCTCATAGTCAACACCATATGTTTGGGTAAAGCCCTTGGCCACCAAACGAGCTTTGTAGGTGTGTACGTTGCCATCCATGTCAGTCTTTTTCTTGAAGAGCCACTTACACCCAACTACCTTAGCATTGGGTGGAAGGTCTACTTCAATCCAGACTTTGTTGTCTTTCATGGATTGCATTTCCCCATCCATGGCCACTTGCGATTTCTCCTTTTCAGGACTATTAATGGCAGCCTTATAACTAGTTGGTTCATCAATGTGATCCAATAGAAAAGTTTCCTCATCGTCTATGCTTAAACATAGGCGTTCAGGAGCTTTTATAGATCTTGAAGATCTACGGATGGGTACCACTTCTACTTCAGGTGGAGGACCTAAACTTTCAGGTTCCACAGGAAGTGTGTTAGTGCTTTCAGAAGGTGACGTATCTTCATGATCATTTTCAAGATCATACACTCTCCCACTAAATTCTTGAGATATTAGATTATCCTCAAGAAATTCACCGTACCTAGCTACGATGACCTTATTCTCAGGTGGGAAGTAAAAGTAGTAACCCTTTGTTTCCTTAGGGTATCCTACGAAGATACACTTAACAGATCTTTGTTGGAGTTTATCAGGTGAGTCACGTTTGACAAACGCCTCACAACCCCAGACCTTTAAGTAAGAAAAGTTGGGAGCTTTTCCAGTCCATACTTCATATGGAGTCTTATCAACCTTCTTAGTTGGAATCCTATTTAACACGTGAACAGCAGTTTCAAGAGCATAATCCCAAAAGGATAAGGGAAGAGTTGTAAGATTAAACATTGATCGCACCATATCTAACAAGGTACGATTTCTCTTTTCAGATACACCATTTTGCTGTGGCGTATAAGGAGAAGTGAGTTGTTGCACAATGCCACACTCACCCAAATAATCCTTAAACTCTTGGCTTAAGTACTCACCACCACGATTGGATCGAAGTACCTTAATCTTCTTTCCGAGTTGTAATTCTACTTCATTTTTAAAGACCTTGAATGTCTCAAAGACTTCATGTTTATGTTTAAGTAAATAAACATAACCATAACGACTATAGTTGATGAACTCAAATAAGTACATTTTATTACTATCATTTATCCTATTAATTTGACTTGTTTTACTATATTATGTATGAGGATTGATACTTAATCGTTTACTTTTGTAATTCTCAGGTAAAAACAAGCATTTGGTGAAACTTAGCGATTATGGACTAATAATGGAGCAAAACGTGCATAAAGTGGAAGTCTACTGACATGGACAAGATCAAGTCAATTCTGCTCCAGATGCGCCGCATCTCACTCTAGAAATGCGCCGCATCTCTATCAAGATATCACCAGATACGATCCAAGATACAAGAGGACATGCGCCGCATCCAATAAAGGGTTACGCCGCATCTTCTGGCGGTGTACGAATATTCCTGAATATTATAATCTTGGACCCCACGCGAAGTTAAGTACATGCGCCGCATCTACTTAAGTAGATGCGCCGCATCTTCCCTCAGACAGAAACTATAAATACCCCGTAGACCAGACGAGTTAAGAGTTCGAAACCCTAAAACCGAAGTTCGGACAGCAGAGCAAAAGGACGAATTCAGTCAAGGAGGCAGCACAAGACACACCCAAATCGAAGATACAAGAGCTGTAAGAAGGTGCTGCATGTATTTAATTCATTAAGTAGTTTTGTTTTATTGTGTTAGCAAACTTTAATTCATCAGGATTGGTGGCTTGTGTAATGTGACAACGAAAGATTGCACTCCCTTTAATACTTGCTTTCCCATCAATTAAAGTTTATATGTTGATGTCTTTGGTTACTACTTATTAGTGCATTGATAACCTCTGTGTTTATTAGTGGCTTGCGGGCATCCGACTGCGGGACAAGATGTGGCTCCCACGGTTGTTTCTAAATTGATCACTTAGGAATAACTTTTAGACATAAGTAATCATTAAGGGTTTACTCGCCGATGAGAATAGGACCAACGAGAAAGGATTAATTACATACACTTCATATAAAGCTATCAATAAAACAAGTGATAAACTACTTAATCATAAGGACAGCCCTCTTATTGTCTCGAGTATCTATCTGTGTACGTGTGTGCTACTTGCTGATTCGTGCCTATTGGTTTATTTTATTATTTAATTGCAACAAATCGTGCCAGTCTCTCAGGCTGAAACCCCCTTGCGTTAGGATATTAAAATACTGATTAGAATAACTAGATAATACGTTCCACTCTTAGTGATCGACACTCTACTTACCATTATCTTCATACTGACCGGGTACACTGCTCGTTAAGTGTGTGTGTTATTGATAAGTCGGCTAAATATAAATTTAAAACTTGAGTAGGCATTAAAACTGCTAAACCGCAACGACACATCACGCGCACCAAGTTTTTGGCGCCGCTGCCGGGGAGTGAATTGTTATTATCTGTTAATTTGATTAGTATTTTAATTAGGTTTTTCTTTTTATTAGATTAATTGCATCATTGTACTATTTTGCATAATTGTTGTATTGTGTGCTATTTGTTTTCTTTTATTTTTGCTTTTATTTGTTTTTGTTCGTGTGTTTTATTTTTGTTTTATTTTTCGTTTTTTTGTGTGTTCTGCTATCGTTGTACTGTGCTAAATCAAACGATACGGCGCATCTGATCTCTCAGATACGGCGTATTGCGTTCAATTTTTTTTTATATACAACGCGTTTAATTAATTCGATACGACGCATCTTTTACCCAAGATACGGCGTATCTGTTTTTAATAAGAAAAGTTTTTTCTAAGCGATAAAGTAATACGACGCATCTGCTTTTGCAGATACGGCGTATCTGTTTTTAATAAAAATTTTTTCTAAAACATTAACGCCATACGACGCATCTTCTTTTGAAGATACGGCGTATCTATTATTTTAATTAAAAACAGTTTGCGAATTATTAAACAGATACGGCGTATCGATCTCTGTCGATACGGCGCATCTTACTGAATCAAAAATCTTTTATTTTTAAACGTAACGAAAATACGGCGCATTAACTTTCGTTAATACGACGCATTTAATTTTAATTAGATAAGTTGATTTTTGATTAATTAATTCGATACGGCGCATTCATAAATTCTAAAGCGGCGTATCTATTTTCTGAATAAAGTCTGATTAAATTTTAACGATTATAAGATAAGGCGTATCCAACTTTTTGGATACGGCGCATCGTCTGCAGATATCAGTAACTTTAATTTTTCGTATTCCGTTTTCGTTATTAATTATCTGATATATTACTTTCTCGAGCATACCCTACTGATGCTTTTCGTGATTGTTTCAGAAGGATAATGGAAGGATACGGAGAACTAATTGACTTCGACTTCGAAGCGAATTTTATGAATGAAGTATTAGTGCATGAAAAAACACCCGAACATCACGATGGGGACTATATTGAACTTAATGACCTTAATGGACCGTTGGAATCCAATGACCTGTTCATGGTTGATGCTGAATCTGAGTTAGAAGAAGGAGAAATTGTGGATAGTCCAAGAGTCAACGTTATTACTACTAGAAATTACGATGAATTTGAGGGATATGATGGTTCATGGGATTACGGTAGAAGGATCAACACCAATTGTGCTTACAATTTACAATTCCCATGCATGATTGGGTACAAGTGTATTGACGCCAATTTCTTTCCTATTTTATCAATGAATGTCATGTCTAGAAACTTTTACAACTCTATTATGAGAAATAAAAAAGAGTATAAAGGAAAGAATGTAGTTGGAGCTTTCATTAATGTCCCGATCTTCGTTGGACGCTTCACTATTGTTACTGAGTTCGTAGTTATTGAAGACATGAATGCCTATTGTGACAACAATATGGGTGACGTGATTGTTGGAAAACCATTTTGTAGGGAGATCACTATTAATGCAAAACGATTTGAAGGAAAGATCACCTTTCAATGTGGAAGCGACATTATCACTTATATGATGCCCCGAACTCACCCTGGATTTAAACATGCTACTAATAGGGTCTGCTACAAATTCTCTCCATTCCTTTTTATTAGTAATGATGACATGAAAAAAGGAATTGAGTACCCATATCAATTAATGGGAGGATTCTACAAAGGAGTTTTGAATTTGGGACCTGAATATATACGAGACGATTCGGTTGCTAGATGGATCCTACGTGGCCATGTAGGAATCAATGATCGATACTAAAGAGCTGAACGTGAGTCTAACTTGAAGACTCTGGAATAAAGACAAGTGCTTACCGGGAGACAACCCGGATTTATCTTTTATTATTCTGTTTTCTGTGTCGAGTCAGTCCAGGCCGCACGAAGATACGGCGCATCTCAGTCGTGAGATGCGACGCATCCTCTGCAATGGTCATATCTTATTTTATTTTTCTGCATTTTTATTTTTCGACTTTAAAACTTTTTATCAGTTTATTTTAATGCGGCGCATCCCTGGTTAAGGATGCGGCGCATCTTTATTCTGATCCGTATTTATTCCAGGCTCGATACGGCGTATCTTCTTCAATAAGATACGGCGCATCGACTGACCTGATGATTTTCAGTTTTAATTTTTAAGTTTTATTTTTTCTAACTACTAATGTGTTATGCAAGTTGAACCTTTCTTATCTTAGGTGTGTTTTAAAGTGTTGGTGGTATAATAGTTTCCTGGATTTCCTGTGGATAAATCAAGTATGAAGCTTTAACGTTCTAATCCACAAGAAGATGATTTTTGCTCTTATACTAATGGAGGATCATACCGAGCAAATCTCAGGGGAGTTTTTCCTGTTCTAATTCTTTTATTTTCCAGTTTTTAACCTTTTATACAAACAACGAGGACGTTGTTTAACTTAAGTGGGGGGATAGGAGAATTAGAACACTTAACACTTACTTGTCCTACTTTTTCAAAAATTATGCTTAAAATGTGCTTAATATATCAAACTTAAAATTTTTTTAGCATGTTTTTGTTTAAGATCTAAGTTGCATAACTGCACACATGACGTTATTTTCAAAAATTGTGATTTTTCAAAATTCACAAATCTATGAGTGTGCCGGTGACTTGTAAACTTTAGAACTTGGCTTGTATACTATTCGAGACCACCATAATGAGTATTATTTATATAATTGGAATGACTTGTCTAACTTGGTAAAATTCTAGGATTACACCAAATAGCCTTTATATGTTATGTGTTATTAGCTAACTACACTGGTTAGTTAACCCCCGTATAAACCATTTTGTTACTCTCATTTTTAGAGTAAGATACCCCTAGAAAAACCCTCAGAGCCATTCCTTTCGTTTCTTACACCTATGTTTAAAATGTTTCGTTACACCCTTACACCTTAGCCTACCCTGTAGATTAGAATCCGTGGTTGGTTAATTGCTATAGGCAGAGTGTGTTTCCTTACATTACCTGTGTTCGCGTGCGTAATTCATTATCTATGGTTAGGTCGGGAAATTTCACAATGCAAATTGGAGTGAAAGTAAATATTGTATATTTTTGAGTTTATTTTTCGTGTGTTTACTACTTTCACTATTACCGTTATTTCTGAAAGTATGAAAAGTATGAAAAAAAATTATCCGGAAAGAAAGTTGTAGTGATGTGGTGAAATTTTACACATCTATGTTTATGTTTCAAGTAAAAAAAAAAAAAAAAAAAAAAAAAAAAAAAAAAAAAAAAAAAAAAAAAAAAAAATCGAAAAAATGAGAAAAGAAAAAGAAAGAAAAAAAAAAAAAGGTTGGATGTTTATTTTAAGCCAACGATGTAGAGTTATGTAAGTGGTCGATATCACCACTATTTGTTGTATTATATATATGGATTGAATGGGAATTGGCAGTTATGGGAATGCCAATTAAGGTTTATTCTTTGATTAAGATCTTGTTGAGTATAATTCGTGTCTACCAAAAGCGTGTGTTTCAAGTGTTAAAGCGTGAGTTATTCAATGATATGAGTCTTATTCATGGGATGGTTGGGATAGTGATTAACCACACTTAGGATTTTAATCTATTTGTTTTGTTTTGTTTATTTTTATTTTTACACCAATTTATATCCCAAATATTATCCATACCCTATTCTTTATCCAACCAAACCTTTGATTTATTGAGATTAGGGATTTGAGCAATCTTAAGTATCGTAGTCGTGGATTCGGCTATGTATTTATGATTTTGTCGCCCTTTTTGATATATTATTATTGGTGAAGTTTGGACCTATCTTTAGCCTATTCGAGTTAAGGATTTGAGCAATTGCAAGTATCGTGTTCGTGGATTCGATCATGTATTTGTGATTTTGTCGCCTTTTCTGGAATTTGAGATCGATAGTGATTAAGAATAATTAACCCTTAAGCCTAAAAACCCTTTTTACCGCTTTAGACTTGTTATTCCTTAGCTTTAGTGGTGGAGATGTGTATACTTGCCAAGCTTATGATAGAATATTCGTCGCGACTGGACAGTTAAACGATTAGATTTGCTTTTATCGACTTATTTTATTTTACTTCTAATTCGTTAAGTGTTTAGTTGTGTGATTATGAAATAAACGAATACATGCTTAAATATAAAAATAAATCCTAACATCTTTTAGGATACATTTTCATAAATGAAATTCTAAGGTTTACTTGGGGACAAGTAAAGTTCAAGTGGGGGGATATTTGATGAACTCAAATAAGTACATTTTATTACTATCATTTATCCTATTAATTTGACTTGTTTTACTATATTATGTATGAGGATTGATACTTAATCGTTTACTTTTGTAATTCTCAGGTAAAAACAAGCATTTGGTGAAACTTAGCGATTATGGACTAATAATGGAGCAAAACGTGCATAAAGTGGAAGTCTACTGACATGGACAAGATCAAGTCAATTCTGCTCCAGATGCGCCGCATCTCACTCTAGAAATGCGCCGCATCTCTATCAAGATATCACCAGATACGATCCAAGATACAAGAGGACATGCGCCGCATCCAATAAAGGGTTACGCCGCATCTTCTGGCGGTGTACGAATATTCCTGAATATTATAATCTTGGACCCCACGCGAAGTTAAGTACATGCGCCGCATCTACTTAAGTAGATGCGCCGCATCTTCCCTCAGACAGAAACTATAAATACCCCGTAGACCAGACGAGTTAAGAGTTCGAAACCCTAAAACCGAAGTTCGGACAGCAGAGCAAAAGGACGAATTCAGTCAAGGAGGCAGCACAAGACACACCTAAATCGAAGATACAAGAGCTGTAAGAAGGTGCTGCATGTATTTAATTCATTAAGTAGTTTTGTTTTATTGTGTTAGCAAACTTTAATTCATCAGGATTGGTGGCTTGTGTAATGTGACAACGAAAGATTGCACTCCCTTTAATACTTGCTTTCCCATCAATTAAAGTTTATATGTTGATGTCTTTGGTTACTACTTATTAGTGCATTGATAACCTCTGTGTTTATTAGTGGCTTGCGGGCATCCGACTGCGGGACAAGATGTGGCTCCCACGGTTGTTTCTAAATTGATCACTTAGGAATAACTTTTAGACATAAGTAATCATTAAGGGTTTACTCGCCGATGAGAATAGGACCAACGAGAAAGGATTAATTACATACACTTCATATAAAGCTATCAATAAAACAAGTGACAAACTACTTAATCATAAGGACAGCCCTCTTATTGTCTCGAGTATCTATCTGTGTACGTGTGTGCTACTTGCTGATTCGTGCCTATTGGTTTATTTTATTATTTAATTGCAACAAATCGTGCCAGTCTCTCAGGCTGAATGTAAAACCCTAAAATTCGAATACCTAATTTACGTATAATTTCGAAATTTTACCCTAAACTTTGTAATAATTTAAATTAAACCCTATACTTTATTTTATGTGCTAGTTAAATACAAAGCTAAACTAACCTAAGATATGTCTAAATAAATAAATGATGACACAATTTAAAACCTTCCTAATTTAAAAAACTACCTATGACACGTCAAAAGATAATTGTAGCTCCCAAAATTTATGTGATTATTGCTCTTTAAATTCGGCCATCATTGATTGTCATAACCGAAAGTTGATCAAAGCAATTTACACTCTTTTATTTGTTTCCATATTAGGCTCACACGCTCCCCTTTTCTTATTACACAATAAATTGCAATTACTTATCTCCTTCTATAGAGATACACGCTCCCCTTTTCTTCTTTCTATATCAGATGGTTTTTTTTTCCCCTTGTTTTCCATGCGACAAAAACAAACTAAAAACAGGTCCGGTTCATTTCTCTCAAGACCAAACACCATCTTGATATTCTCAAAAACCTAGACGTTGGTAATTCTTATCTCAAAGTTTTGTTGCTGCTGTGGTGCGTGGTTCGTGGTGATCAAGGTTCATAGTGATGTACTTTTGTTGCCGCTGAGTTCTTGGCTTGGGTTATTATTACGTTCTCTCTCGCATTCCGTTCCAGCCACGTTAAGGTACTCAAAATCTACCACACGACCTAAAACATAATCTAATCTAATTCCGTCATCTCGTTATATATACTCTTGATTTGGATGCTACCTTGATAAGATTAAACGTACGTATACAAGAGATTAACCTGGAAAAAAACGTTTATATGAAACTAGTTAAAACATTCGACCTAAGTTTCTTGCAATCTGCCTCGACCTTCAAGTGAGTTTAGTGTGTTCGTTAAATGTTTATAAGGGTTTGTGTAAGTCGTTATTCAGGTCTAAAACAAGTTTTGGATATATGTGTAATCGGTTCTTAAAATATATAAGTTGTGGTGTACTGTGGTCTCGCTAAAACAGTTTGATGGTGGTTAGTTTCTGTCTCGCTCGGGTTTTAATTCAAAAAGGGGTGTGGTAAAAGTGTTCCGCTAAGGTTTGATGTGTGTGTGTCTCGGTGTGGGTTATCTCGAGAAGGGTTTGTTTTTGGGTTGGGCGATCGCATGCATGGTTTATAATTCTCGCATGCATTGTGGCTGTTGTGCGTCTTCTGTGGTACATGGTAACATGAGAATTCACAATTTAAAGTCACCCTTAATGATGAGTCGATAAGATACGAGTTATATATATATATATGCGTTTAAGGTTGTGTAATATAAAAGAACTTGTAAAGAAGCAATTTCCGTTTGATAACATCAGTCATAAGTTTAAGTTTACAACTGTTATATATATTGCAACCGAAGAAGAAGCTAGGATGATTGCATGAATCGTATAATACTATATTTAACTAAACTTTTTTACATCTATAGAGTCTTACACATTTAAAATCATATTTGAAAATCACTATTAAGAAACGAATGATATATTTTTGGGTTCTTAAATAAATTGAGTAATTATAGATTTTGATGTCATACAAGAGTACAAGACCTTGTTTATAATAATGTAATGAGTGGTCTATTAATCTTCGTATTCAAAAGAACTCTATTTCATAGAATTGGTAAATTGACAAATGGGAAATAAACCTTGCATGAACCACTCTTAATGTATATACAATATGAATAAAGATGATAGATGAGTAATATGATTTAAAATGAGTTATTATTAAGACGATCATGAATTCGTGTAGATCCGCTGAAGAAGGAGTTGATTCCAATCTTTAAGTTTTCTGTTGTGTTGCACTTGCGGTCTAAGGTACAGATACTCTGCCCTTTTTCAGTAAGGGTGTCCTATCTCATGGTTATGATTCTGATTCTGATTCGTTTAAGTTTTTCCCAAAACCATTGCTATGAACCCCTTTTGATTATGAACCTTTCTGGTTACACTCTGATTTGGACCTTTGTTATTACATCTGACATATCTATTATGAACCATCTATTATGGACCATCTGATTTGACCTCTGATATATGACCCTCTGATTATGATATGTTATCTGACTCTTAGTTTGACACCCGAGCCATTTTTCTGTTACCTAGCCAGGAAGGTAACCTGGCCGTGTCTGTGATGCACCACTGGCATGACTCATGTGTGGGTGAGTGATTCCTCACACCGTCCCCATTCTGATTATGATATGCGCATTATTTTGATATATGATTATATATATGTTTCTGGGGGGCGTATGGATTGCAATCCTAGATCTGATCTGTTTAGTGGATTTAATCTGATATGATATGACTTGTCTGGTGACTGGTGCTGTGTGCAATACACGCCTTTCACATATATCTGGGAGCTAGCTACTCCATTTGAAGAATGAGGACACCCCTCATATTATCTGATTATCTGAGAGGTCTCCCCTCTATATGATTATGAAAATTTATGGTTACGTTATGATATGATCTGTTTCTGGGCTCGTGGTAGATGACTATCCTATTTTCCTCTGATCATCCTTATTGTTTATACCTTCTGATATTTCCCAGCGTACTATATCTTATATCTGTTTCATTATCATTGCTTTGTATATGTATCTGTTCACTGAGCCTTTTAAGCTCAGCCGCACGTTTTCTTTTCGTGTGCGGCAGGTAATAAGCAGGACGACGGGTTTGGGTATGAGTGAAGAGACTTTTGGACTTAGAAGACTTTGATAGCTATTTTGGCTTAGAGATGACTTGAAGTTTTTTTTTATATTGTTAGAATCTGTAGTCGCATTGTAACCTTGTAATTTCAGTTTTTCATTTGTAACCTTTGAGATTTCTTGTATTACTGTAATGTATGCTTTGTTTAATCTGATATGAAACCATTAGTGTGACATCTTTACCCTTGTCGGGTTGGGGTGTTACAATTTATGGTATCAGAGCGACAGGCTGCGATACGTAATACATTTACCCTTGGCCTGTGTAAGTTAGGACCACTAAGTTTTCCCTGTAGGCGCTCGTAAGTCATCATTTGAAAATTGCTTTAGGATTTCCCATAGGAACCTAAGTTTTGACCAGTGAGGAATGGGTAGACTATAAGGCATTTGTTTAAGTATCATTGCTTCCGCATCACTCTGATTCGTGCCTTGCTTTTGGTTAGAGTCTGTTGATATCACTTTTGGAAATCGAAAGCTTACGCTTGCACCACCTAAGATTCCGACTCCGATCTCTGATTCTTTTATTAATAATTTTGATGTCTCTTCGGATATTCTGAGAATCTCCATGACGATGACCTACTTGATACATTTTGTTATTTGCTTTTGATAATATATGAATCTTCTGACCCTATCTGAGTTCGTCTTAAACATCTCTATTCCCATGAGAATAAGAATGCTTTCCTCTCACTTTTGAACGATAAGACTTGCGTTGCCGATATGTTTTCATTGAATAGTTAGCTTTGATTTGTATTCTGATAAAGGATGGGCTGATTGATCATTGACGATTACCCTCCTATGTTTCACTTTCGGTGTTTGAAAACCATTTTGAACTCCCTACCATGATTTACGATTGTTAAACTTTTGCTATCTCTACCTGATTTTGTTCTTCACCTACGACCTATTTGATAAGCAGTTTGATACTCCTCTGACCATTCCGAAGGTCATTTAACCTTAAGGTGCTTGACACATTCTGTGAATTAATTACCCATGCTAGATATAAATGTATCATCTGATATTACTCTGTCCTTGCAAAGTCCGTTACTACTCCTATGAGAACTCTGGTGATTATTAGCCATGGACTGTGATGATAATTTGGTCCCGATATGAATTTGTTAACTGAGCATGATGATGCTGATAACTGATATTCTATATGCCTGACTTTTGACAGTTATACGATGTTTGTATTTCCAATGACTCACAACCTACCTGCAACTTATGCTAAATAGCTAAACAAGACTCCAACACCTTGAATTGTTCGTTTATCTATCTCCACACTTTGATGAACCATGTACTTGACCGTGATATATGAACTATCTGTCTGGCTTGGCGACCATACTCATCATACGAATCCGTTTACTTTTGACATATTCAATTTGGAGGTCTTTAAGTTATGGATTGGCTGACCCTCATACGCTGCCAGGGACTACCGTATCTAATTTGTGACCTTTAGTAATATGTTTCATCCCACTTTCGTTATGATAACCTTTAACCACTCCAATCTGTTAAGCTTAATGCTGTTATGGAAACATCTACCTCGATCTCACTTGATTATGGATTGTCTCCTGATACCTATTATCCACTCTTAGAAAACTTGGCATTGGAAGTTTTGTTGTGCATATATTCTGGTGTTTCTGATGAAACTCTTGGGTTTCCCTCCTGTTTAAGAAGTGGAATTGAATTTGAACCGATCTCAGTTGGCGAACCATGATGCTATAGAAGTTGAGAGATTGAAGAAGCTGATGGAATATGACCTTGTTCACCTCAGTGTTTACTTTGAATACCCCTATTAGTTTATGAAGAAGAAAGAGAAAATTCTGCGTCAGCGTATTAACTATCGTAAACCTAATCGTATCACTATCATTACCACCTTTCAATTCAACGTATCAATGATCGACTCTATCTTTGTAAACTCCGTACCAGACGGCCTCTTTTAATGATCGAAGGATTGAAGAAGCAACCCCAAGGACTTCTAAGAAAAGAGATGACTAATTGAGAGTAACCTCCGAGAAGTATTTCAGTTTTATGCACGAAGAGGAACATGTAGACCATCTTGTAGAATGACCCTTTATTCTGAAAGAAGTAGATTTAATTTACGTCCAGAGATTGTAGCAGACAACACTACCAGGTATCCAGTGACGGTAGCAGTTCGAGTTGGCGAATTTCGAACGGCGCTAGAAGACCTGTCAAAGACACGCAGTCTTGCTTCTCTATTTATCTTAGTTGTACTAAGATGAATTGAGAGCAGAAGCAGACTCACGAAGGGAAGATGCACAGTGACCATGCCAGAGATTCACGCCACTACACCACAGTGTCCAGAAGAAGTGCCGAAGGCGTGAGGGACCAGACTCAAGTTATGTTTCCTGTCCACCCTATGATCATGCGATAGACTGCATGGACTTGGAAGAAGTTTAAGCTCATGCATTTGAATAGACGATAATTCTGAAAGCGAACGTTTGTGTTTGGACGAGTAATTTGTAAAGAATGAAGCCACGAATGACGTAATTTACTTTCTCTTAATCTACTCAAATTTCCGTTATCTGATGATAGGACCCCTTGAATGAGTTATGTTCCCTATTATTAATTCCGCTCGGTGTTCATTCTGCGTATGCTGGACGATGGTTTTGTCATGTGAAATTTGACGAATGATGGACGATCTGTTGCTTTTAATGATGTACCAAATTCTGATAGACATTCTGGAACTTTCGTTAACTCTTTCGAGTAGTTCGTTCTCCTCTTAGTTATGGTGTTTGATTTTGATGATCTCTGAGACTGTAGAAGTACTAGGTGGATTAAGATAGGTGGTTTTGATTACGACTGGAGATAAAGTATGATCATCATGAAGGCATATTTATGTGGTACTAGTATTATGACGCCTGATCAACGTAATAATACTTACACCATATAACGTGCACTCATTGTGGCCATAGGATATCTTGGGGAGTACCTAGGAAGTTTAGAATCTGATCTCCGTTGGTTTATCCGTGATTAGTGAGACGTTAGGTTCATTCTACCTATGCGTATACTCTGTTTTCGTTCATTGGATATCTGGATGAGTTTGGACTCTCGTTTTGCGTTCTGTTGACCTCAGTTATAAATCTGGAAAACTCTGTGAAGGACTCTCTACCGTTGATGCAGTCAATTTGATTTGAAATCTTGTTCGTATTCATATGAGCTTTCTAAAGATTCGCCTATGGTCCATTTTATGTTGCATGGACCTTTTAATCAGAATCAACTTATTTGTCTCCTTCTGAGGAATTTGAACTCACCTCGTTTTAATTTGAGTCATGAGAAAACTATTTGGTCTGAATATCTTTTTGGAAGAACCTCCCCGGGAACGAGAATGTTGCGACGATCTTTTGCGACTTACTACGAATCCGTTTAACCTTGCGACTTCAATTTTCGAGGACGAAAATTTTTTTTTTAGAGGGGAAGAGTTGTAAAACCCTAAAATTCGAATACCTAATTTACGTATAATTTCGAAATTTTACCCTAAACTTTGTAATAATTTAAATTAAACCCTATACTTTATTTTATGTGCTAGTTAAATACAAAGCTAAACTAACCTAAGATATGTCTAAATAAATAAATGATGACACAATTTAAAACCTTCCTAATTTAAAAAACTACCTATGACACGTCAAAAGATAATTGTAGCTCCCAAAATTTATGTGATTATTGCTCTTTAAATTCGGCCATCATTGATTGTCATAACCGAAAGTTGATCAAAGCAATTTACACTCTTTTATTTGTTTCCATATTAGGCTCACACGCTCCCCTTTTCTTATTACACAATAAATTGCAATTACTTATCTCCTTCTATAGAGATACACGCTCCCCTTTTCTTCTTTCTATATCAGATGGTTTTTTTTTTTCCCCTTGTTTTCCATGCGACAAAAACAAACTAAAAACAGGTCCGGTTCATTTCTCTCAAGACCAAACACCATCTTGATATTCTCAAAAACCTAGACGTTGGTAATTCTTATCTCAAAGTTTTGTTGCTGCTGTGGTGCGTGGTTCGTGGTGATCAAGGTTCATAGTGATGTACTTTTGTTGCCGCTGAGTTCTTGGCTTGGGTTATTATTACGTTCTCTCTCGCATTCCGTTCCAGCCACGTTAAGGTACTCAAAATCTACCACACGACCTAAAACATAATCTAATCTAATTCCGTCATCTCGTTATATATACTCTTGATTTGGATGCTACCTTGATAAGATTAAACGTACGTATACAAGAGATTAACCTGGAAAAAAACGTTTATATGAAACTAGTTAAAACATTCGACCTAAGTTTCTTGCAATCTGCCTCGACCTTCAAGTGAGTTTAGTGTGTTCGTTAAATGTTTATAAGGGTTTGTGTAAGTCGTTATTCAGGTCTAAAACAAGTTTTGGATATATGTGTAATCGGTTCTTAAAATATATAAGTTGTGGTGTACTGTGGTCTCGCTAAAACAGTTTGATGGTGGTTAGTTTCTGTCTCGCTCGGGTTTTAATTCAAAAAGGGGTGTGGTAAAAGTGTTCCGCTAAGGTTTGATGTGTGTGTGTCTCGGTGTGGGTTATCTCGAGAAGGGTTTGTTTTTGGGTTGGGCGATCGCATGCATGGTTTATAATTCTCGCATGCATTGTGGCTGTTGTGCGTCTTCTGTGGTACATGGTAACATGAGAATTCACAATTTAAAGTCACCCTTAATGATGAGTCGATAAGATACGAGTTATATATATATATATGCGTTTAAGGTTGTGTAATATAAAAGAACTTGTAAAGAAGCAATTTCCGTTTGATAACATCAGTCATAAGTTTAAGTTTACAACTGTTATATATATTGCAACCGAAGAAGAAGCTAGGATGATTGCATGAATCGTATAATA
This sequence comes from Artemisia tridentata subsp. tridentata, assembly GCA_021014915.2. NCBI lineage: Eukaryota > Viridiplantae > Streptophyta > Magnoliopsida > Asterales > Asteraceae > Artemisia > Artemisia tridentata. Next base: position 158,977,587 of record CP139508.1, read on the forward strand.
CTATATTTAACTAAACTTTTTTACATCTATAGAGTCTTACACATTTAAAATCATATTTGAAAATCACTATTAAGAAACGAATGATATATTTTTGGGTTCTTAAATAAATTGAGTAATTATAGATTTTGATGTCATACAAGAGTACAAGACCTTGTTTATAATAATGTAATGAGTGGTCTATTAATCTTCGTATTCAAAAGAACTCTATTTCATAGAATTGGTAAATTGACAAATGGGAAATAAACCTTGCATGAACCACTCTTAATGTATATACAGTATGAATAAAGATGATAGATGAGTAATATGATTTAAAATGAGTTATTATTAAGACGATCATGAATTCGTGTAGATCCGCTGAAGAAGGAGTTGATTCCAATCTTTAAGTTTTCTGTTGTGTTGCACTTGCGGTCTAAGGTACAGATACTCTGCCCTTTTTCAGTAAGGGTGTCCTATCTCATGGTTATGATTCTGATTCTGATTCGTTTAAGTTTTTCCCAAAACCATTGCTATGAACCCCTTTTGATTATGAACCTTTCTGGTTACACTCTGATTTGGACCTTTGTTATTACATCTGACATATCTATTATGAACCATCTATTATGGACCATCTGATTTGACCTTTGATATATGACCCTCTGATTATGATATGATATCTGACTCTTAGTTTGATACCCGAGCCACTTTTCTGTTACCTAGCCAGGAAGGTAACCTGGCCGTGTCTGTGATGCACCACTGGCATGACTCATGTGTGGGTGAGTGATTCCTCACACCGTCCCCATTCTGATTATGATATGCGCATTATTTTGATATATGATTATATATATGTTTCTGGGGGGCGTATGGATTGCAATCCTAGATCTGATCTGTTTAGTGGATTTAATCTGATATGATATGACTTGTCTGGTGACTGGTGCTGTGTGCAATACACGCCTTTCACATATATCTGGGAGCTAGCTACTCCATTTGAAGAATGAGGACACCCCTCATATTATCTGATTATCTGAGAGGTCTCCCCTCTATATGATTATGAAAATTTATGGTTACGTTATGATATGATCTGTTTCTGGGCTCGTGGTAGATGACTATCCTATTTTCCTCTGATCATCCTTATTGTTTATACCTTCTGATATTTCCCAGCGTACTATATCTTATATCTGTTTCATTATCATTGCTTTGTATATGTATCTGTTCACTGAGCCTTTTAAGCTCAGCCGCACGTTTTCTTTTCGTGTGCGGCAGGTAATAAGCAGGACGACGGGTTTGGGTATGAGTGAAGAGACTTTTGGACTTAGAAGACTTTGATAGCTATTTTGGCTTAGAGATGACTTGAAGTTTTTTTTTATATTGTTAGAATCTGTAGTCGCATTGTAACCTTGTAATTTCAGTTTTTCATTTGTAACCTTTGAGATTTCTTGTATTACTGTAATGTATGCTTTGTTTAATCTGATATGAAACCATTAGTGTGACATCTTTACCCTTGTCGGGTTGGGGTGTTACAAATCGTGCCAGTCTCTCAGGCTGAAACCCCCTTGCGTTAGGATATTAAAATACTGATTAGAATAACTAGATAATACGTTCCACTCTTAGTGATCGACACTCTACTTACCATTATCTTCATACTGACCGGGTACACTGCTCGTTAAGTGTGTGTGTTATTGATAAGTCGGCTAAATATAAATTTAAAACTTGAGTAGGCATTAAAACTGCTAAACCGCAACGACACATCACGCGCATCAATAGTCATCCGTGAAGGTCAAGAAGTAGACAACACCACGTTTAGACACATGTCTAAGTGGACCACACACGTCCGTGTGTATCAATCCAAGTAGATCTGAAGCCTTCTCCATATTGCTATGGAAAGGTTTCTTTGTCATCTTTCTAGATATGCAAGACTCGCATTTATCAACTGAATCATCATTGATATTTTTCAAAAGCCCATCGTGTTGCAGCTTTTCCATGCGATTCTTGCCTATGTGAGCAAGACAGCAGTGCCATAAATAAGACGAGTCCAAGTTAGACTTGACTCTCTTATTTCCGATGCTATACATTGAATTATTTTTATTGGATACATGGTTTTCCATGTCAATTTTAAACACACCATTTAATGGAATAGCATTAAAGTAAAAAACAGAATTTAAAGAAACAGAAATTCCATTATCATTAAAAGTATGCTTAAAACCCAAATCCAATAACAAAGAAACTGAAACGACACCTCTAACAATAAAAGGTGCGTAATGACAATTGTTCAAAACTAATATTAAACCAGAAGGTAAAACTAGCTCAAAAGTCCCTATGGCTTCTACTGCTGCACGTATTCCATTTCCCACGTACAAGTAGCATTCCCCATAGGTCAGCTTCTTCGCTCCTCTAAGCCCCTGCGATGTATTACAAATGTGAGTACCACATCCTGTATCATATATCCAGGCATTTTGCTTACGAGGAAAAGAAAACAATTCAACCATAAAAATACCTGAAGTGCTGGCGCCCTGCCCAGCCTTGGCATTCTTATTCTTGCGACACTCCTCAAGCAACAATGAACAGTCACGCTTCCAGTGTCCAGGAGTGTTACAGTGGTGACAAGCAGCCGCATCCTTTTTGGGATAATCCTTCTTGGGAGGAGGATTCTGCTTCTTTAGCTTTTGCTGATAAGTCACAATCTGCTTGCCCTTGTCAGCTTTGCCCTTTCCTTTCTTGTTCACTTGTTTCGGTTTACCGGGCTTAGCTACCCTACTACCTCTTATTGCCATGACAGCAGGTGTAGGAGCTTTCTTAGTGAGTGCCTTCTCATGCTCAATAAGCATTGCATGCAATTCAGAAAATGTCTTCCCCTTGCAATGCATGTTAAAGTTGCGCACAAAATCACCATATAATTCCTCATTGAGGGATTTGTTGATGAGGCCAACTTTAACGTCTTCCACAAACCCGCAATTAAGTGCATCTAGTTGGTCAAGATAACCTTTCATTTTAATCGCATGATCACTTACGGGTGTTGTCGCATCCTGCTTGCACTTGCCCAAGTTGTCAAGTACATCATACAATTCAGCCATAGGAGATTTCTGAAACATACGTGTCAGTTCATCAATCATGTTTTTCGGGCCATATTTCTCAAACTGTTTTACCAGTTGATCATCCATCCCCGATAGCATGAGACAAGCCGCATCATTGTGCTTGTCATAGGCTTCATTGTACTGCCTAAGTATTTCATTAGGCGAGTTTGTAGGAGGAGCTTCTGGAAGGTCCTCAATAAGACATTCAGAACGTTTGGCAATTCTAAGAACAAGCCTTAGATTTCGATACCAAGCGTTAAAATTCTTAGTCCCAGTCAGTTTTTCCTTTTCAAGCATCATCTTGAAACAGGAAGTTAGGTTCGACGAGTTTCCGGGTTGGGCCATTTCTACAGAAAAAGTTCAAAAGTTAATACTTTCGATAATAAACATTTCAAGAAAATTAAACACCCATTGGTTTAAAAAACCATTTTAATTTTCTATGAAAACTAGGATCCTAATTGACGCCGTTTCATTACATCAGCTTTGGCTGCTAGTAATGAAAATGCTCAATAAGGTACGGGATCACCCAATTGCCAATGTCAAATTGCAATTCCTAGAAATCTTGGGACTTACATTATATTGCCAACATCAGTTGCAAAATGTAAGCATGTTTCATCCCCAATTCTTTATGCCTTGGCGCCGTTCCATTACATCAGCTTTGGCTGCTAGTAATGAAAGTGCCCAATTAAGTTAACCAACTTAAGGAACAGTAAATTTGACGTCGGTTTATTGCATTCAGCTTTGGCTGCTAGCAATAAAGTACTCAATTTTTCCCTTAGATGACCATCCTTTGAACATCAACATTCAGCTTTGGCTGCTAGTGATGTAGGATGAAACCTTAGGTGTTCCTTTTTGTAGTTGGGTGGCATTTAACTTAAATTTATAAGGTAATAAAATTTTGATGTGTTAAATCAAAAAATATGTACAAAGATGTCATGCATTCATCTTTGTATCATATATGTTTTCAAAACCAAAATCGTTTACTCATTCGTAGCTCAAATCATCAAATCTTTTAATTGAGGCGTTGAGCAAATTACAACATTGCCTTAAGATGCTTCGTACTTTTTCATGGTGTACTTGGTAAGTCTATTATTGATGCACAGGCGAGCGGAGGGACGACAGCCGCCGAAGCTGGTTAAAACCGTGCCCCTTTAAGGTCACAATTTAATGTGAGCCAACCTTAAACCCACTTTATAGTTTGTCAATAATAGGTCCGCCGCTTCGACCACTTTTGTACAGTTGCAATCAATCAACTAAAAAATTATGATTTTCTTGCTAAAATAATTAATGTAGTAAATTTATTATTGCTAGTCTCACCTGGGAGCAAATTACCGTGCGAAGCGAACCACTGTCGGCACATAAGACTTGGCAATAAATAAAATTACTACAAAGGTTTCATAGTTATTAGTCTTGTTTATTTTTTATTTTGAAAAATTACCCTCTTTTGTAGTTTACAATCCATCATAATATTAAACACAAAAGATCAAGTAATTACAAAAATAAATAAACACATAATAACAAATATATGTTCATCCACGATATCATATACCCACATGCAAACCTTTTTCAATAAATCCTAATATTAATTCTATGTGAAATTTTAAATGTATGTAACTAACAAAGCTCCCATTGGTTTTCGAGTTCATTGTGCTCAATGGTCCACAGACACCAAATAACTTGGCCGCGTAAGTTTTGGTTAGTTAGATACCACATTGCACATAACCTTTTAATTAATATTTATTGAGGTCTTCCCCAATTTAAGATTTATTTAAACATGTAGCAAACAATTCAAAACAAAACATACAAATCATACCATGACAAAATATGCAAGATTTTGTCATGGATCCCATATTGATCACATAATCATGCATCACATATTATTATGTCAATATTAATTGTACGTATCTAATTTAATTAGTAACATCACATACGGTACTTACTAATTAATCCCTAAAAATTTTCATGCAATCCTAGGGTTTCTCAAGTTTTAATTAAAAAAACTAAAACCCTAATTTTTAATTAATATGGATCGAACCATATTAGGGTTTCACAAAAAAAATAAACAAACCCTAAAATTATTATTGCATGTAATCTCTACAAGATCCAATTTTTAGGTTTAAGTAATTAATTACAAGTTCTAAACGAGGCTCATGATGCCACTGTTGAATATGTGAACTATAAATAAATCATAAACACATAACATCATCAAAAGCACGCAGCGGAATAGATCTACAAGAACATGTAATTAATTAAACATAAATAGATACGTACCTTAATGATTCCTGGCAAGAACAAGGAATCTCTTGAACAAGAACAAGTTATATAAACCCTAATAGGATTTATATGTGGATCGAACTAAACCAAGATCACAAGCTAAAGGAAGCTTGTCACTCGTTCCTGTACACACGTAATGATAGCGTTTCAATGAGAAAAGCTAGGTTCTTGATCACCAATAACCAAACACTTTATAGCTTTATTAGAATCGACCAAATCCAAGTGGATTTAGAAAGAGGGTCGATCGTTGGAGCTAGAGGGAAGAGAGGAGAAGAAGTTTGGCTAAGTTAGGGATTCAAGACTAGAGAAAAACCAAAACACAATGAATGGTATTTATAGTTTTTCTTTTCTTTGTGCCCAAGCTAACCAAACCGACCCTTAAACCCTAATGGGAAGGGTTCGGCCGATCCATGCATCCCACAAGGGATTCTAGATCCTTCTTTCCTATTTTCACGTTTAGTCCTTTAACGGTCGTTAGTTAAAACCCCGTTAAATATTAACCGTCGTTAAGTGTTTTTATTGGTGAAATGAATAAATAAATATAACGAAATATATTTAATTATTCATCATTGAAACTCTCACGTTATTGTGTGCAATCCCGAGCCTCGGGTTCGAAACCGGACAAACGTATATTAATATTTATACACAAAACTAACACTAACAACAATTGCATCCATAATTCATCCCAAATTCCCGATCATCATCATCGCTAAAAAATGGAGGTACGTATGTTTGATTGTTTTTTGTTTTCTTTGGTTCATTAACATTAAAAATTGATCATAGTAAGCCTATTATCAGTAGACCTTTTTGCTAGTACTAGCTTTTTGTTTTCTTTTGGTTCATTAACATTACGTTTGATTTTGGTTATCTTTGGTTAATTAACATTACTTTTAGTTACTGACTTCGACATTAACAGCATACTTTTTGTTTTTTTCTTTTCTTGTTTTCTTTGGTTCACTAGTACTAACTTTATCAGTAGACTAAACATTTTGTTTTCTTTTCTGTTACTAATCAAAAGACTAAAATGAGTACATGATGAATTTATGAAAAATGGGCTACTGACTTCAACAAAAATGGAAGTTTAACTTAATAATTTATTAAAAATGGTCGCATGTTGTGGTTTGAAATCACTCGAAAATACACGTTTTGTCCTATTTTTACTAGAATATAATCTGGAAACTTTATGTTTTAACAAAAAACGGGAAGTACCGGATAGGTACTGATTTCCCGGTACCCAAATCCCGTTCAGTACGATACCAGTACATCCTTTCATGCTCGGAAAAAAAACGGTACCACAAATTCGGTACAGGTTCGGTACCATTTCGGTACCGTGCTTATCCCTACTTATAAATTTGAGTTCACTTCTATTGTCTATTAAACCAGCCAAATCTCACATAACAATAAGTTTTCTTATAAGAGGAAGGGGTGTGGTAACGCAAGGGTTGCGCCATTCACACGTGGCAAGGGAAATGGCTTCGCCATTCCCGCGCCACCATACCATCGAGGCCCAACGCCATTTTGCGAGTGAAGTAATGCACGCCATTTTGTACCATTTGCACCCAAATTCAATTTTTTTACCGTTTGAAATTCAAATGGATAGTATTTTTTATTATTTTTTTTTCACCCCACCTTTATAGATACTACTCATATTTTACCATTTTTCACAAAAAAAAATATTAATTCTTTGCTACCAAAAATCATGGCTTATTCACTTCCACATATCATCGATGAAATCATAGCTTGTGCTGAGAAACTAATTGAGGATCATAATGTTCGTCAGCAAGCGTTGATCGACTTAGCTGTGCAATTTGACTAGGCATGCGAAGCTAAAGATGTTTTGAGAAAAGGAATACGAGAAATGCAATGACATTCCGCAAGAAAACCGTGCTCAAATAGAGACTTTTTTTAACGAAGAATCTTTGAAGAATTACGAGATGCATAATGTTCTGTTTAGAAAGGCGGGGAAAATACAAGAACAAATCAATGCTAAATTTGTTTGGCTACATGAAAAATACAATTAGGACAATTATGTTTTAGTTTTCGTATTGTTTTTTAAATTTCGTATTGTAATTTATATTTTCATTTAAATTGATGATAATTTAATTTCTTTGATTTCGTACGTGTACAATTTATTTTTTGAATTCGTATTACTCTAATGGCTACTTTTTCCCCTATAAATACCCCTTTACCCTCATTCATTTTTTCACACACCTTCTTTTAAAACTCTCCCAATCATCATTTATTTTTTCACCCAACGAATAATATGGCTACTGAACCAAATGTTGTTAGACGAACATTCCTTAGGGGACTACGGAGAGAACTTGAAGCTGAGGTCGCACTGGCTAATAATTTGTTGATCGAGTTGAATCATTATCTTGAACAAATGCGTAGCCATGGTACCAAAATGACGCGGTTGAATTCGTTGCCACAAGACAATCCCCGTATCAGCTACAATTTTCATATTCTGCAAAGGACGACTGGATCAGATATGCGTGTCGTTAACAACTTGGCGGAGGCCAGAAACGAGCTGCTAAGAAGCATTGTTGAGAAATAAGAACTCATTGAGAATTACATAGCAATTTAAAAGATCGAAACGTTAATTGTATTTTAGAGTGTCCGCTAGTTGAACCGCGTCTAGTAGACTCCCTGTTCCGCTCATCCCCTTCGTCAGCTCTTTCTATTTTCTTCATTTTGATATTGATATGGATCCCCATTCATTCCTAGATTCCCGGATTGATTGTCCCTTCGCCACTTCAAACGGGCGCTTCGCCCCTCTTTTCGTTTATTAGAAAGAGTGGGGCCTTACTTATTCAGGGGGTGGGGAAAATTGTTTCCGTATTGTAGGTTTTTAAATGAATGAAAATTTAGTTTGCTTAAAAAAGAAAAAAAGTTGGTGGGCCTAAAAACTAGGAAATGGCATGCAAATGACATGTGATGATATGAAAAAGGGATATTTTGGGTATGTGAATGTGAAATATGAAATGCTGATGTGGCGTTGATTTGGCACAATGACATGCCACCATACCCCTTCCACTAATCAAATATATGCGTAAGTTATCTCTAATTATTATCAGGTTCCACTTCTCTAGCTCGTTAAAGAACCAATACATAGATGGTGATATTAGGGTTGATCATCGGTCGAAGACCGGACCGGATCAGACCAGACCGAGAACGAAATTGCCCAAAAACCAAGACCGAGACTAAGACCGAATGTATTCGGTCCGGTCCGGTCCAAGAAGGCAAAATGGTCGGTTTTTAGATTGGACCGGACCGGGCCGAGACCGAAATAAGGAAAAACTCGAGACCGAGACCGGACCGCTAGCCCTTCGGTCCGGTCGATCTCGGTCGGTATGTCAGTCGGTCTGGTCGGAACGGTCCGTTTGCTCAGCCTTAGGTGATATACTTGAAACACCGAAAATGACATATTAACTATATATTTGAGTGACTAAAAAAGTAGTGCAATTAAGATCTACAGCAATAACAATACTCAGTCATCTAAGAGAAGAGTTTATGAGATAAGATTTAGACGACCATATAACTATTGAAAGTAGTCGTGAATCTGTCTCTATGGCTCTCACAAAAATAATAATAAAATAAAATACGAAAAGAAAAAAAGAGTTCTTTTATTTTTAACCATGTCAATGACTAGTGTAATTTACAAGAGGAATAATGAAAGAGAGGTGGAGCGACACTAGAAGTCCACCCACCCACCCAACCCAACCTTGTTCAGAAATAAATCATGCCCAACATCTAAAGCTAAGAACCCTTATTAGTTATTATTACGCTTCAATAAGATCCACCATACTCTTGCACGCTCTTTTTATCACGTGACCCCTTTTTTGTATTACTCCATATTTTTGTGACATACTAGTATTTGTTACTCCATGTATCTACCAATTGAGTTTATTTGAACCAAGCTTTTCAAAATCGGGATCTTACGTAGGAACTTTTTTGTCTTTGCAAGATCGTGATCGTAAGATCGGATCGAGATCGTAAGATCGGATCGAGATCCTAAGATCCTACTATGATGCTATTTTTTTTAATGATCTTTGTAATATTATTCAAATCTACAAATTATTATATATTATTATAAACATGAAATTATATGAATATTTCATAAAAATGTTGTCCTAAATTATAAATATGAAATGTTTAAGAAGAATCACATGTTGTTTTTTAAATTATATAAAAACATAAACCATCAATTTGTAGGTTTTTAGTTTGCGGTTCGAGAAAGTAAGATCATATCGGATTAGATCTTAAGATCCTATGGTCAAGATCGGGATCGTATAAGATCTTAAGCTTTTAAAGATCCTACGTAAGATACGGATTGTTTTTGTTTTGCAGTATCGTAAAATCGTAAGATCCTAAGATCAGAATCAGGATCCTTACAACCATGATTTGAACACCTCTTATTACTTACTAATGTTGGCTAAGTGACTAACATGTTTGTTTCAAACTTGATATAGTTTCGAATTAGTCTATGACGAGAAGTGAAATACGTGTTCTGTTATCTATGTTCTAGTGTATTTGTTTGTAAAGTAAGTTAAGCTGTCCAAAACCAAGATTACTACACGAGAAGAGAAAATAACGTACAACATAAGAGATCTCTAGTCCTCCATGCATGAGGACTTCACCAAACCCGCATTAAAGCATATCGAATAAAATTCAATTGGATCATATAACTACTTATCCTACAGGAGGATCTACACAGCCAAAACTGACACCCAAGGTTTTCCTCCTAGTGTGAAGTTGTAAGTTGTAGGGGTTTTCTTTCGCGGGTCTCTTCTAGTGGTTCGGGTCCCGAGACCTGCCTGTTTGGATGGTTTAACTCGGGGGTCGGATTTCAAGTGTGGTGCCGTTCTAAAAAAAAAAAAAAAAAAAAAAAAAAAAAAAAAAAAAAACGAGCATTGGACAAAGGAAAATATATCTCCACAAGAACCTAATACTTTATCATTAGCAACATGAATATTAAGGTGCTGTTTGTTATGGTGGTATGGTATGAAAAGAATGGAATCACACTTAAATACAAACGTTTGGTTTTTTTTTTTGTTGTTGTTGTAGGTTCAGGAATAAAAAGGTGTCAGTACACTCATAAATTGATTCATGGCATTATTGGTGGGTGTGATTGTTGGGAATGCTCATAACATGTAAATAGAACGATATTTACGGGATTACATTAGTTATCATATAAGCCTAATACACAGGTACTGAAATTGTCATTATTGTAAAGTGGTGTGTAAGTTAGGCTATATAAGCCCTCCTAGACTTCACTAGGAGGGTGAGACTTGTGTTTGTATTTTCACTTTCATCTTCATTAATAAAACCTAGTTTTCCCTTCTCTCTCTACTTTCTCTCACTAACAATGGAAGGTTTATTCTTCCATCATCCCCGACCTCCCGAATCACAATATCAACCTAAAACACGATCCTACAAGTGGCATCAGAGCTATGGTATTACGTTTTGGTTGATTTTTTGTGGTTTTTTCTTGTCAAAAATCATATTTTTAAAAACTGTTATACGAATGGTTTTTCACTGTTTACATACTTTTAGGTCTCAACAGTTTCTTACATGTATTTGTATCAAATATGGTCAAAAGGTCTATTCATATGACTGTTATGTGTCCTTTTGTGGTGCAAATATGAATCTTTTGTGACTTTTGTACCATATCACGTGAATATTTGTGGTCAAAAAGTGGGTCTGAATATTGGTCGAAAAAGATGGTCGAAAAAAATGGTCAGAAACTCATCGGAAAAATCAAAACCCTCTTTTATCGGAATTTCTTGTAAAGAAATTCCGACAGACCCTTTCTTTATCGAAATTAGGGTTCATCGCAATTGGGTTTTTATCGCAATTGGACCTATCGGAATTGGAAAAGTCATATTTGTCGCAATTGGACAAGTCAACCTTGTCGCAATTGGACAAGTCAAACTTATCGCAATTGCTATAAACCAGTTATCGAAGTTGTTTGATAAGTGACCAAAGAAAAAGAAGGAGATGAAGGTGTTTGACCAAGACCATTAACCACAATCAAAATACCAAACTCAAAGTTGACTACAGTTTCAAACCATCTTCAGTCAAGACCTCAGATTTACAACATCATTAGTCAATAAGCTTCGAACCAAAATGAAATAGAAGAATGAGCCCTAAAACAAACCAATGACACGACCAATTACCCTCACAATCACTCATTCAACACTCATCTACATCTAAAATATGAAACTGAAAGTTAAATAACTAACTGATCTCATTTTTTTCTCTCGTGTTCTAACAATAGCCATAGACCTCAAAGATCAATATACGAAGAGGCTACATCATCACAGATCATTTTAACGAAGATTAACTTCATTTCAATATCAGAATCAAAAGGATAAGAGAAATAACAAATTTGTTACTCACTTTTCCTTGGTTCGTTCATAAATAAAACACAACAACAAGATCTCAGTCATCCCTTTTTCGTGTGGAACAACTATTCCATAAGATCTTTATAGATCTAAACACGTATAAGAGAAACATCATCATCGATCTATTTTTTTTAAGACAAGCTTCTATTTTTTAATATCCGATAATTTTTAGAAAGAAACAATAACAAGATTGTTATTATTTCTTCTCTCAATCGGTGTCAAACGAAAAACAAGATCCAATCAACTTACCCGTGACCTTGGGTCAGGATCTTGAAGCCTCACAATAGCTATCTTGAATCGTATAGTGCTGGAAACGAAGATACAGGTTGGGGTATGAATTTGATGTGAGATGAAGATGAGTCTTGACTGAGTTGAGGAGAGCGTATAGGTGTGGGGGGCGGATATGTTTATGATGTGTGTGATTAGGTTTTTACAAATGGTATCTCAATTAGGGTTAAGATGCATTATTATACCTGAATAATTAGGGTATCATTTGGTTTAGGCTGAAATTTCAAAACCGGGTCAATAATAATGAGCTGTTTGTTGGGGTTTTGTTTGTTGGATTTGATGTGGGCTTTAAAGAAACATATATGATTGGTGGTTTGGACCTAAAATTTCATTATCTTAATTTTATGTTGCTAAGTGGACTCCGAAAAGTGGACTACTGAATATTGGTTAAACAAAACATGTTATCCAAATTTCTTGAGTACATATATGTTTGATAATATGGTACAAGAGGCAGTATTTTGGTTATTAAAATTTTTTCACGGGGTTACGTTTTTGACAAGATCGGGAAAAACCATTATCAAAGTTCATTTTAACCAAGTAACAAAGGCTAGTTTTGGGCATTTAACCGCAAGATGTGACTACGGCGTTTATTCATTATTATTTATTTGAGGTTGAAGTGGAATTTCACGGGCGTTTGTACTTAGTATCTGAAGATATCGGGGTTGGTTGGATGCATGATTCTTTGAGATCCTTGTTCAAGCTTTTAACCATTAGAATGATTAAGACTTGATTTGTCTAGTTATACCTGATGTAAGGAGTTACGTTATTATGCTCACAGTGTATAGCTATCACTTTAAAGGAGTTACGTTGTAATCCTCAAGTGTCACAAAAAGTTGTGGATAATTCAAGAGAAGTTCATATACAGTTAAGGCTGGTTGGATGGGTATATGATTCTACCATTATTGAAATTCTCAGTATTGGTTCTTAGTCAGAAAATAGTTAAAGTTTAAGTCACAAGTTTGGGTTATTTTACTTCAGTCTCAAGTTCGACATACTGGGTTTTCTCCATCAGTAGTCACTACAAAAAGCCGTCAGAATGATAAAGGGGTCGGTAAAAAGTTAGCTGAGAGGAGTATCAAAGAGTAGAGATGTTATCAGCAGTTGATTCTCACGGGCTATTTATGGTACTTCACACATATTCGACTAATTGGACATACAGGGTTATGCTGCCTCCGTTTTCATCTTAAACATAGTGTGTATGCTTCCGATTCCGCGAAGACATCGTGGGGGGAAGAGAGAGTGGATGTTCTTTGGCTTTATTTGTGAAAGCCCTTTTTCCTCCATGAGTTTCTACAATCAGGGGGAAGAAAGGAGATGGTAAGTGGTTCAAACGTCTTACTTTGGTGTTATCGTCTCAACTTTCACAGGTTGTTTTGTGTGAAGTTACCTACATGTGATGTTTTAACCGCATTATGATGCCTCACACACGGTCATATTATTGAGTATTCGTATATACACAGGTGATTATTATTCCGATAGACCACAACAATCAGGGGGAAGAAGCATTATTTCGTCTTTCGTGGTTTGTTTGGTGTGAAGCATCTACATATGTGAGATAATCCTGATGATTTCTTGCATGTTACCCTCGAACGGAGTTTCCGCATTGAATATAATTGTTATTGAGTGACTAGTCAGATTTGCTTGGTGTGGTTTACGATGTTATCTACAAATTCCGCTGCGTACTTAAAACTTCAAAAGTTAGAAGACATGTTAACTACATCAAAGTTACGAATCTGCTGAAGATGGTTGTCATTTTGGGGGGAAGCTGATTCAGAAACTTCGCCAAAAAGAAGTGTACGAAGAAGCCGCTAAAGACATGCAACACGAATTGGGGGGAAGTTATTACAGTTCATGCATATTACATCATTTGCCTACAAGTGAAGAAAACTTCTCAAGCCGAGGTACAAAATGAAGACAACGAGCGTCAACTGCAGTCATCCTCAGCATTTGAAGAGCTTATGAAGACTTTATTTTACTTATTCTTTTACTTGTAGGAAATGTTGTAATTAATCCCTTATATCGTCCCATTGGGGGAAGATTGTTGGAAATGCTCCTAACATGTAAATGGAACGGTATTTACGGGATTACATTAGTTATCATGTAAGCCTAATACATAGGTACTGAAATTGTCATTATTGTAAAGTGGTATGTAAGTTAGGCTATATAAGCCCTCCTAGACTTCACTAGGAGGGTGAGACTTGTGTTTGTATTTTCACTTTCATCTTCATTAATAAAACCTAGTTTTCCCTTCTCTCTCTACTTTCTCTCACTAACAATGGAAGGTTTATTCTTCCATCACCCCCGACCTCCCGAATCACAATATCAACCTAAAACAAGATCCTACAGTGATGTTTTATATATATATTTTTTAACTCTTCTCTCTCATGGACATAGAATTCAACTTTTATAGTATTTATTTTTATACTTTTTTTTTTTTTTTATTTTCAAATAATGTTTTTTATTTTATATAATAATATATTTTATCTTTCCTAATTTTTCTCAAAAATTTCCTAAATCTTTCAAACCATTCCCAAATCCAAATCCAAATCTAAACCCACCTACAAACCAAACGGGCCCTAAGAACAACGTCAACACATAACAAGCTCTAACTATGACAAACTTTTTTGCCATGTTCACAAAAGAAAAAGACCCATAAACAGTCTTCAAATAACAATAAACTTATTGAAGAAATGAGAAATCCACCAACTCCGAAATGTCATCCATGTAGAAGAAAAAAAAAAAACTTTTGTTTTGACTACTTTTTTTTGCATTAGATAAATGGAAGATGTTGCAAAATAGCAAAAAGAGCTATTATTAAATTGTGTTTTTTTATTACAGGATTGCATGTATATTTATAATAAAGACAAAACTTAATGAACAAACAATCCTATCCTTAAATCTAATGGCCCAAAGCCCACAATTAGGCTTGAGTCAACTAAACTAGTCATTTAACATTCCACGACAGTTTAAACATGAGGTTTCTGGACGAACAAACTGTAACATATATATGTTCAGGGCTGCTTTATCTTCTATCATTGTAAAATAGCAAAAGAACTATTATTGAATTGTGTGTTCTGATTACATAATGAGGATTGCATGT
The DNA here is from genome assembly GCA_021014915.2 of Artemisia tridentata subsp. tridentata. Classification (NCBI taxonomy): domain Eukaryota; kingdom Viridiplantae; phylum Streptophyta; class Magnoliopsida; order Asterales; family Asteraceae; genus Artemisia; species Artemisia tridentata. The sequence continues at coordinate 158,992,700 of CP139508.1, forward strand.
ATTTTATAATAAAGACATAGCTTAATTTTTTTTTAATTATTATTATTATTTTTTTATATTTTAGAACGGAACCACACTTGAAATCCGACCCCTGAGTTAAACCATCCAAATGGGCAGGCTCCGGGACTCGAGCCACTAGGAGAGACCCAGGAAGGGAAACCCCTAGAACTCACGGCTTCGCACTAGGAGGAAAACCTGAATTTTTTGTCTATTGCGAGACTTGAACCCTGGGTAAAACCTCCTCCAAGCTTCAAAAGGAGCCCAGGTGGCCAACTGAGCTAAGTCAGTTGGTTAGACATAGCTTAATTAATAAGCAATACTAACCCTAAACCTAATGGCCCAAAACTCACAATTAGGCTTTAGGTCAACTTACCTAGTCATCTAACAGATGTTACCAATGTTGAGGTTCTGTGAGACGTGCAATTTTTTGTATTCAAGTGTACGCGATTTAGCTGAAATATATATCACAGTTGTTGTTTTCAACTTTCTCCAAAACCAATATGATATATATGCCTAGAGAGTAGGGGTGTGATTCGGGTTGACCCGGTCGGGTTCGGGTCAACTCGGGTCAAGGCCCCTAAAAAAATACCCGAACCCGACCCTGTTTGAACTCGGGTCAATTCGGGTCGGGTCAATTCGGGTCTCGGGTCAACTCGGGTCGGGTCAATTCGGGTCGGGTCAGCTCGGGTTTGGGGTCAACCCGAGTTTTTGCCTTGTAAATTGTCAGTTTTCTCGGGTCAATCGGGTTCGGGTCGGGTTCGGGTCGGGTCAAGGCTCCTAAAAACATACCCGAACCCGACCTTGTTTAGAACTCGGGTCAATTCGGGTTGACCCGATTGACCCGAATATAAATTCGGGTCAATTCGGGTTGACCCGAATTGACTCGGGTCGGGTTCGGGTCGGCTCGGGTTCGGGTCGGGTCGGCCCGAATGACACCCCTACTAGAGAGTAGAGAGGTTGGATTCTGTAATTGTAGTAGTAAGGACATCAAGTGACTATTTCTTATTATCAATTATTGTAAAATATGTTTGCTATATATTTCTTCAATGTCAATAACACAAGATTTGACAACTACACCTAAGGCTAAACACAGTAACGAGGGTTAATCATTCTCATTTTATCTGCCACGTCAGCTTTCTCACTACAGCGACCTACAGGCGATTGAGTACCACAGTAAGGGCGACCTTCATTTATTTATTTATTTTTTCAACTTCTTTCAACTAATAACAAATTTTAATTTCATTACATGTTTTTTTTTTTTTTTTCCTTCTTTTATAAAAGACTTTACAAATAATATAAAAAAAAAAAAAATTACAAAACCAAAAAAAAAAAAAAAATCATCTTCTACCCACTGAAAACACACACACCCACACATTAAACACACACAATCAATATATTTCTCATTCTCTTACAAAAAATTTTCTGTTGCATGCCAAACTTCAATTAATTATCATATATATCATGCAGTGGTCAAAGAAAAAAAAAACGAAGTGCAAGAATGAAGGTCGTTCAAACGACCCTTAAGCCAAAACACAAGGCGATCGATCGACTAAGATTCGTTGCCACAGAAGTGGCGATCGATCGATTGGTACATGGTGATTGATCGATTGCTTCTTACTGTGTGTAGCCTAATATAGTTAGATTCTAAGACCATCTCTAACCTTCCCTTTTGGAGCTTAAAATTTGAAGATTTGCAACTCCAACCATTGCCCCATTGCCCTATAAATAGAGTTATTTTTTAGGAGACCATTTTCACTTTAAATATGGAGATGTACTACTAATCATTTAAAAATTTAATCTATAGTTTAATCAACTAATTACCGCTTTAAACCATTAGTCACTGTAATAATTGAATTAAATTAAGATTAATGTATATAATTTTTTTATTTATTTTATTTATTTTTATTTTTATTATTATTATTTTTTAATAATTAACTACAAATAGAATAAATTATAACATTAAAAAACGAGTATAATAAAACAAATTAAGATTGCAATCTAATTGAAAACAAATTAGAGCTAAATCACAGGAGACACGTAAACATAATAATCTAACAACGATAACGAATAATATAGAAGATAGTCCTCATTTTCTCCTAAATTGAAAAAAATTGGCTTAGACCACCCGATAAGCCTCCTTCTCCTTGAAGATTTTCATGTTGGCCTCTTTTTTCCATAATCCTCGCTTGATCGGCTCTTAAACTCGCACACACAATTGGATCAGTTATAGTGTTCGGGTCCGTATATAAAATCTGATTCTTTTTTTTTTAGTTGTGTTGCCTCTACTTTTTGTGTAACATCCCGCTTACTCAGACCACAATATTGTCCGCTTTACCTGCAGGCTCACGACTTTGCTTTTGTGGCCCTCGTGTGAAGACTTCCTAGCAGGTCACCCAAACCAACTGCCAGTTCCTAAGAACTCCACCCGTAGTAGACCACAAAATGCATTGTGTTATTGTAAGGCGAACGTTATCTTATAAACCAGCATCTCTCCAGGCCACAACCGGTGTGGGATTTGTCTTGGGTGTTACCAAGGTTGCAAAAATCATGAATCGGCAGTCGGGCAGTCGACCCCTTGTAGCTTGTAATCGGTCTAGGCGGGATTAAACCTTGATTAATCGGATTGGCATTTCCGGTATGTTTTGGGTATTTTCGGCGAGTTTTTGGTATTCCTAGTAAGATTTTTCTTAAAAACACATCTTCTAATCGATATAGACAAGGACTATAAGGGATTAAACAAGTTTACGGCGAGTTTTGAGAATTTCTGGCAAGTCTGTCCACCGTTGACCGACGTTGACCACGGTTGACCAATTTACACAAATCGAAAAGGTCCGTGGCCCAGTAGCGCCTAGGCGGCAATTAATCGGCCTTGTATGCCTTTTTTTCTAACACTGGGTGTTACAATCACCCCCCTTAGGGGCTCATCGTCCTTGATGAGGTTTGCCCCACCATCCTGTACGGCTCAGGAGTGGCTCTGATACCACTATACTAGACTAGGCAAATCCCACATTGGATCTAGCCTAGAGACATGCTGGTTCATAAGATAACATTCACATTACAATTATACAACGCATTTTGTGGTCTAATGCGGGTGGAGTTCTTAAGAACTGGCAGTTAAGTGTGCTCATGTGAAAGTAGTACTGGTTTGGGTGACCTGTCGGGAAGTCTTCACATGAGGGTCTCAAAAGCAAAGCCATGAGTCATTGGGCAAAGCGGACAATATTGTGGTTTAAGTAGGTAGGATGTTACATTTTACCTTTATTTCTAACCTTTTTTTTCTTCATATCCAACTTCTTTGCTTCAATTTCTAAATTTTTCTCAATAAGTCGTTGATTTGAACTAAGAATCCCTTTCATGTCTTGTTCATTTCGGTTAAAGAAGTTTTCCTATCTTTAGTTTGTACTTTTTTCATTTTGCTTTATCTCTACCAACTTGATGATTGGTTTCAAGAGAAATTTCAACATCATATTTTTTCTTTCGAAATCATCGTTAATGTCAATACAAAAAATTGATGATCCAATTTCATTGTTTGACTTATGATAAGAATTACCCTAGGTGATTCAACATATATATATATATTCGCTGAGTAGAATTTTTATCTTTCAAAATTCTTGAAATTTTTCAATTTTTTTAAAATAGAGATGAACGTGATACACAAGCAACCATTAGACAACAGAGGGAGGCACCAACGAGTGAAGTTAACATAATCAAAGATGTAGAAACTAGAAGGGGGGTTGAATAGTTTCACTGTTTACAATTACGTTTTTCAAGACTTTTAGATCCTTTTTATTTCTTTTTGTAAAACGTTTGATTAGTAGTTATGTGATATCTATCGAATGTATATGAACACAATAATAATGAGTAAAGAAAACAAAGTAAAGACTAGAGATAAAGGAAAGAAACAACCAAACCGAGACACGGAGATTTATAGTGGTTCGGTACGAAGCTCACTCTTCGCCCTACTCCACTCCTCGAGTATCACACTCGAGAGTTCGCAATCACTATGTCAACACACTCCCTTCAGGCGGAGCAAACTGTACACCAACGCTTACACCAATTTACGACACTAAGCGGAATTTCGAGTCCTAATCCTAGCTAGAAAATATCTACACACCGACGCACGACACTACACGGACATACACCTTGTCCACTTGGATTTACACACAATCCAAGTCATCACACGGACGTACACACCGCCCAAGTCTTCACACGGATGTACACACCGTCAAATTCTTCACACGGACGTACACACCGTCCAATTTTTCACACGGACGTACACATTGTTAATACAAATAAACCGTAAAAACGTTTATTAATATTTATCGATCTGTTTAAGTTTTGTCGATAACAAACATAACATTATGTAAAAGTATAAATCTAAACATTACATGTTCTTACATTTACAAATTACCATTTACAAGCTATAATTAAAGAATATGTCTTGTAAAAAATAAAATGCATGAAATGAGTTGGATAATCCATAAACCATAACCCAAAACCCATGGAGCTTGACCCATAACCCATGACCCATTGCATGACATCATGCATGACTTAAATAATGGGTAAAACCCATGACCCATGACCAAATATGTCTTTGACATCATTCATGACTTCACTTGACCCATAAGTCAAAACCCGGAATTGTAACCCAAAATCCGAACTGGTACTACCAGATAGCCAGATCCCTTGGATTACACTGGCCGGATCCCTTTGGGAAGGGATCAGCCGGATCCAGGTGAACAGTGCTCATAATTGCCTATAAATAATGAGCCATTTCTCTCTTGTTTCTCACCCCACTTAGATATATCTTCTCTCTACATTCTAAGTTCTCTAACCTCAGATCTAAAGATCATTCTTGTAGCTCTCTTTCTCTTGTGTTCTCTAGGTTCTTATTACAAGACGAGATCACGCTTTCTTGAATACGAGCCATCCTTCTTCTCAAGTTCCTCGAACTTCTCATCACCTCAAGACCACTGAGTTGTTTCTTGTTGTTGATACTTCTTCTTGTATTCTCAAAGTTGTTGTGTTAGTTGTATTGTTGTGTTGGTTTGGTCCGCTGTGCTAAGGACTCGGTATTTAGCTTTGTACTGAAAAAAGTGTAAGCGACGTTGTGAAGGTTTCTCCACCGGTTGAAGGAGCTTGTTGACATAGTGTTTACGAACTCTCGAGTAGGTGACTCGGGGAGTGGAGTAGGGCAAGGAAGGTGTCCTTGTAGCCGAACCACTATAAACAATTGTGTCACACTTCTATCCTTCATCTCTTTACTTCCACGTATTTATTTCATTACTAATATCTTGCATTATCCATATCTCAACATCCAAAGGTTTCACATACTATCAATCTAAAAGTTTTGATAAACTAAATTTAAATCGGTAAAAACTATTCAACCCCCCTTCTAGTTTTCTACAATTGGCATCAGAGCAGGTTTTATAAAAAGTTTTTAAGTAAATTGTATTTTAAAACTTTTTCGATCAAATGGATTTTGAAAACTACAAGGAAGGGCAATCTATGCAAAGACCACCACTCTTTGAAGCTAATGGTTTCTAAAAATAATGAGGCAAAAATGGTTTTATACAACGCCTTACCCAAAAAGGAATATGAAAGAATTTTTATGCATAAAACCGCTAAAGACATTTGGGATTGTTTAGTAATTACTCATCAAGGAAACAAACAAGTGCAAAATAATAAAATTGATTTATTTGTTCAACAATATGAGCAATACTCAATATCGGATGATGAAAGTATTGATAATGCATTTAGTAGGTTTAATACTATTATTACTTCACTAATAGCACTTGACGAATCTTTTTCCAAGCGTAATCATGTCAGGAAATTCTTGAGGGCACTTCCGGCTAAATGGAGAGCAAAGGTAACGATAATTGAAGAATCAAAGGACTTAACAATCCTTTCTCTCAACGAGCTAATTGGGAACCTCAAAGTGTATGAGGTAGTATTGGCTAAAGACTCCGAGGCCTCAAAGGAAAAGAAGGAGAAGTACAAGTCACTAGCTCTAAAAGCTAAAAATGAGTCTAGTGATGAAGACACTTCGTCCTCGGATAGCGATGATGAAGAATATGCCATGGCCATAAGGGGCTTCAAGAAGTTCTTTAGAAGAAGAGGAAGATTCATAAAACAACCTTACGATGACAAGAAAGGCCTCCGAAAATTCAAGGAAGAAAAGAAAATTAAAGATGACCGAAAGTGTTTTAGATGCAATGATCCAAATCACTTTATAAGTGATTGTCCCAAACAATCTAATGGTGAGCAAAAGGTGTTCGTTAGTGGCTCTTGGTATCCTAGTGAAGAGGAGAAAGAAGAGATTTGTCTCATGGCCAAAGAATCTAATGAGGTACATTCCGATTCTCTCTATTATAGTAGCTCATCTTTAGATGTTAAATCTCTAAGCTTAGAATATAATAAACTTTGCAAAATTAGTCTTAAATTCATTAACAAAAACAAACTTCTTAAAAGTAAAATTGAACTCTTAGAAAAAGAAGTTTTGGAGCATAAAGAAAAATTAAAAAGACTTGAAAAAGGGAAAGAAGAAAGTGTAGAATGTAAACTTTGTGTATGTCTTCAAACTATAATTGATCACCAAGACTCTAAAATTGCTATACTTACTACACAATACTTAGAAGATATAATAGATACACAACAAGTCAAAAACAATAAAAATGGAGTAGGATTTACAGATTGTATGCCTTCGACTAGCGAAGAAAATTCAACAAAATTTATTAAATCTGTTGATCCATCTGTTTCTGAGGTGACGGATCCAGCAGTTCCCTCCAAAAGGGATCCGGCTAGGCTTAATCAAAGGAACCGGGCATCTGGTACAGAAAAAATCTAAAATTAACTTGTCCAAATCATCTAGAAAAGAGTTTGTAGTTATAACTAAAAAGAAAACGCCTAATGTTCCTGATAGAAATATTAATGTACCACATCACAATAAAGGAATTTTAAGAAAACCAAAGGGTCGACCAACAACACCATTTAGGAAACCAAACACACCATATCCTAAAAGTAACGTTAATCAAATAGGATGGAACGATGGTTTCCAAACACCAAATTTTGTACCTTGGAACTATCTTCCTTTTGTGAACCAAGTGAATGGTTTGTTTAACACTAATGGACCCATGAGATATTGGGGACCAAACGCTTGAGTTTCTTTGTGCTTATAGGTCTGTCTAAAGGTTGATCTAGAACCAAACGAATGGATTAAAGACAGCGGATGCACAAGGTACATGACGGGTAATAAAATCCTATTCTCATCTTACAAGGCTTGCGATGGAGGTAACGTAGTTTGTGGAGTTTAGAATAACTCCATGGATCATTTAGAGCACTAGGGATAACAATAACAAAGTACATAAACATATGAATTTGCACAGCGGAATAAGAACAGTACAATGTTATTGAAACAAGGTTTCTCGTCATCATCTTCTACAACTATTACAAACACAACTAGTACGATAAGCCCCAATACTACGTGGTCAAGTATAGTACGTGTTACACATCTTGTAACAGGGATCAATGATCTTGAGGCTAAACACAAACTCTAACCCTAGGTGTTTTACACAAAACCTACGCCTAGGTTACACACACACACCTTTGGTGTTTTACATCTTGACACCCCTTAAACCTAATACCCTGCATCTCTTTATATAATAGAGAATTAGGTTTACAAAGGACTAATAGGTAAAATCTTCTTTATCAAGCAAGTACCTTGAGTTTTGCATTGTCTTCATTCTTTACTTGTAGTTTTGTATTCATCAACTCAAATATAAAACCCACCAATCTTCCCCTAGTTGATAATTACAAAACTTTCGTCTTGATCTTCCATGAATGAAACAATCTTCCCCTTAAGCTCACTTCGTGAACTTAAAATAACATATACCACCAAGGATCTTCAAGTTGCAAAACATGTAAATACTTCTTCCCCTTTTTGTCATTATCTACTACGAGACTCCAAGTAAATGCAACTTTGATTTCGACAACCACAAACCACTATCATACTTCCAATCCAGTCTTCCAATGTCTCGAACTACCCGCCATAAAGAACACCAAAAATCTTACTATAAATGAATTCAAGACAAAAGAAACCTAAACTAGCAGTAGTAATAATGACTAGCAATTGTAAAAACCTTTCCCTCAAATGATGCATGTAAATGGTTAAACATTTTAACATTGAGCTTCCCCTAAAACCCATATGTTAACCATCTCTTGAATCTTCAATTATGTAAGCTCGATGTAATGATTACTGATGAAGAAAACTAAACATCACCAACTTGAAGCTGAAGTAGAACAACCCAAACTTGTGTCTTATGTCTTGTACTATATATGTGACTTCGAACGTATACCCAAACCGATGTATAAGGAGACCTCAATCTCTTGACAAAAATCTAGATTTGTCAAGTCTTAGTCATCACTTGAACGCACGGACAAGTTATCTTCAAAGTGTAACACCCAATTTAAGATATGATAAGAACACAATCTCGAATAATTCCACCTCATCGTCAAATAGATGATAATTAATCCTCTTCGTAACCAATTGAACCAATAAAAACGAGCCTTTGTATACCTTAAAGAACATAAAAAGAAAATCAATCTTCTTGTGTGTGTTTAACATCTTCAAAAATCCAAAACCATGTACAAACTGATATCGAACAATGCTAAAAACCATCTTGTCTTCCCCTCACTTCTTGTAACTCATGCCCATAAAACTGCTTCAAAGACCATTTAACAGCTATCGGTTTTAATTATTTAGGTTTTAGGAAGCACGAACCAATATAACAATAATGCACCCAAAAACCCTAATTCACATGAACACCAAATTCTGTCATCTTCTTGTCGAATGAATGCATACATAACTGCTCCTTATCCAAACCAGTAGCCTCATATGACTAAACACAGCAGTACAAATAATTATCGAGCAGTACAAACATATAATTAGCAGTACTAACAATCTTCAACTGGCAGTACAAATATTCATAGCAGTACTAAGTATATCATAAGCAGTACTAAGTGTAAACGAATCCAAATGAGCAGTACTAATCGTATCAAGCAGTACAAATATACCTTCGAACAGTATTAACAACAAACGCAGCAGTACAAACTGTCGACCAATGATTAGCGCTCAACAACAGTATCAAAACATATCAGTTAGGGTTTCGCACAACCTCATCAGCCGTTGTTCCATCACCAGTATGCATAAACCATTCTCTTATTCATCATTTAAAGCAGCTAACCTTTCCACGATCTTGGATCATATGATATTCAGATTTGCGATTCTGAACCAAGAGAAACCAAAAACTCTACAAAGAGTAAACATGATCGCAGCAGCAAAAAGATTCTTGTATACATCAGCATCATCATTATTATTTATTTATTTATTTATTTTAAGTAGAAAGACGACACTTTTTAGTCTTTAGTGACACTTTTTAGTGTCACTAACCTGTTTTATGCTCCATGATCGCTAATGTAAACCCAGTTAACCACGTATTGCAGCAACATACCACCAATATTGATCAATATTAGGGTTATCAAATAAAACATATTCGACTTTCATATAGAAACCCTAAAAATTTGAAAAACTGAAACTTCTCTGCAGCAGTTTTCAAAAATTTATACCTGACGATTAAGAGCTCAGATTGAAGATCCCTCCTGTGAGAATATAACTTGAGATGCAAACAACATCCAATAAAAATTTTAGCCCGATCCAACGGTTAACGAATGAGCTATCGCCTTTTAAAAATAGCACTGCAGAAAAATACGAACATATAAACCAAAGTCGATTTTTCTTTTTATTCTTCGACAAAAAAACCTTGTGAATCCCTAGATCACGAGCTCCCCGATCTCTGATACCAATTATGGAGTTTAGAATAACTCCATGGATCTTTTAGAGCACTAGGGATAACAATAACGAAGTACATAAACATATGAATTTGCACAGCGGAATAAGAACAGTACAATGTTATTGAAACAAGGTTTCTCGTCATCATCTTCTACAACTATTACAAACACAACTAATACGATAAGCCCCAATACTACGTGATCAAATGTAGTACATGTTACACATCTTGTAACAGGGATCAATAATCTTGACGCTAAACACAAACTCTAACCCTAGGCGTTTTACACAAAACCTACGCCTAGGTTACACACACACACACACACCTTTGATGTTTTACATCTTGACACCCCCTAAACCTAATACCATGCATCTCTTTATATAATAGAGAATTAGGTTTACAAATGACTAATAAGTAAAATCTTCTTTATCAAGCAAGTCCCTTGTGTTTTGCGTTGTCTTCATTCTTCACTTGTAGTTTTGTATTTATCAACTCAAATATAAAACCCAACATAGTTTTTGGTAATGGGAAAAGTAAGATCATCGGCAAAGGTACGATCTCACACAACTCTTTAACCATCAATAATGTGTGTCACGTAGATAACTTAGGTTTTAACTTATTAAGTATTAGTCAAATAGTTGATAAAAAGTGTGATGTCCTATTTAGTGAGTCCAGTAGCAAAATATTAAAAGACGGAATAACCATAGGAACAGGGGTTAGGAAAAACGGTCTTTTTGTAATGAAAATCGAAAAATCTAAAGATAAACTTTGTCTAACTTCAATAGATGATACTTCGACCCTTTGGCATCGAAGATTGGGTCACGCCAATATGCGACTTATTCAATCGCTATCATCTAGAGAACTTGTTAGAAACTTACCAAAACTTAAATATGAACATCATTTTTGTGATGCTTGTAATGTAGGAAAACAAGTCCATGCTACTCATAAAGATAAAAATATGGTTTCTACAACTAAGTGTCTAGAACTCTTACACATGGATTTATTTGGTCTATCGGCTATTCAAAGTTACGGAGGTAACTACTATAATTTAGTAATAGTCTATGACTACTCTAGGTATACATGGACTAGATTTTTGAAAAATAAAACCGAAGCCTTTGATCACTTTGAAATCCTAAGTAAGAAAATTCAAAAACAACTAGGTTGTCCAATAATATCTATTCGTATGGACCATGGTCGGGAGTTTGAAAAAGAAGTAAAATTTGGAGCCTTTTGTGATACTAATGGTATTACTCCCAATTTCTCGGCTCCACGTACTCCGCAATCAAACGGGGTAGTTGAAAGTAAGAATAGAACCTTACAAGAAATGAGTCAAACCATGCTTAATGAAAAATCAATACCTCAAAATTTTTGGTGCAACGCCGTCGACACATCAACATATATCTTAAATAGAATTCTCAATAGACCATTCTTAGGATTAACTCTTTATGAGTTATTAAAAGGTAAAAAGCCGTCGTTAGATTATTTTAAAGTATATGGAAGCAAATGCTTCATTTTAAACCCAAAGGATTATCTTACCAAATTTGATCCAAAATCCACCGAAGGTATTTTCCTAGGTTATTCACCTAATAGTAAAGCCTTTGTAGTTCTAAATAAAGAAACTATGAAAGTAGAAGAATCTTTAAATGTCAAGTTTGACGAAAGTCTTCCTCCTAAATCTCAACCTCGCGTAGATGATGACATAATAGAAAGTCAAATTCATGAAAATCAAAGTAGTGAAATAAAAGACAAGGAAGATGAAATATTAGATAAAGAAATAGTTAACGTCAAGGAGTCTAAAGATCACCCGCTTGAAATAGTTATAGGAAAATTAAATGAAAGAACATTACGGTCTCAAGCTCAAAATAAAAGTAATTTATTTTTGTGAAGATCGTTTAGAGCACTAGGGATAACAATAACAAAGATTAACAATATACGCAGCGGATTAAACAAAACATCAATGTTATTGTAACAAGGTTTCTTTGTCTTCATCTTCATAATAATACAATTACAAACACGATAAGCCCCAATACTACTTGATCAATTGTAGTACGGTTACTCAACAGTAACAGGAATCATAAGATCCTTGAGGCTTAACAAAACACTAACCCTAGGCGTATACATTAGAAACCACGCCTGGTGCACACACACACACTTTCTGGTGTTTCCATCTTGACACCCATAAAAACTAACGCCCTATGTCTCATTTTATAATAGAGACATTAGGGTTACAAAGGATATTTCCTAACTTTTTAAAAGATCTTTTGTAATCTTTTCATCATTTGAAGAATTCATCATTTGTCTTCTTAAGTCCTTCATCCTTCATATGTTTTGTCTTATCAACTCAAATATACGACCCAACAATCTTCCCCTAGTTGATAATGACAAAACCAAAATAAACACGAACTTCCCCTGAAGCTAATATATATGAAAGAAACAGACTTCCCCTTAATCCATGCTATACCACCAAGAATCTTCAAGTTGCAAAGCTTCAATGTACTTCTTCTCCTTTTTGTCATAATCAACTAGGAGACTCTAAGTAAATGCAACTTTGATTTTGACAACCACAAACCACTATCATACTTCCAATTCAGTCTTCCAATTTCTCGAATTACCCTCCATGAAGAACACCAAAACGCTTACTAAAAATGAACTCAAGATAATAGAAACCTAAACCAGTAGTAATAATAACAACTAGCAGTTGTAAAAACCTTCCCCTTGAATGATGCATGTAGTAACCATAAGAACTTTTCAATTAACTAACCACCATCGAAATAAATGCCATGTAGTACCATCCATGAACGAGCAACAAATAGCTTACTAAAAATGACTACAATAATATTTGTGACCAAGCAGTAGTAATAATGAAGATCAGTTCTTTGGTTGATAAGTAGGAACCATGTAGAAAGTAGAAATCTTCCCCTTAACATGAACATGATAACTACTTTAAATAAACCTGACCATTCGTAACACCAGGTCATAACCAACCATTAACCAAAACCAAACATCTTCATGTGTGTGTCTTTATCCAACCGAGAACCTTAACCATGTACTTTCAATCCAGATTCCATATTAGGGTTTCAAACAACCCTCAAATCTTTTCCAAGCATGTCGACTATTAAAAACCATTAATAACTCATCTTAAACCTTCGTATAGCATGCCACAGAAAAACTTTGTATATCAAGCATGTGAGTCCAAATCAAATGAGTACCCATGAAAATGATTGACCAATAACTTTAAATATGTAGCTTACTTGAATAGAACCACGCAGATGAATTTAAGTAGCAATACAAACTGAAAACCTTAAGCATCACAATCAGACTTTGTTCGAGCAGTAGTAAAAATCAAGTGGCAGCAGTAACGTCACAACGAACAGTACAAAGTTTTCAAGAGCAATATTAAGATCAGGCAGCAGTACTAATTCGTTTATAACTGGCAGTACTATCATGTCAATAACCAGCAGTACTAAAGTAAATCGCGAGCAGTACTAACTTGATACTTGGCAGTACTAAGTTATCATAAGCAGTACTAACGTTTACCTTATCATGAAGCGTAGCAGTACTAAAATTATCAAGCAGTACTAACTTTTAAATAGCAGTACTAACCTTCCAATGAGCTCCAGTAACAACAGAACATCAATCGAATTAAAGAACATCAAACCAATAACATGAACTAGACATCACACAACCTAGTAGCATGTCCTTCTCTCTCATAATCAATATCCAAGACCACTATCATCTTCAATATACAGTAGCGATTAGGGTTTATAAAAACCATTCCCAATCAGTAAAATCCTAATGCAATCGATCATAGAACTATTCAAGAACAAAACCCTAAAATTTTTAAACCCTAATAATCGATTAACATGAAAAACCTAGAGTTTAGTTTTTGAAGTATGAAGAGATAACAAGGCATCAATTTAAATCGACTTCCATGTTGAAGTAAACCATACGTATAAGGAAATCAGAAAACAATACCCTAAAAACCAATTTTCTGAAAAACCTTTCTGCAGCAGACTTCGACGATCTATATCTTCCAAACGAACACTCAGATTAAAGATCCCTCCGATGAGAATCTACCTTGATGTGCAAAGAACCTTCAGTAAAAATTTCGTTAAGATCCAACGGTTAACGAATGAGATATGACCTTTTAAAAACAACATTGCAGAAAGTTACAAAAATAAAACCAAAGTCGATTTTGTTCTTCTTTCTTCGACTAAAACCTTGTATAATCCCTAGATCATGAGCTCCCTAAGCTCTGATACCATTTGTGTAGATCGTTTAGAGCACTAGGGATAAAAATAAAAAAGATTAACAATATACGCAACGGATTAAACAAAACATCAATGTTACTGTAACAGAGTTTCTTCGTCATCATCTTCATAATAATACAATTACAAACACGATAAGCCCCAATACTACTTGATCAATTGTTGTACGGTTACTCAACAGTAACAAGAATCATGAGATCCTTGAGGCTTAACAAAACACTAACCCTAGGCGTATACATTAGAGCCCACGCCTAGTACACACACACACACTTTCTGGTGTTTACATCTTGACACCGTTAAAAACTAACGCCCTATGTCCCTTTATATAATAGAGACATTAGGGTTACAAAGGATATTTCATAACTTTTTAAAAGATCCTCTGTAATTTTTTCATCATTTGAAGAGTTCATCCTTTGTGTTCTTAAGTCCTTCATCTTTCATATGCTTTGTCTTATCAACTCAAATATACGACCCAACAATTTTGTTTTGTTTCCTCAATAGAACCCAAAAATGTAAATGAAGCTATTAAAGACGAAAGTTGGGTAATAGCTATGCAAGAAGAATTAAATCAATTTGTCTCAAACGATGTTTGGAAACTAGTTCCACCACCTAAAAATAAAACCATAATTGGTACAAAATGGGTTTTCAAAAATAAACTTGATGAAAATGGGATAGTATCTCGCAACAAAGCTAGACTTGTTGCACAAGGTTATAATCAACAAGAAGGAATAGATTTTGATGAGACCTATGCTCCCGTAGCTAGATTAGAATCTATAAGAATCCTTCTAGCTTATGCTTGTGCTAAAAATATCAAGCTTTATCAAATGGATGTAAAAAGTGCTTTTCTAAACGGGTTCATAAATGAAGAAGTGTACGTAGCTCAACCTCCCGGTTTCGTGGACTTTGAAAAACCAGAATATGTATATAAACTCAAGAAAGCTCTCTACGGTCTTAAACAAGCCCCTAAAGCTTGGTATGATAGACTTAAAACCTTTCTTATAGATAATAAATATACAATGGGTCTAGTAGATAATACATTGTTTACAAAGAAAAACCAATCACATATTATCATTGTTCAAATTTACGTAGACGATATTATATTCGAATCTACTTGTCAAGAAATGTGTGATGATTTTGCTAAAATCATGCATGACGAGTTTGAAATGAGTATGATGGGAGAATTAAATTTCTTTCTTGGTCTACAAATAAAACAATTAGAATATGGTATCTTCTTTAATCAACCTAAATATATTAAAGAAATGTTAAAGAAATTTGGATTAGAAGATGCAAAACCAATGAAAACACCAATGTCATCCGACACTAAACTTAACAAAGACGAGGACGGTGAATCCGTTGACAATACCAAGTACCGTGGTATGATAGGTAGTCTACTATATCTTATGGCTAGTCGGCCGGATATTATGTTTAGTGTATGTATGTGTGCTCGCTTTCAAGAAGATCCTAAATCTTCACATATCGAAGCCGTCAAAAGAATTTTTAGGTATATAAGGGGTACAACTCAATTGGGGTTATGGTATCCAAAAGGTATGGGGGTCGAAACTATTGTATGTGCAGATTCTGACCATGCAGGTGATTATGTTGATCGCAAAAGCACAAGTGGAGTTTGTACATTCATGGGATGTTGTTTAACATCATGGTTTTCAAAGAAACAAACCGCGCTTGCTATTTCTACCACCGAAGCAGAATATGTGTCAACAAGGAAAGCATGCCAACAAGCACTATGGATGAAACAAGGTCTTGTCGACTATGATGTTCATCTATGCGACATTGCCATCCTCTGCGACAACAAAGGCGCCATCGACTTTAGCAAGAATCCTGTTTTGCATTCCCGCACCAAACACATTGAAATACGCCATCATTTTCTTAGAGATAACGTCCAGAGAGGAAACATCGCCATAGAAAAAGTCTCTTCCGAAGACAACATTGCCGACATTTTCACCAAACCATTGAAACATGAACCTTACAACTTACTTCGATTAGGCTTCGGCCGTATGGAACAAACATCTTAATCTTCCTCCTAACTTCTCTTTCTACAAGGTATGTATTTCTAATCTTCCCTTCTGAGTCTAGGATCTCTATTTCTTGCACAAATTATAAACGTTCAAACTAATGAGGTTTATGCTTATATATATATATATATATATATATATATATATATATATATATATATATATATATATATATATATATATATATTATATAGGGTGGGGATACAATGGGAAGCCTCTTAAAATGAGAAGGATGAGAAGCGATCTCAACCATTGAATCTAATTTGCAAGATCAAAAAGGTGGAGTGTCATTTTTGTAAATAATAGAAACATAAGGGGCAAATAGTTAGTAATAGAAAACGTGTTAGTACTGATCCCCTTTTCATTTCTAACCCTAATTTCACACACATTTCTCTCCGTCACCACCAAATCACCACCGCACCACCAATCACCACCGCACCACCAATCACCACCACACCACCAATCATCACCGCACCACCAATCATCACCCCACCACCAATCATCACCGCACCACCAATCACCACCGCACCACCAATCATCACCGCACCACCAATCACCACCCCACCACCAATCATCACCGCACCACCGCACCACCAATCACCACCACACCACCAATCATTACTGCACCACCAATCAATCATTACTGGATCAACTATTCACCACAGCACCACTAATCATTACTGCATCAACTATGGCCAATATAAAATCGAATCGTAAGTTTATCTTTTAACATTAATTTTGTTTACTGCATCTTTTAATTAATTTACATTTACTAATTTTGAGATCTTTATTATAAAATTAGCAAGTAGAAAGAGTAATCGGTTGATTGTTGCTGCTAAATTGGAGGAACAAAAATCCATACGCGACTCAACAAGTAAGCATTACTTTATGTAATTATATGATGCAGTAATGAAATTTAGATTTTAAATTATTAATGCAGTAGGTGTATAGAAGTGATGCAGTAGCTTTATTTGTCGAAATGAGCTTTACTGTGTATTTGAATGCTTAATGCAGCACTTTTATAGAAATGAGCTTTACTAATGCTTAATGCATTAGTAGAATAGAAGTGATCTAAGGGGCTTGTATTCAGTAGTAGTATAGAAGTGATGCAGAAAAATATGTTTTGTAGCGTATGATGGGTTATTAGATTATGTATAACTAAATTAATTATACATGAACACTCCTTATTAGATGCTCATTAGTCCATGTGTAAGTAATTTAGTTGAAAAAAAATTGATGCAGTAGGTTTTGTTTGGCTTAATTCAGTAGGTAATAAAAAAAAAATCTTTATCAGTTCATGTATAAGTAATTTAGTTGTCAAATGTGCTTGACTGTATATTTGAATGCTTAATGCAGTAGTTGTTTAGAATTGATGCAGTAAGTTAAGTTTTGCAGTAATTTAGTTGTGGAAATGTGCTTCATTGTGTATTTGAATGCTTAAAGAAGTAGTTGTAAAAGAACTGATGCAGTAATTTAAAAACTAAATTAATGCAGTAATTTTTTGTTCAAAATAACTATTTTAAGTCATGTGTAAGTAATTTAGTTGTCGAAATGTGCTTTACTGTCTATTTGAATACTTAAAGTAGTAGTTGTTAAAGAATTGATGCAGTAGAATAAAAGTGATATAAGGAGCTTGTATGCAGCAGAATAAAAGTGATCTAAGGAGCTTGTATGTAGTAGTAGTAAAGAAGTGTCTATTCAAAATGTCCTTTATTAGGCCACACAAAATTAGATTTAGTTCTAGTGTATGATTGTGAATTGAGTTTTCTTGTGTTTTTTTTAGTTTTCTTGTGTTTGTTTGTGCCATGTGCGAAAGTGACTTTGTATGCTTGATTATTTATCTGATGCAGGAGCTATTGAACTAAGATGCAGTAGCTTTTAGTTTGCGGCGTATATACATATGTTAGGTTAGATTTAGTTTGTGTCATGTGCGAAAGTGACTTTGTATACTTGATTATTTATGTGATGCAGTAACTATTGAACTGAGATGCAGTAGCTTTTAGTTTGCGGCGTATAAGCATAAGTTAGGTTAGATGTAGTTTGTGTCTTGTGCGAAAGTGACTTTGTATGCTTGATTATTTATCTGATGCAGTAGCTATTGAACTGAGATGCAGTAGCTTTTAGTTTGCGGTGTTTAAGCATAAGTTAGGTTAGATGTAGTTTTTGTCATGTGCGAAAGTGATTTTATATGCTTGATTATTTATCTGATGCAGTAGCTATTGAACTGAGATGCAGTAGCTTTTAGTTTGCGGTGTATAAGCATAAGTTAGGTTAGATGTAGTTTTTGTCATGTGCGAAAGTGATTTTATATGCTTGATTATTTATCTGATGCAGTAGCTTTCGAACTGAGATGCAGTAGCTTTTAGTTGCAGCGTATGAGCATATGTTAGGTTAGATGTAGTTTGTGCCATGTGCGAAAGTAACTTTGTATACTTGATTATTTATGTGATGCAGTAGCTATTGAACTGAGATGCAGTAGCTTTTAGTTTGCAGCGTATGAGCATATGTTAGGTTAGATGTAGTTTGTGCCATGTGCGAAAGTAACTTTGTATACTTGATTATTTATGTGATGCAGTAGCTATTGAACTGAGATGCAGTAGCTTTTAGTTTGCAGCGTATGAGCATATGTTAGGTTAGATGTAGTTTGTGTCATTTGCCAAAGCGACTTTGTATGCTTGATTATTTATCTGATGCAGTAGCTATTGAACTGAGATGCAGTAGCTTTTAGTTTGCGGCGTATAAGCATATGTTATGTTAGATGTAGTTTGTGTCATGACTCATGTGCGAAAGTGACTTTGTATGCTTTATTATTTATCTGATGCAGTAGCTATTGAACTGAGATGCAGTAGCTTTTAGTTTGCAGCGTATGAGCATATGTTAGGTTAGATGTAGTTTGTGCCATGTGCGAAAGTAACTTTGTATACTTGATTATTTATGTGATGCAGTAGCTATTGAACTGAGATGCAGTAGCTTTTAGTTTGCAGCGTATGAGCATATGTTAGGTTAGATGTAGTTTGTGCCATGTGCGAAAGTAACTTTGTATACTTGATTATTTATGTGATGCAGTAGCTATTGAATTGAGATTTTCTTGAAAAGGGCATAGCTGCTCTTGTTTCTGTTGGCATAGTTAGAGACACAGTTGTTGGTATAATTTTAATTTGACCCACTTGACTGGACATGTCATTAGTTTACTTTTACATTATCCAAACCAGTTTCTTTTTGTGATATTTTGTACAGGAAATGGCAAGGATTCTGGAAAGTTCTCTGGCCGCATAGTTGATTCAGATATGCACGATGTAGGACGTTTTCTGAATTGGCTTTTATGACTGCCACCTGATATCCAAAACAGGTTATGTTTGTTTAATTTTTACTGTATGAGGGGTTTCTTTTTGTCATTATGGCATTTAATAGCATTAATTAATTAATTGCAGGCTCTTTGAATTGTTTGTTAGCATCCTTGAGCATCTCCTTCAAAATGCACGCCTTGAAGGACAGTTAGACACCGGGATTGTTGATACGAAAGCTAACACTATTGAACTAGAAGGAGCTTCAAAGGTTACTCCTTCTTTATTCGTCCGACTTTCTTACTTATACATTGTAACATGCATGTATGTTAAACTTTTATCATCTTTTGCCAGACTGTTCATACGGATCGTATGTCTGGTGCATTCTCTTCATAAATTGCAGTGTTGTTGGTTATATCTGTATTTTTCCTAGATTCTGAAATCTCTTCATTTTTTTTACTTAATAGGCTGCATCTACATTGCTTAGCGAGAAGCAAAAAGATGTGTCTGGTTCTTCTTCTAATGGATTTTATGAATCTAAGAGAGAATGGCTTGGAAGAATGCACTATCTTTTGGTGATCGAAGGGTATCAAAGTTTAATCATTTAATATTTTATGTTGCCCAGTGCGTTTATACTTTTGGTATTAACCAAGCTTAAGAAATGTATCATTGTTCTCCATTATGAATTTATGATATGTCTTTCAGATTTTATGGAATGTTCAAGATATTCCGCCCTGCTGTTGGGGTAGTGGTCAGGTATTGAAAGTCAAAAACTAAAAACTTTGCTCACACTTGAATATCACCTTCCTGCTTTAGTTGTTTTGGTTGCTTATTTTTGACAGTTTGGTTCCCACACTGCTGTTATAATTTGCAGGGAGATGTCCATAACTGAGCTGAAGGACAAATACAGGAAGACAATGTCATTAGAAAAAGGTTCAAGGTGGATGGAAGGATGAGTATGAAGTTTCATCCAAGCAGGTATAAGTATACTCGGCAAACTCATTAATGCAAATTTTGTCACACGTATTTAGGATTCTGTTCCTGTTTAATGGGGTTCAGCAGTAATATCATCTACAAGTGTTCATCTTACTGCTTTACAATGCAATATATGTGTCACATGGGCAATTTTACTAAGCTTTTACTCTGAGCTGCAGTGCATGCATGGTCCAAAGTGTAAACTGGGAAGCTTTTGTACGGTCGGTAGAAGAATACAGCAAGTAAATGTACTTGGTGGCCTTATTCTCCCAATTTGGGGAACAATTGAGAAGGCACTATCAAAACAGGTAATTACCAAGTCATTGGGTCTATCTATTCATTCAAGTCAGTTACCAGATGTTATATGTGAATTTAAGCTATATTGAAAACAGGCGCCCCAAAGCCATAGACGACTACGTGTTGTGTGCATAGAGACAACAACAGACAATCATCGAATTGTTGGACTTCTTGTTCCAAATGCAGTAGTAGTAGGACCTGTTCTGAGCAACTATTGTAACCTTTTAAATGGCTGTAAAATTATATCGAGAGGAATGGGATAAATCTTTAGTTTTTTAGGATCCTGAAGTTAGTCCTCACTTCTTATATGTTCTATGCAGAATGTGTCGGTGCATATTTTCAATGCAAGATTCAGAGAGAAAATCGAAGATATCGAAGGAGCCCGTGCTGCATTTCATCTATGTGATACTGAATCTGATTCGTCCTTTATTGAAATGGCAATAAAAGCGGAAAATATGGAAACACGTCTGGTACACATTCATGAGCGTTTAGTCTGAATTTGTAGTAAAGGTTGTGCTTAAAACTTTGGATAATAAACAGGGAAATGCTGATGCAACTTTGGAAATTTATGAAAAAGTACTCAAAGTAGCAACAGAGAAGGAGAAGATGCACATAATCCCTCTTCTGTATATTCACTTTTTCCGTCTAAAATTCATGGTAATGAGTTCTGAAATATTATGCCCGTTATTAACTTGGAAATTTGCATATACATCTGACCTAAGATAACAATGGCTGTGTGTGGAACCTATTAAATAT
The DNA here is from genome assembly GCA_021014915.2 of Artemisia tridentata subsp. tridentata. Taxonomy (NCBI): domain Eukaryota; kingdom Viridiplantae; phylum Streptophyta; class Magnoliopsida; order Asterales; family Asteraceae; genus Artemisia; species Artemisia tridentata. The sequence goes on from CP139508.1 coordinate 159,014,155, forward strand.
ATTCATCCAGCACTTTTTTCTTTTCTGGTCATTTTGATAAGCTCCCGTCTTACATACTTAAAATAATGCGCGTTACACTACGTGTCTAGATGATTATCATTGACATGATAGGAACTAGGGATAAGCTCCTGTTACTGATATAAAAATGTGATATGAGGGCTGTTGGATTCCCAGCTAGTTTCAACTTGCATCTTTTCTTCTAATGATTGGTACAGTCTTATTATAGATATTATGATAGGAACAAATCACAAGCTTATTTTATAGCAGTTGCCCATTTAATTTCATAAATATTCACCCTAGACAGTTTATGCATCTCCTTACTCCCTGCTTAATTTATTAAAGCTCAGCCAACTGTATCGGTTCCCGCAGAGTATGTATAGACAATGCCCAAATAGCAGCATTGAGGCATTTGATCAGTATGACTTAAATCTTTATCTATGACAAGAGAAGAAATGGGGGGAATGAAGTATTTGTTAAGTTAAATAAGTTTTGTTGGTATGGTTTTGGATTTTCATATGCTTTCTAATTGTGTATTCTTGCCTGTTTGTAGATCATGCTGCTATAGACTTGCTAATATCTGGTATTCAGCAAGTGCCTCATTCTAGATTACTTTTAGAGGTATTGTTCGTCTTATACAAGCACACTGGAACGTCTAAACTGTCCTTCAAGAATTATATATTATTTCTGAGGTTTTGCGCGAATTCATACATCTAAGACGTCAGAATTCATAAAAGGCAAGTAATCTAAAGGAGGAGTGGGAACTAATTACTGTGCTTTTTTGTAGGAGTTGATACATTTTGCAATGATACACGAAGGATCAAGACATTTGGATGTACTGGACTCCATTGTTGCCACTGCCATAACTTGTAAATCAGATGAATCCCAAGGTTTAAGCTCGAGAGATCGCGAGGATCTATCACATCTGTATTTGAAGGTTAGATCTCTTACACGAAACGACATTATTTAAATTTTAATTCCAGATGGTATTGCAGTAAGCCTCTTAACATTATGAAGATTAGTGCATCAGATGTACAAATTGATGCAGTTTTCTAAAACTTTACTGCATCACAATGTAAATTTTAGTGCACCACGATGTAAACTTTATTGCATCACAATGTGTTTTACTGCATCACGCTATATATTTTACTACATCATAATGTAAATTTACTGCATTACAATGTAAACTTTACTACATCACAATGTATGTTTTACTGAGATGCAGTAGCTTTTAATTTGCTGCATATGAGCAAGAGTTAGGTTAAGTGTAGTGTTCGTTATGTGCGAAAGTGAGTTTGTATGCTTGATTGTTTATCTGAGCAGTAGGTTATATAAAATTTGATGCAGTATGTTTATTTGAATGTATAGTGCAGTAGGTTTATTTAAATACTGATGCGGTAGGTTTATATAAAGACTGATGCAATAGGTTTATTGGAATGTATAATGATGTTGATGCAGTAGGTTTATTTAAAAACGGATGCAGATGTTTATTTGAATGTATGATGCAGCTGATGTAGTAGGTTTATTTAAATACTGATGCAGTTGTTGTATTGAGTTGACGCAGTAGGTAAATGTTAGTTGTTTATAAAATTAGATTAGGTTAGGCTAAATGAGATTTATGTAAATAAAAGCTATTTTATTAGAGTTTGAATAATTAATGGATTTGGTGTAAACAAGTGATGCAGTAGGTAGATTCTTTTTGAACCTTAGGAAGAAGCAAAATCCCTTAGTCACCTGCGTAACGCTAGGCTGGCAAATCTTCTTGGTTGCTGTTGTGAAAATGATGAAAATGATGAGAGGCTACTTGGGCCGAGTATTTGCTTAACAATACACTTGTAAAACATCTTTTTCACTGTAAGCAACTAAGCATCATTTATTAGTTTCACTATTTGTTTTTTCGTAAATACGACTTTTCAATCCATTAGTTGTAAAGAAATAATGCAGTAGGTTATGTTTAGTGGCAAATATTTTTCAATTAGGTAGCGCGCATAAGTTTATTTGAGTGCATTTGATTGATAGATGCAGTAGTAGTAATGAAGTGATGCACTAAGTTTTTGTATGTGGGATGTAAGTCTAGATTAAGTAAGGCGCGTAGTGTTTTGATTGTGGAAAAGTATTTGTGTGTGTTTGATTGATAGATGCAGTAGTTGTAATGAAATGATGCACTAAGTTCTTGTATGTATGATATAAGTCTAGATAAAGTCAAGCGCGTAGTGTTTTATGTATGGAAAAGCGTTTGTGTGTTTGAAGATATGATGCATAAGTTGTAATGAAGTGATGCACTAAATTCTTGTATGTGGGATATAAGTCTAGATTAGGTCAGGTGTGTAGTGTTTTAATTGTGGAAAAGTGTTTGTGTGTGTGTGTTTAAAGATATGATGCAGTAGTTATAATGAAGTGATGCACTAAGTTCTTGTATGTGGGATATAAGTCTAGATTAGGTCAGGCTTGAAGTGTTTTGATTGTGGAAAAGTGTTCGTGCGTGTGTTTGATTGATTGCTGCAGTAGTTTTAATGGAGTGATGCAGTAAGTTCTTGTATGTGGGATATAAGTCTAGATAAGGTCAGGCGCGTAATGTTTTAAGTGTGGAAAAGTGTTTGTGTGTGTGTTTGAAGGTATGATGCAGTAGTACTCTGTACTCTCCACTACTTGTAATGTCCATTTACTACTATAATGCCTACTTGCAACAATGCCCGCATTAAACGCCGATTCTTCCCATGCGACGTGCTCCCCCTATATGGGTCATCAGTTCGAGTGGCATCCGTGTAGTCAGTACCACTTGTTTCTGTCTCGGACGACTCTTGCCTAGATAGCTCAGGCCGTACCGCCACTGGCGCTTGCTTTCCGTGCGTGGGCAGGGTCCCTTCGGAAGGCGAAGCCAATCCAGATTCCAGAAACACACAAGCTACGACTTTCTCCTTCGGACCCTCGCAAACTATGGTTACAACTCCAGAGACCGAGTCGATCCTAGCTTCCCTCCACCTCAGCTTGCCTTCTTTCTTTGCCTCTCTATTTTATGTCCGTTGCAGTAGCTTTTAGTTTGCGGCGTATAAGCATAAGTTAGGTTAGATGTAGTTTGTGTCATGTGCGAAAGTGACTTTGTATACTTGATTATTTATGTGATGCAGTAGCTATTGAACTGAGATGCAGTAGCTTTTAGTTTGCGGCGTATAAGCATAAGTTAGGTTAGATGTAGTTTGTGTCTTGTGCGAAAGTGACTTTGTATGCTTGATTATTTATCTGATGCAGTAGCTTTCGAACTGAGATGCAGTAGCTTTTAGTTTGCAGCGTATGAGCATATGTTAGGTTAGATGTAGTTTGTGCCATGTGCGAAAGTAACTTTGTATACTTGATTATTTATGTGATGCAGTAGCTATTGAACTGAGATACAATAGCTTTTAGTTTGCGGCGTATAAGCATAAGTTAGGTTAGATGTAGTTTGTGCCATGTGCGAAAGTAACTTTGTATACTTGATTATTTATGTGATGCAGTAGCTATTGAACTGAGATACAATAGCTTTTAGTTTGCGGCGTATAAGCATAAGTTAGGTTAGATGTAGTTTGTGTCATGTGCCAAAGTGACTTTGTATACTTGATTATTTATGTGATGCGGTAGCTATTGAACAGGCATGGTATCTGGATTTTTTCTTAATATTTTGTCTAGTGAAAAAGACGTTTTTGGAAGAAAACATTCATACTGCTGCATCTTGGTTTTTTGAATCTTTATTCTCAGATGTCTAGCTGTTATCCTGAGGTTTTATGATCACAAAATTGTGCAGGGATCAAGATGTTCTTACTTCAATTCAGTCTTTAAAAATTCTTTCCAACTTAGTTGTTGCTGGTGCCATCCATTCTACTGGGGTGCTCAATGAAATTTATTGGGAACTCACAGGCTTTACTGATCATCTTCTTGATATAAAAAAGTCAGATTATATTGACTTGCTGGTAAATGTGAGATCACAACACTCCTTAAGCAAGAAAACGCCTTTGAATTATGAGAATGATATTGGTGATTCTGATGAGGATAGTGAGAATGATGATGACGATGACGAGTTCACTCCATTCTCATCAGGAAGGTCTCATGCTTCAAAACAAATGGGAAGAAAGTGTGAAGATCAAAGGAGAAGGCGTCAGACCGTTTCTACTAAAAACAAAATTATTGAAGACGAAGGAAAATACGAAAATAGAGCTCATATTAGAAGTGGAGATGAAGATGTTTATACGAGGTCAATAAGTAACTTGAATGGTGTTGACAGAACTGGAAGTCCAAAAATTAAGAGAGGGATTTATAACAATTCCGTTGAAGAAAGAAAACAGATGATTTTTGTAAAATCTAACCGTAGTAGAAGTAGCATTTTAAATGATACTAAGCTGAAAACTAGGCCAAGGGATAGTGGTGAAAGTGTGAAACTAGTTCTGCTAATTCAGACAACACATCTAGTAGTCCTAATAAAATTAAGGTACGTATTTACTTTTTAAATTCCATATGTTTACCCTGGCATTTGTTTCCGTTGATTGCAACAATATGATTCTTATCAGGATCGTAAAATTGGAAAGTATCGAGTTAAGTGTCACCAGTGTAAGAGAATTGATAGAAATATTGTCGTTCCTTGCACCAAGTGTAAAGAAAAGTTCTATTGTATCCAGTGCATCAAGCAATGGTAAATTCTTAACTCCCCTTTTTCAGACTGTTGACCGTTTTTGTTCCAGTTTTATTTGTCATTCAGCTAGATTGTTAATCAAATGTATTTATTGAATATTCACGTATCCTCAATTGCAGGAAGAAGAAGTTTCAGACCTTTGCCTATTTTGTCGAGGAAACTGCAACTGCAACTTATGCTTACAGTCAAACATTAAGGTTTGTATTTTATAATGTGTTCTGCATACACGAATATCTGCATTTAGTTCATGAGGTGGTTACATTCTAATGCTTAACCTATGACACATACAAGAACTTATTTGTGTTGAATACATGATGCAGTAAGTTATGTTTTCATTGTTGAAATTTGTCTTTGTGTGTATTTGTGTGGATGATGTAGTAGTTGTAATGAAGTGATGCAGTAGCTTATATATTGTGGCAAATATTGTTTTTGAATGATTGATGAATCAGTTGTAAAGAAGCAATGCAGTAGGTTATGTTTTGTAGCAAATATTGTTCAATTAGGTAGCGCGCATTGTGTTTTAGATGTCAAAAAGTTTATTTGAGTGTATTTAAATGCATGATGCAGTAGTTGTAAAGAAGTGATGCAGTAGGTTCTTGTATCTTTCATATAAGTCTAGATTAGCTCAGGCGCGTAGTGTTTTAAGTGTTTAAAAGAGTTTATATGTGTCTTTGAATGCATGATGCAGTAGTTGTAATGAAGTGATGCAATAAGTTCTTGTATGTGTCATAACCGGACGCGTAATATTTTAAGTGTCGAAAAGTGTGTGTGTATGTGTTTGATTGATTGATGCAGTTGAGTTGGTGTAATGCAGTGATGTAGTCGGTTCTTGTATGTGGCATATAAGTCTAGAATAGGTTAGATGCGTAGTGTTTAAAGTGTCGAAATGTGTTTGTGTGTGTTTTTGAATGATTGATGCAGTTAGTATGATGCAATGATGCAGTAAGTTCTTGTATATGGCATATAAGTCTAGATTAGGTTAGGCGCGCAAGTGTTTTAAGTGTCGAGAAGTGTTTGACTATGTGTTTTATTGGTTGATGTAGTATTTGTAAAGATGTGATGCATTAGATTCCTCTATGTGTCATGTAAGTCTAGATTAGGTTAGGCGTGCAGTGCATTACCGTTTTTATTTTACTGCATCACTATTTATTTATTACTGCATCACAGTTTATATTCTATGGCATTATTGTTTTTATTCTACTATATTAAAAAAAAAAAAAAAAAAAAAAAAAAAGAAAGCATCCCTAAAGGTTGGTCAGTTTTTATTTGAGGGTGAAATCTTTTTTTGTGACCACATATTTGAGGGTGAATCTTTTTTAGTGACCACAATGTATGCAACTTTGGCAAGCCGAGATGTTGATTTGGACAAATCGAACCTTGTTTATTCTGTCCCAAAGATGTCCACGTTATGATTGTCTATCATCGAATCTTTATGGCAGACAGGGTAATTTCAAATTTATACTAATGGCAAATTCAAATATGGTTTTTTGTCCGAGGAATAGAGAAATGATAAAGTGGACTCTCTTTTGGGACAGATTGACCTTTTAAGTTATGATGATACATGCACACACATACCTGCAAAACACTAGAATACAAAATGGTTAAAATGATTGGGCATGATTATGTTGTATGGCAGATCCTACTTACGTGATCTGGGCGGTTCCAAGTAATGCATCTGACAATGTGCACTGCACTCTCCTTGCTCAAAGTTGTGTTCACGGAGTGATGGCGGGTTACACTGGATTCACAAGTGGGCTTGTCAAATGGTATACAGACTTATATTCCATTCAATGTACGTGGATACTGATGCTAAAACTTCTCTTATTAATATTCTTGCTTTGACACACCTGTTTTATTACTTCTTATTATCTGATTTATGGTTATTAAGCCTAGCATGATTACTTGGATAACATAGATCCAAACACCCTAGAATCTGACGAACAATCTTATGTTGTCATGCAGCGCATCACTGAGAAGCAGAACAATGTTGTGCTAACTGATAGGATGTGGGCAAGGCTTCTGTCATCTACGAATCAACCAAGCTTTTTGCGATCTAAAGACATGATCTCAGTTATTGGATGGAGAGAATAGCAAGACAGTTGATAACTAAAATCAAGAATGAAGATTCGCCAGCTTATGCACAAAAATAATAACACTACAAATTTGGTATTTTGGATGTAGTTGAACATGTTAATGCTAAATTTTTAAAGAGAAGTTTACTTTCCTCTAGAAACTATATAAAACCAAGGAGTCTTGGTATATTTGGATGTGTAGTAGTGATAGTCAATTGAGATAATGAAAGCTACAGTCTATGACTTGTGGTAGCATTTGATGGCTTTCTTAAGCAGACCTCATGATGTTTACCTATCTTGCGTTGTTGTGCGGATGAGTGACATACAACTTGGATTCTAATCTTCCGTCAAGAAAGATTGCAAAAAGAATGCAGTTGTTCCGGTGCAGGAATGAAAAAAGTGTCGTTTTCTTAAAAGATGTTGCAAGTCGTAACGATTAGCATTTTTTTTTAATGAAATGAACTTTATACTATTGAAGTATGATACATTTATTTGTGTAACTTTGTAGTTATACTTTGCTTTTTTTCGTCCCATAGTAATTGTTTAGGTAAATATTTATTATCATTTTAAAGGGGGGCATTTTGGCAACTATACAATGAATATTGCATTTTTTATGAGGCATATTCTCTTTAAAAGTGCTCCAAAAATGAGCAACTATATTAGAAGTTTGATGAAAGATTTATAATTTGTTATACACATAGATGAAGTCAAATAAAAAGATAAGAAGATAATTAAATGAGCAGGAGAAGATGTAGTTGTTGATTAGAAGGAAGTAAATATGAATAATTTTGTTATCCACCATCCTAGCCACCCATTTGTTTTACCACAATAATGTTCTAGTGCATCATAATTTTAGCATACTACTGCATCACAGTGTTATCATACTGCTAAATCACAACATTATTTTACTGCATCACTCTACTGCATAAAATGTTTTAATTTATTGCATCACAATGTTATACATACTGATGCTTCTCAATGCTATTATACGCATCACAATAATACTTTAATGCGTCACTGTGTTATTATACTGCATCATGATATATAATTGACTGCATCACTGTCTGTATTCTACTGCATCACAATATAATAAACAAAATAACATAATGACTTAAATAACTTAAAATGATCATACGTCTCACAATCGAAAACATGTCTTGTAAGTAAATGCTTGAATATCTATACAATACTTATTGAGATTGAAAAAAAAAGAGAATACTTATTGATAATCTTTGTTACGCATTCAAGAATCACTTGATTAAATCCGTGTTTCAATTGGATTCCTTGAACTGAAAATGTGGTACCGGTAGGCGGTAACCTTAAAGCACTTGTGATCCGCTTCCAGGCTTATGCATTTGAAGCTTCCAGAAATTCTTTTGGTGCGCAAGGCAGTTCATTCAAATGTCCCACCTCTTTTTCACACGGAACATCACGGCTGACGATTTAATATCATCTTGTGGAACTTGAAGCATCAACTGCACCTTCGTCTTCATTGGTGCTGTTTTGGCTTTCCCATTTTCATCACCAACCTACAGTTTATTGTAAAGCCACATCCTCATAAACCATACGGAACACAGGCATAGTAGGGCTATAATATCAATAAAATAAAATGAAAATGAGGAAAAAATCAGTATATTCAGTAATGGTAGATGAAACATACCCACATAGACGCCCAAGCTAATCGTACTTCTGAGTCATAACCAGCTTTAACTTTGTAGTCCTTGCCAACAGTGTGTTTAAAGACAGCACTCCAGAAATTCGTATAAAAGTTGTAAAAATAGCTGAAAATACATAAATACCAGCAAGATTACTAACACCAGACGATTCTTTGTACAGATTTTAATATATATACTAATAAAAAAGAATTCTAAATGACATCTAAAGCACATTTCATTAAAATCGTGGTCCAGATTGAGCAGAGATATTGTCTGGTAATATGAAGCAAATAATTTTTCCATCCTGTTAAGCAATACAGCTAGTGTGAACTACATAACGATACATACATTCCAATGTCTGCTACAGTTTAGCAACGTACAGAAATTCAGATATAGCAGCATAGCACAAATGGGGATACTAATTGAAAGCATCTTCACTTGATAGATTAGCACAAGTATAATGCATAATAAGTTTCAGATGTGAGAAATCAGGTGTTCATATAATGTAATATTTTTCAAATTTAATAATGCAGAATAAAAAAACAAAAACTAAACTAAATGGCAGGACTTCATCATAAACACCTGGTCCTAATTTGCATCCAAATTATCGATTTAAAGTTATCTTATACCACATCGCCATTATCATATCTTCACTTGCCTATGGTACTATGAGTTAATAGGGTCAATGCGAGAAGCATATCAAAAAGATAAGTTCCAAGAGATACAACCCTAGGCTCACCTCAACTTGTCGGAAGGACTAAAACGACGCTTGAATGCGAAAGAGAATGCATTTGACGGCAGAGAAACACTTGGGATAAAGGTTGTTTGTTCATCCTGCAAAAACAAACAAAAATTAGCTTATATAACATGAGGTTTTAGATTCAAATTATGCACTCAATGGGGGACTAGAAAGTACTAATACCTTGTAAGCGTATCTTAAATTCAAATTATCATTCGTATACTGAGCATTGCAAATTCCATTAAGAAGTTGACCTTTGAACAATGCGCTAACTGCCAACTTCGGAGCTGCTACTTCTTCTTCCTCTCCCTGAT